>JAKOGI010000145.1:287500-425000 GCA_029747015.1 Carnegiea gigantea
AATTTTAATGAATCTAAACCTAAATCATATCTATAATTCACTATCATCCCTATTTGCAAATGTTCACAACTTGTGAATGATTCTGCAAATGTCAAATCTAATATTGGTTTGAGTGCTTCAAATTAATGCATTTTTACATTGTTGCTTGTATATGAATAATTGATTTTGTAGTTTCACCAATACTATTTTGACCTCCTCTTTTTAAATATATATGTCAGGTAATTGAGGCACCAACCAAATCAACTTCCCATATTTGGAATGTGCACTTACTAATGACAGCTCAATTTGGCTCTTGATGGTGTATACAATTCAAAAATTATTCAAAAAAGAAAAAGAATTTTTAATGTGTTGCTAATTTGCATTGAATCCGAAGGATATGGGCCCTATTTAATATGCAAATATCTTTATTGATCATGACTTTTATTGCAGAGCCTCATCCTAATCCTAGGAATTAAATCTACTCTTTGGTTTCCCTTGTCACTTGTGGGTCCTACCACCGACTAGACAAACTCTCACCCACACCATCGCTTATATTAAGGTCCAACATCCCATGTATATTTTACAGCTCATCCTAACATCCCTTGTATTACATTACACTACACTCAGAATTGTTAATTCTTTTACTCTAGTATGGGACTTGCTAAACTAGAAGTGCTGATCATGGTGCTCGCATAGAGCGCCTATGCTAGCATTGCGATTTCACTTATTTGTTGCTACAATCATCCTTCTGCCTGTGGCCGCCAGCTTACATTAATTCTTGGGTTTGATAGTAAATCCCAAGTGTTACTTGAGTAAAATTGTGAAGGTAAAAGTAATCCCTTTCCCAAATTAAGCATAATTATTGCCGTGGTGATGGAGACAAGATCCAAGCTCTACACGTAAGTATTGTAGCTCACAAACTCCCTAAAAGTTATCAAATATTGAACTCATTAATTTTCCAAAGTTTATGATCACAGCCCAAATAATACTAGAAGAAAAACTAATAGGCAAAAAAAAAGTACAATAACAACATCTATCTCTATCTTCTATGCTCAAAGTGCAAAGATCCCCTTGACAGAGTAAGGTTACCATTTCAGTCCATAGCATATTATAGAAGTAAAAACACTTTAGTATTATTGCATGGGCATCAAACATTACAATTTGGTAAGCAACATTTTAGTCTTCTCTATGTACACAAGATTATATAAATATTTAAATAAATTTAGTGCCCTAGCTTTAAAGTAATATAAACTACATGCAATCTGGGTGTGTTGCATGTATGTTGCACGTGCATTGCAGGTACAATTCATACATGAATAATTTATTTGTTTTAGATTAAATCTGATTACCTCCCTAAAATGGAACTAGAGCTTTTTTACTTAGTTACTTTGTTTCATTATCAATGAAGACAATTTGTTTTGTTACAATTTGTTTCACTGGGTTTCATTTAATTAAACTCATACCCTTTAATTTCAATCAATTTTAATGAATCTGAACCTAAATCATATCTAGAATTCACTGTCATTCCTAGTCGCAAATGTTCACAGCATGTAAATGATTCTGCAAATGTCAAATCTAATATTGGTTTGAGTGCTTCAAATTAATGCACTTTTAACTTGTTGTTTGTATATGGATAATTGATCTTGTGGTTTCACCAACCTTATTTTGACCTCCTCTTTTTAAATATACATGTCAGGTAATTGATGCAGCAACCAAATCAACTTCCCATGTTTGGAATGTGCACTTATTATTGACAACTCAATTTGAGCTTTTGCTGGTGTGTGCAATTCAAAAATTATTCAAAAAAAGAAAAAAAAAATTTGATATGCTGCTAATTTGCATTGACTCATAAGGATGTGGCCCCCATCTACTGTGCAAATATCTTCATTGATCATGACTTTTATTGCAGAGCCTTATCCTAGTCCTAGGAATTGTATGTACTCTTTGGTTTCCGTCATCACTTGTGGGTCCTACCATCGAGAAACTCTCACCCACAACAGCGCTTATATTAAGGTCCAACATCCCATGCATATTTTGCAGCTCATCTTAACATCCTCTGTATTACATATAGTACACTCAGAATTGTGAATTCTTTTATTGTAGTATGGGACTTGCTAAACTAGAAGTGTTGACCACGGTGCTCGCACAGAGCGCCTATGCTAGCATTGCGATTTTATATAAATACCCTTCCCAGCATGGGTTTAGTTTGAGGGTCGTTGTTGCGTTTCGCTTGCTTGTTGTTACAATCATCCTCCTACCTATGGCCGCTAGCTTACATTAATTCTTGGATTTGATAGTAAATCCCAAGAATTACTTAAGTAAAACTATCAAGGTAAAAGAAATTGCTTTCCTGGCAATGGAGAAAATATCCAAGCTCCACACGTAAGTATTGCTGCTCACCAACTCCCTAAAAGTCATCAAATGTTGAACTCATTAATTTTCAAAAGTTTACGATCACATCCCTATTGAACTCATTAGTTTTCAAAAGTTTATGATCACATCCCAAATAGAACGAGAAGAAAAACTAATAGGTAAAAACAAAAAGTATAATAACAATGTCTATCTCTATCTTCTATGCTCAAAGTGCAAAGATCCCCTCGACAGTGTATGGTTACCATTTTAGTATATTATAGAAGTAAAAACACTTTAGTTTTATCGTGTGGGCATCAAACATTATAATTTGGTAAGCAACATTTTAGTCTTCTGTATAAAAGATTGTATAATATTTAAAGAAATTTGACGTCCATAACTTTAAAGTAATATAAACTACGAGTAAACTGGGTGCGTTGCACGTGCCTTGCACTTATAATTCATACATGACTAATTTATGCAGTTTTAGACCGATTCTAATTACCTTCCTAAAATCGAACAAGAGCTTTTCTAGTTGGTAACTTTAATTTGTTTCATTATCATTGAAGACAATTTGTTTCATTACAATTTGTTTCATTGGGTTTCATTTAACTAAACTCATACCCTTTAATTTTATTTTAATCAATTTTAATGAATCTTGTTGTACGTACATAAATATATAAGAAACACTCAAACAGTATGAGCAGCACCTTCTTGATAATAAAGTATTGCAGAAAAGATCTCATGCCAAAATTTTGACCATGAGATCATGATATATAAGAAACTCATAGTATTCTTTTATTATTTGACCTGTGAATGATGAAATAAATGAAGTTGAGCGAAGGAGAAATGGAGAGCTGGGCCTAGGAATTGAAGTCACATGTCATGCATAGCAGTAGAGTTGGGAATATCTGACCCGATACAATAACCTGACACAAACCTGACCTGAAGTTACTGAGAGAAACCTGAACCCAATCTGAACTGAACCGATTTCGACCCGAAGTCGACACGATTTGACTGTTTAGCATGAAAACATATTATTTTTCAATTTAAGGCAAATCTAGGCTATTTTCAACATCAATATGAATTGACCCGTTTATTAAATAAGTCGACCTGACCTGACCCATTTCCCAGCTCTACATAGAAGAGTTAAAGATGCATAGGCCAGGAGGGTTCAAATTAAAGGTGTGGTAGCTTAAATTGATGAAGGATCTCTAACAATGTATCACCTCATTTATTCTGTAGGTTGCATTGCCTGTAGTTTTTGCATTCCAAGTAATAATTCATTCTTTGCACATTTGGTAATTGATGGCACCAACCAAATCAACTTGTCATATTTGGAATGTACACTTATTATTGACAACTTGATTCGGGCTCTTGACGGTGTGTACAATTCAAAAATTATTCAGAAAAAGAAAAAGAATTTTTAATATGTTGCTTTGCATTGAATCAGAAGGATGTGAGCCCCATCTAATATACAGATATTTTTATTGATGATAATTTTTATTATGTATTCATGACATTGACAGAGAATATGTACAATGTATCTCTCTTCCTAATACAACACCTATTTTTTTTCTTGTTTTTTTGGGGCCCGGGGGCGGGGTGGGGTTGGTGCGTCCAGGGATTGACTAAATTGATTTACCAATACAATGGGACGTGCATGCAGCGTGCGATATATATCGTGCCTATGACTCAAGGGTAAATGCATTTCAATTTATCAATGTTCATATTGCATGATCGGAACTACAGACCCAATAACATGATTCGATTTAGACAAATTAAAGAAATTTGTTTTTAAAGAAAGGAAAGCATGAAACAGTGGTTAATTTTAAAAAATAGAAAAAAATAGCATATATAATATTATTAAATTGGGTCAATTAACCTCAAAATACCTTATGGATTTGTATAAATTCATTTGAGAGGTTTCATGTTTTTTTTTGCTAGATTCAGTTTTTTGTTTTTTGGTTTTCTTTTTTGTATATATCGTTGGTCGGGAATGGGGAACTTTTTGGGAGTAACATAAAAAGCTTATGCTGTTTTATCCCCCCCCCCAAAAAAAAAGCTTAGGCTGTTGAGTAATATCAATATGACATTTTCTGTTACACAATTTGGGAAATAAAAAGGATGGAAGCCAATTTTTTACTATTTCCTTTTGCAGAGCCTAGCCTCATCCTAGTCCTAGGAATTAAATCTACTCTTTGGTTTCCCTTGTCACTTGTGGGTTCTACCACCGACTAAACAAACTCTCACCCAGGCACCCACATCTGACAACACTGATACTAAGGTTTGGCATCCCATGTATATTTTACTACTTATCCTAACATCCCGTATATTACCAACATTACACTCAGAATTGTGAATTCTTTTACTGTAGCATGGGACTTGCTAAACTAGAAGTGTTGAGCATGGTGCTCGCACAGAGAGCCTATGCTAGCATTGCGATTTCACATAAATATGCTAGCCAGCATGGGTTTAGTTCGAGGGCCGTCGTTGCATTTTGCTTACTTGTTGCTACAATCATCCTCCTGCCTGTGGCCGCTAGCTTACATTAATTCTTGGGTTTGATAGTAAATCCCAAGAATTACTTGAATAAAACTATCCAGGTTAAAGTAATTGCTTTCCCAGATTAAGCATAGCTATTATCGTGGTGATGGAGACAAGATCTAAGCTCCACATGTAAGTATTGCAGCTCACCAACTCCCTAAAAGTTATCAAATGTTGAACTCATTAATTTTTAAAAGTTTATGATCACAACCCAAATCAAACGAGAAGAAAAACTAATAGGCCAAAAAAAAGTATAATAACAATGTCTATCTCTATCTTCTATGTTCAAAGTGCAAAGATCCCCTTGACAGTGTAGGGTTACCCTTTCAGTTCATAGTCCATTATAGAAGTAAAAACGCTTTAGTCTTATTGCATGGGCATCAAATATTACAATTTGGTAAGCAACATTTTAGTCTTCTTTATGTATAAAAAATTGTATAAATATTTATAGAAATTTAGCGCCCATCACTTTAAAGTAATATAAACTACATATAATCTAGATGTGTTGCACATATGTTGCACGTGCATTGCACTTATAATTCATACATGACTAATTTATATTGTTTTAGACCGAATCTAATTACCTTCCTAAAATGGAACTAGAGCTTTTCTAGTTAGTTACTTTGTGTGTAGCACGTATGTTGCATGTGCATTGCACTTATAATTCATACATGACCAATGTATATTGTTTTAGACCGAATCTAATTACCTTCCTAAAATGGAACTAGAGCTTTTCTAGTTAGTTACTTTATTTCATTATCAATGAAGACAATCTGTTTCATTACAATTTGTTTCATTGGGTTTCATTTGACTAAATTCATACCCTTTAATTTTAATCAATTTTAATGAGTCTGAACCTAAATCTTATCGCGAATTCATTGTCATCTCTAGTCGCAAATGTTCACAACATGTGAATGATTCTGCAAATGTCAAATCTAATTTAGCCATTGCAGTTATTGCTTTTGTGTCAATGCATCCAATTCAATTATGCAACTATTCACCCCCTTTCCTCTAATAGGAGAATTGCACAAAGCCTAGAGAAGGATTAGCTTTCCTATTTTCATGAAACAAACAACATATCTGCTATCAGATTATTAATAATTGTCATGTCATTCGTTGAAAATCGAAGGGTTATAAATGATTAATTTTTTTAAAGAGGGGAAAAAAACAAAGAGCCAACTTTCTCTCTCCTACCCTTGCCTAGTTCACTTTGAGCACAAATAATGAACAACGTTCAACCATCTTTAATTAGAGCCCGTTGGTGTGTGAGAACTAATTCTTATTGGATGGTTCATGCAATTGATTGTGGTGGCAACAAAGGAGCAATGAAAATTTGGTCCATCATTATAGCTTGAATCCAAAGTGAGACTTCCCAAAAAAAAAAAAGATAATGAAAATGAATTGAGGAAGACAAGGACGAACAATAAGGAGTGTTTGCTTATATTATAAATTTATTTCATTCTTAAAGCTGGAAGATTAGATGGAGACGGAAAAATTTTAATTGGATTTTATAAGGACTCATTTTAAACTTCGCTTAACTTATTTGTGAAATAGAATATGAATTCAAAATTTATTTGTTCAACTTATACTTTGAACTAATTTGTTAAACTTTTTATTAGAAGTGAGCCGAAGAGAAGAGAGCCATACTCATCATTTTGTGCATTTATGGACAAGAGGTAGTACAAACTCAATTTGTTTGCTTTATCCGACCTGACTTTAATTCAAAATGGAACTTTTGCCATCTCTAAGTTTATCAATATTCATATTGCATGGTCGGAACTACAGACCCAATAACATGGTTCGATTTAGACAAATTAAAGAAAACATTTTTTTTTTTAAGAAAGGAAAGCATGAGATAGCGATTGATTTTAAATTTGAGAGGTTTCATATATTTTTTGTTTTGCAAGATTCCGTTTTTTTAAAAATCTCTTTGGATTATAGATGATTTCAAATTTAGAGGATATGCTTATAGTAGTTGTCATTATATGACAACCACCACAATTAAGTAAATCTAGACCATATATTTATTTTTTCGCGATCTAAATAGTTGATTTTTTTTTGTTTTTAAATGAGTAAAAATGTATTATCAAAATCATAAAACATTTATAAATTGGGAGTAAAAATTATATTGGTAAGACTTGTTTAGATTTTATTATGATGAACATTAGTGTTTTGCAAGAAATTTTTTCATTATGTAAGTAAGTTTCATGTGTTGACATTAAAAAAAAAAGTTTTACTAAGATTTCCACCCTTCTTTTTTTGGTGCCAAAAAAAATAAAAAAGAAGAGGGATGGAAATCTTAGTACAAACTTCTTTTTTATTTTTTTATTGTTTTTGTTATCGCTGATAACCTCAACTACCTTTATTAATTTGGATTTTTTAAATTTGCAAGCCTTGGATCTCCGTTCCTTTGTAATAGTTAATAGTGTACAGAGGACAATTATGTAATTTTTGTATTCTCTGTTTATTACATATACATTCCCAGGCTCCTTAATTGGGGCAGAGCCTCACATTCCATTCACATGGTATTAGAGCCGCGAATCCTTGCTTGATTTTTTTCCTTTTCTTGCTCATCAAGCAACCCATTTTGCTCCTCTCTATCTCTCCTCTCAACGAAACCCTAGCCATCTCAACAGACTCTCAGCTGCTGCCGTTGAAGCCATGACCACCGCCGCTTCCACCTCGATTGTTTCCGAGCCTATCCCCAACGTCACAGCCTCAGTCTCCATGGCTACCTCGAGCTCATCTTCAACACCGGGCTCTGTTTCGGTATTTACTCCAACCTCGTACACCTTCTCTCCACCGCCACCACCACCAGCGTACAGTGGTTCATCACTGTCGCGGCCCCCTTCTGGGTCTTGCATCTCTGCTGATGCCCTGACTGCACCATCCGTGGCTGACTACTCCTACCTTTATGGCATGGCATCTCCTACGGTTTCTTGGTCCTCAGTCGTCGTTGCCGCCCCCACTCTTGTTGATTCAGACCCACCCCTTCCTGACCCGACTTCACAACCCTTCTCGGTAGGTGCATCACTTCATGACTCAGCTCCATGGCCTTTGGTGAGTTCTAATCTTCCACCACTTCACCCGGGTTTATTCACGCTCAATATCAAGAATTTTATCGGCGTACTCAATTTGTTGCTTTTCTGATTACTCAACAGTTAAGTAGGTTTTTTGATGGTACAATTGACACTTCTCCCCATATATTCTTGATTTTCATGGTGCACAGCATCTCAATGCCTCCTATTCTCTTTGGTTACGGTTTGATCAACTTATTTGTTCTTGGTTATTTGCCACGATTTCCACCGGGTTATTAACTGAAGTACATGAGTTGGTTCATTCTAAACAAATACGGGATCGCTTGTCACATCGTTTTAATACGACCAGTCTTGCCTGGACTATGGATCTTAGACGTACCTTGTCTACTCTGTTTAACGATCCTAAACAAAGTATGGAGGATTACTTGCGATATATTAAGCATATTGCTAATTCTCTTGCATCTATTTGTACCCCCGTTCCTAACATAGATCTAGTTCAGTTAACCTTGAATGGACTGGATGAGGATTGTCATGCCTTGGTAACCACTCTTTCCTATGGTACCAATTTTCTGACATTTGATGACCTTCGATCCATGCTTATTCATTATGGGCAGCATCCCAAGTTTATTAAATCCAAGGACTTGACTGGTATTCAACATTCTGCTCTTGCTACATCAACTATTAGTTCTGAGTTAGGAAAATCAAATTTGATCTCTACCTCTACTCGAGCTACTGGTTCGGGCGGTAACAGGAATAACTGTCGTAATAACAATCGAAAAGGGAATCGCAATCAAGGGAGTGGCAATCACAACCCAAACATCAACAGCATCAATCTGCTAACAGAAACATGACTGCAGGAACTACATTTGGTAGTACTGTTTATTCATGGCCTAGTACTCAATGTTCATGTCCTTCTGTTCCTAATTCTCTTCCTGCAAGTAACACTTCATCTACAGGGGTCTTAGGTTCTCACCCTAATGTCGTTTGCCAAATTTGTTTCACTTTGGGTCATACAGCTGTAGGGTGCCCTCAACGTTGTACCTCCTCCCAAGCTCATTCAGTTCCTGCCTATGCTACATTCAATGCTGTTGATGCCAACGAATCAGTTTGATATCCTGATTTGGCTGCTGCCTCACACATGATACCTACAGAAGGTAATTTGCTTTCTAAATCTGCTTACACTGGCACTGATCGAGTTCGGGTTGGTAATGGAACCTTTTTCCCATTAAACATGTTGGTCAACTTACAATTCCTACAGTCGCTAAGCCTCTTGATCTTAATAATGCGTTGTATGTACCTTCACTCAAACACAACTTATTATCTGTCAAACAACTTTGTAGAGATAATAATTATGTTATAGTGTTTTATGACTCGTCTATTTGTATTAAGGATAAAATCTCGGGTAATGTTCTCCTGTATAATGTCTACCCTCTCGATGTTTTTGATTCCTCTTCCAAGGCTTTTGCTGCACTTCTTGATCCTGCAACTACCTGGCACCGTCGACTTGGACACTGCAAAGTTAGAATTTTGTCTTTTCTTAAAACTAGAAATTTAGTTTCTTTTCCAAATTAGTTTCATGATTCATATAATTCTTGTCGGCTTGCTAAATCTCATCGCTTACCCTCTCACTTAGTAGAACATTGATATCTTAAACCATTGGATCTTATACATTCTGATTTATGGTAGTCGCATGTTCTTTCTACCATGGGTTATCGGTATTATGCTTGTTTTGTGGATGATTTTTCTTGCTATATGTGGCTTTATCCATTAAAACACAAATTAGATTTTCTATCCATTTTTTGTGCATTTTAGAAATTGGTTGAAAATTTGTTTAATACCAAAATTAAAATGTTCCAAAATGATGGAGGCCGTGAATTTGATAATATGTCTCTTGGTGCTCATTTTTCAGAACATGGTATTTATTTTCGAAAATCTTATCCTGAAACCCAAGCTCAAAACGGTGTTGCTGAACGTAAGCATCATCACCTCAATGAAATCGCTTGTTCGTTTCTCATTGAGGCTCACATGCCTGCAACTTTTTGGGTTGAAGCCATTCAAACCGTTGTGTTTGTTGTTGATTGGCTTCCTACACCTACTCTTCAAGGACAGTCTCCTTTGAAAAATTATTTCAATGCTTACTTGATTATAATTTTCTTAAATCTTTTGGTTGTGTATGTTACCCAAATTTTTCAGCCACTTTTGTGAATAAATTGGCACCAAGATCCACTCAATGTATATTATAAGGGATATAAATGTCTTGACCCTCTCACGGGTCGAATTTATATTAGTCGACATATGGTGTTCCATGAACATGAATTTCCTTACTTAGAATTTATTCAAAATCCTAACTCCACCATTTCCCGATCTCCTACCCCTTCGCCTGAATGCCGTATTAAGCTGTCTTCTCCTACGCTCACCATCCCTTGTGCAGCCCAACCCACAATCATCCCCAGCCCAAACCCTGCGGCCCACCGTCCTCTTTCCCCCACTTTGCCTTTCTCTTCCTCGGCCCAATTCCTCGGCCAACTTTCCCTTCACCTAGTCCATCTTCCCCGGTCCTTGCCAACCGAACCTCAACCCAATTCATTCGTGCGTCTAGTCCTCCTAAGCCTATGCCAACTGCACCTCCGTCCAGCCCCTTCATGAGTCTAGTGCACAATGTTTTCAGATCCATTTCTATTACCTCGTCTGTGCCTCTTTCCCATCTCTTATTTCGGATGCCATGCCGCCATTCTCCAAGCCCATTAATGATCATCCCATGATAACTCGGGCAATACGTGGCATTCGCAAGCCCAAACAGTTACTGTCCCTTGACACATGCATTGTGGGGCTTGAATCTACTTCATTTAAACAAGCATCTAAGGACCCTAAATAGCAAGAGGCTATGACTGAGGAATATACTGTTTTGATTAATAATGACACATGGGAGTTGGTTTTGTATCAACCTGCACAAATCTTATTGGTTGTAAATGGGTTTATAGGGTTAAATTCCACTTTGACGGTTTTGTTGAGCGGTACAAGGCACGGTTGGTTGCTCTTGGCAACCACCAACAACCTGGCATTAATTATTAAGAGACTTTTAGTTCTGTAGTCAAAAAATGCTACAATTTGTCTTGTTTTATCTCTAGCCCTCACTTTTGGTTGGTCTATTTGTCAGCTTGATGTTAAGAATGCCTTCCTTCATGGTGTCCTCACTGAGGAAGTTTATATGCGTCAACCCCTTGGGTTTGCTCATTCTCAATTTCCTAATCATGTTTGTAAATTCAAGAAAGCTATTTATGGGCTCAAATAGGCCTCTCGAGCCTGGTTTTACCGATTCAGTAGCTTTCTTCTTACTGATGGTTTTACTTATTCCCCTTCTGGTACATGCATGTTTGTTTCTCACATGGTTCTATCACTCTGATTTTACTTCTTTATGTTGATGATATTATTCTGACTGGTAGTTCCTCGACTGTCCTTCAGAATTTTATTTCAGTCTTATCCCATCAGTTTGCTATATAGGACTTGGGTGACCTACACTATTTTTTGGGTGTAAAAGTGATGCGAACTTCTATGGGCATATTTTTGCCCTAGCAAAAGTATGTTCGTGACCTTCTTCATAAATTCCATGTGCATACTGCTAAGCCTATTCACACTCCCTCTCTTTCTAGAACCTCATTGACCCTTGTCGATGGAGAGTTACTTGTCGATCCCACTGAGTACAGAAGTATGGCAGGTGCATTGCAATACTTAATTATGACTAGACCTGATATTGTCTATGCTGTTCATGTTGTTTCTCAGTTTATGCATACTCCTCATACTATTCACTTGCACATTGTCAAGCGTATTTTCAGATATTTGCAGGGTACCTTAGGTCATGGCTTGCAGCTTCACCTGGCCTCTACTCCATCTGTTATCGTCCCCTATTCTGATGGGAACTGGGTCGGGTGCAAGGACTCTTGTCGTTCTACTATGGGCTACGCCGTGTTCTTTGGCCCTAATCTAATCGTCTGGCATTCCAAGAAGCAACCTACAGTTTTCAAGTCTTCTACTAAAGTAAAGTATCGCACTGTCGTTTACACTGTTGCTAAAACCATCTGGATTCGCGAACTTCTCCATGATCTTGGCATCTCCATCATCTCTCCCACTCGGGTCTACTGTGATAACATCAGTGCCTCCTATATCGCTGTCAATCCAGTTTAGCATGATCGCAGCACGCACATTACTATTGATTACCATTTTGTTAGGAAGCAGGTTGCTCATGGGGATCTCACTGTCCGTTATATTCCCACTAAGTTTCAGTTAGCTGACATATTTACCAAAGAGTTGTCTTCTAAGTTGTTTGATTTTTTCAGGGACAATCAGTCAGTTCGTGTCTTCCCAACAGATTTAGGGGGTGTAATAGTGTACAGAGGATAATTATGTAATTTTTGTACTCTTTGTTTATTATATATACATTCCCAGGCTCCCTAATTGGGGTAGAGTCTCACATTACATTCACACTTTGTATTTAGAAAACAAGTTTTAAATATAGGACTATCTTATTGATAGTGTTGAACTTAAATACCAAAAATAAAATAAAATAAATAAGAATATATAAGAGATGTAATTGCTGTAGCTACAATTTGAAAATTGAATGTAAGACTATCTTCTTGATAATTTATAACATAAGTCTTTTTTGACACATTTTAGATACTTTTTACTTAACAATGATCTAAATTTTTTATTTAATTTTTATTTGTTGTTGCTTCTATTAGTTAAATCATATTTTTGCTATTGATGTTACTTTATCTATATTTATCTTTTAATATGATTGAACTTAAATTTACAAGACTTATATTCTAAATCTTTTGAACTTTTCAACTACAAGTATAAACTCAAAAGCGATAACTCATACAATATTTCAGATGTTGACTTATAATTGTGTTATACAGATTTATTAAATTATTTTATTGTACATGGTGCACTAATTTTAATTTTCAAATAATAAGTAATTCATTATATTACTTGGATTTTTTGTTCTATGCTAATATATTGTCACTATGTTATATTCCATTTTGTTTACATATTTTAATAATAACAATAATAAGGCATTTAATTACAATTCCAAACTAGGATATGTAAAATCATCTTATACAATCCTCAAAGCAAACCATCGTTTCTAATTTTAAATCATAGAAATTAATTCCCACATACAACCCCCCTATATATATTTTTTTGGGTTACACAAGTACATAACATTTGAAGAATAATCAAAACCATATGTTATTAATCTATTTATCAATAATTCTACTATCCATAGTTACACACATATGTACGATATTAGATATATATTCTAAAAAGATCAACAACAATATCACCACCACCTCCTAATGTGAGTCCCTCTTTTGCAAGGTTTGAAAAAATTGAAATGTAGATAACTTTATATCTATAGGTATCTCTATCTATAGAGAGACTGATTCTAAGGAATCATAAATAAAGAGGTTGTGAAAACATTTTATAGAAAAAAAAAATTTGTAAAAACACTTTGTAGAAAAAACTATTGATTTCGACTAGTAATTATACCGTCCATCTGATTGTACAATCTGGTTGTACAATTGCATTTGTACAACCGGGCCCACCCACTACCTAATTGGCGCCCCCACCATGCAAAAAGTGAATAACCCGCCACCTAAGGAAAAAAAAAAGCTCGTAACTGCTGCAACTTTAAAACACCACGACCCAAAAAACTTTCCTTACTTTCTTTCTCCCAAAACCCACTCAACTTCGTGCTTCAATTGGAGAAATTCTGCTACATTTGCTCATCAATTTAATCAAGAAATCTTCGCAAAATCACCACTGAAGTTTCAAGCAAACAAAATCGAGGCAAGTTTTAGCAAATTCGAAATTTATTAGCATGATCCAAAGAAAACGATGAATTCGTTTGGCATTCTAGGTTTTAACAAAATCGCACACTCATTATTGCGTTTTTCAAATGTTTACAGATGGAAGCTCAATAATCATCAGTATCGAAGAAGAGATCTGCTAGTGATGCATCAAACACTCCTCAGAAGAGGTATGTTGACAACCTTAAAACTTCTTAAACCTAATAGTAGTGGGCAAACGTGCATAACTAGTGAGCAGTATGTGCTTGTTCCTGATTTTATCTGCAAATTTACAATGAACACGTTTACCTTGATGTTTACTAATACATCCAAGATGCTTTTAACTCAACTATTAGGATTCTGTTTTATAGTAAGTTGTACCTTCTATTGTGGTGAGCCATATCTTCATTTTAGTGAACTGTGAATTATGTGCTTGTTCCTGTACACATATATCTGCTACAGTGAGTCGTGTGTTGTAATGTAGTAAGCTAAGGCTTATATGTAGTGAGCTATGACAAACATCTGGTGAGCTGTACATTATGTGCTAGTGCCTGTCAACATATACATGCTCCAGTGAGTTGTGCCATATATTTTAGTGAGCTATGGTTTGAATATAGTGAGCCATGACAAAACTATAGTAAGCTGTGAATAATATGCTAGTTCCTGTCAACATATGCATCTTATACTAACATCTGTCTTATAATATAGTCACCTGTACTTAATTTACACCCTAGTGTGCCATACTTAGTGAGCGAAGACTTGTATATAGTGAGCCATGACAAAAATCTGATGAGCTGTACATTATGTGCTAGTGCCTGTCAACATATGCATGCTTGAGTAAGTTATGCCATATATCTTAGTGAGCTATGGCTTGAATATAGTGAGCCATGACAAAACTGTAGTGAGCTGTGAACAATATGCTAGTTCCTGTCAACATATGCATCCTATACTAACATCTATCTTATAATATAGTCACCTGTCCTTTACACCCTAGTGTGCCATACTTAGTGAGCCAATGCTTGTATAGTGAGCCATGATAAACATCTGCTGAGCTGTACATTATGTGCTAGTGCCTGTCACATATGCATGCTCCAGTGAGTTGTGCCATATATTTTAGTGAGCTATGGCTTGAATATAGTGAGCCATGACAACATATGCATCCTATTGTGACTTCTCCCTTATAATATAGTGAGTCGTACTTTACATCCTAGTGTGTCATACCTTAAATTTAGAGAGCGAACCATAAATTAAAGTGTGCAATCTTGAACACCAATCTCTTTTCATATACTATTTCATATGCACAGTGACTTGTACCTTATATTATTGTGAGCCATGCTATTTCCTGTCAACATATGCATCCTATTGTGACTTCTCTTTTATAATATAGTGAGCTTTACTTTACATTTTAGTGTGCCCTACCTTGGACTACTACTGAGTTGTACCTTTTATTCTAGTGTGCTATCACATTTCCTGTAATATTAACATAATATTCAACAATATTTCATGACATAGATCAAAGACAGAAGGATCAATCACAAGCCCTCAAGACATCATTATGAAGGTTGTTAGAGACATCTCATCTGCGCAAGTGAACATTAGGTAATTACCACTTGAAATACATGAAAAACAAACACAGTGTAGTCCACTGTGCTAACATTATCTTTTCCTTTTTTATTGAAGCCCAAATTATCAAAATAAAACAAATCAAACAAGTCAAGAAATGCAAGATGATATTCCTCACAATTCAGGCCAAGGTATGTATACATTATATTCTATGTTAATACCTGTCAAATAGTGAGCCCTGACATATGGGCTGATGAGCCAATACAAATGTCTAGTGAGTTGATAAGCAAATGCAGTGAGTAGAAAACAATATTTAGTGAGCTGACCTGCAATTGTACTGAGTAGACACCTATGTTTAGTGAGCTGTCCTATAATTATAGTCAGCAGACAACTACGTTTAGTGAGCTCACACATCATTCTTGTAAGCAGACAACTATGTTTAGTGAGCTGATTTATAATTCTAGTGAGCAGATAGTTTATTTTAGTGAGCTAGCCTATAATATTGGTGACCATACCTTTTATTTTAGTGAGTTGAAATATATATATATTGAGACCTACATTACATTAAACATTACACATTTATTTACTTATACATGTTGTTCACTTATATATATACCATGTACAGCTGCAGAAGAAGCAACCAACGCAGCTCAAATAAAGCATCAGCAAACCCTATCCACCACAACGGAGACAACCTCTGCTGGGAAAACAAGTTCAACAAGTACTACTGCAACTAAGAGAAGGCTGAAACAAGAAGCGAGGAAAAACAGAAATATTTATACTCCACCTACTTTAGAAGATGAACAACCACAAGCTCCCACAGCAGAGGAGAAACAAAAACACCAAGAAGAGGGAGGATAACCATCACAGCCTACTCACCATGAAGAGGGAGGACAACAGCAACAAAAACCAGCAAACCCACCTTAACCAGGCAATACAACATCAGGGAAGAGACTAAAGTCCGTGCTGAAAAAAAAGGAAAACAATGCACATCATAAAATTCCCCAATGCTCCCAAAAACATAGCATAAGAAAGCTTTGAAAAAACAATTACTGACAGACATCAATGACCTTCTGACGAAATAGATGACACGGTGGAGGACACCACTTACAAAATGCCTCATGCCTCCCCCTGGACATGTTGATGAATCAGACGCTGATGATGAAGTATTGGTGAAGAGAATAAAGAAGATAAAAGAAGGAACAAAGTCCAGGCCAAAGAAACTGCAACTAAGGCCAAAAAAGTATGTTACGTCACAACCCGAGAAGAAGGAGGATGTGAAAAAGAGTCCTAAACCTCCTGTAAAGACTGCACAGCTCTCAGTTGCAAAGCATAAAAAAGAACATAAATCCCTGAAGAAGAAACAACATGTCCAAAAAAGTGCTACTGTACCTGTTGAAGCCCCCAAGTCTGTTCAATCAGTGCCAAAGCCTACATAGGGGGGACACAAAGTACAAAAAGATATTTCAATCAAGAACGTCACCATCAGGGTTTGTTACCATGATTGCTCATTTCAATGAGGAACAGACAAAGGCAATACAAGATATAGGGTTTGGAGGATTCCTCCACTTACAGGTCACAGAATTGCCAGGGGATTTATGCAAATGGCTAGTGGACAGATTTGACCCATACTCTGTCACTTTGTACATATCACCAGACAAAAGGATTGAGATTACACCAATGGATGTGCATATCACATTGGCACTCCCCATTGGTGGAAGGAAAGTTGAGGAGTTTTATGGGAAAAAGCCCGAAGATGCCAAATACAATGAAGTCCTTGATGCATGGAGAAAAGGCTGAAATCTGCAAGATAGGACTCCTAAACTGAGCCAGATGCGACAATACATTCTCCACCAGACTGATGCAGGGGAAAGTTTCAAAAGAAACTTTGTAATGTATATGGTATCATGCTTCTTCAATGGTTCAAAGAGTGTACATTACGCATGCTATTTTGCTAAGAATGTGGCTTATGTTGAGGACATAGCATCAATTGATTGGTGTCAGTACACCATTGATAGATTATGTGAATCTATCAAAAAGAGGGCTTCAAACTTCGATGGCCCTATTCTATTTTTGATGGTCAGTTCTTTATACTATATCAGAATATCATGTTTTCATTGAGCACAATGTCATATTTAGTGAGCTAAACATATATAATTAGTGAGCTAAACATATGTCATTTTGAGCATGTCATAAACTTTAGTGAGAGCAACATACATTATAGTGAACAAAAGATGTATTTTAGTGAGCAGTCCAAAACTTTTGGTGAGCTTAACATATGTCATGGTGAGCACGGTATATACTTTAGTGAGCGCAACATACATTGTAGTGAGCAGAAGGTGTATTTTAGTGAGCATATGAAAACTTTTGGTGAGCTATACAGACTGACTACAAAGAACATTTCTCTTATAGATGCTATATCTTGACAGGGTTCTCTTGACAAGAAGGACTGTTCAGAGGGAATTCCCAGCAATCAAGGGCTAGACAATAGAAAAGCTAAGGGAAAGAGTCAGAGAAGAGAGAAAAGCCAATCAACTTGCTTGAACAGAAGGGCCAAAGGGCTTTGGAAAGGAAAGAGTGGAGCCTCCAATATAAATACCCAAGGAAGTGCATACTGACCCACCTTTACACAAGCAACCTCAGCCACAAAAAGAAGAACATCAAAAGATCTTACCAAAAAATAATGAACTATCAGAGTTAGAGGTAACATTTATTTCTTTGTTTCATTTATATCAATCAAGCACAATGAAATATTTTAACCAAATATGTATCTAATATTTTACAATACTTGAATGTTGTCCACATTGCAGAAAGATATGGAAGAAGTGGCTGAAGTAACAAAGGCTTTAGTAAGTGCATTCAAGAGGTACAGGATATTCATGGACTAATTGTCAAAAAGGTACCAAAATAATGAAGCACTCAAGAAAATAAGAGATAAGGCAATAAGCATATTCACTTCTTACTGTGAGGCTCACTCCAAATCCCCACCAATGACACAAAGAGAAAATGGCGAGAAACTACTGAGATACCATCATTCAGTCAAGATGATGAATGGTGGAACGGAGCTTCTATACTTGAGGCCATAATTGAGTTGGAGAATGCATTTGTAAGGCAACAACAGACCAGCAGCACCAACAGCAAAACTTCTGCATCAAGGCTATGTGCCAATGACATGCCAAGTTTTAAGCTGATTGATGATAGCAAAAGCCTAACTACTGCAACACCAACACCAACAGCACCAGCATCACTTCACATACCAGCTTCCTCCCCCCTGCAAAAGTAGATCAAGCACCACCATCCTCCCTCACGGCAGAGACATATCAGACACCACCAACTTCCCCTCATCCATAGACATATCAGTCACCACCACCTTCTCCTCCTCCACAAACACATCAGACACCACTACCTTCCCCTCCTCCAAAGGAACATCAGACACCACCACCTTCTCGTTCTTCAAAGGTACATCAATCACCAGCACCTTCCCTCCCTCCATAAACACATCATACACCAGCACCTTCCCCTCCTCCAAAGGCACATCAAACACCACTGCCCTCCTACCCACAACACCCTTCACAAACCCTTGAGACACAGCCACCACATGAGTCATCTCAAACACCGCCACCACCACCAATTCTAGAGACACAAACAGATGGGGAAGAAAACTAGAAAATAACTGAAGGAGAGCAGAAATGTCAAGGTAGAGAAGAAGGAAAGAACAAAAAAGAAAAAAAGGATGGTAAGGATTTGCATTAACCATGCTTTCACATTGAGTGAGCATACCCTATAACTTGGTGAGCAGAAGACATATGTTAGTGAGCTGGTGAGCATAACACATATATTAGTGAGCATAACCAGTAATGTGGTGAGCATAAAACATATGTTAGTGAGCAGAAGTTAAAATTTAGTGAGCATAAAGTATAACTTGGTGAGTAGAACACATATGTCAGTGAGCAGAAGTTATATTGTAGTAAGCGTAGTGTATAACTTGATGAGCAGAACACATACATAAGTGAGTACAAGTTATATTTTAGTGAGCAAAAAGTATAACTTGGTGAGCATAACACATATGTTACTGAGCAGGTCATATGTGTGACTATAAAGAACATATATGATAGTGAGCACAACAAGTATTTCAGTAAGCTGAACAACTATTTTGGTGAGCACTTACACATATTATGTATACAGAAGAAGAGCATAGTAAGAAGCCCAGACATCAACCAAGGAGAGACAAAGGCCCTATGACAGAGCCCCTCTGCTCTCCTTTTATGCAGAGAATAACCAACATTACAGGGGATTTGTCAGCCCAGGAGAGGATGGTAGCTGAATATGCATTCCATCCGTCACAGGACCTTGATTCAAAGTCAGCACATAACTTTGACACATATACCACACTTAAAAACACTTAAAATAAAATGAATAAAAACTTACATTGTTTTTTTACTTTTCTTACTGAACCAGTGAAGAAATCTTTGATAATGACATACAAGTTGCATATCATTATCACATGTCTACCATGCATCCACGAGAATATATTGATGCCCAGGTGATCAATGTTTGGGCTGCTATCCTCAACAATTTGGAGAGGAAGAGAAGTGAAGGATCTCCAAGAAGATTTTTTGCACCAGTTGATGCAATGGTAAGTACATACCTATTTTACATTTACACAAATGCATATAATCAAGCAACTAATTGTATTGCTGTAAACATTCAGTCAACCTTAGACCTCTCGATAAATCCAGCAAAATCAGTGGAGGCAAGGTACATTGATTTTGAAACAATTCTTCAAAAAGAATTCCAGAGATGTGATAAATGGATCTCAGGAAAACTATTGCATCGGGTAAGCAATAATATAATACATTTTAATTGTATATAAAAACATCACATTATATAATATTAATCATTCTCCAACTTTAAGGTGTTCTTCCCCGTATGTCAGAAAAAGCACTTCTTCGTCTTCTGCTTTGATTTAAAGGAGGACAGGCTTGATATCATCGACAACATGCACATCACTACTCCATACAAAACCACATATGGAGAAGCCCATCTGTTAGTGGTATGTTCAAATGCTCACTGAATTATTTACTCTATAATACATCAACACGAAAAACTGGTGAGATTACAAATGTGATGACCTAACACATATTATTACTGAGCTAACACATAATATTGATGAGCTATCTCACGTACGTGATGAGCCAATAAGTATGTGTAGTGAGCTAACACATAATATTGGTGTGCTAACACACGTATTTGGGGAGCTCATATGTATATGAAGTGAGCTGACACACATATTTGATGAGCCAACACACATTCATGGTGAGCCAACACATATCTTTGGTGAGCTAATACCCATTTCCAGTGAGCTGAACAAAATTATTTATTCTACACAGACAAGATCATTTGGAAGATTTCTTCAAGAGAGTGTTGGCCACTCAAAACTTGAAATTGTGAAGAACATGAAACCAGTGCGAATGAGAATGCAATGAAGGACAACAGATAATGTCACAGACTGTGAAATTTTTTGCATGAGGCACATGGAGACTTATTTTGGACAAGGAGATAAATGGGATTGTGGTTTCAAGAAAAATAAAGTAAGTTTACCAAACATTTGTTCTCTACGCAAATATGTTCAACATAAATACAACACTTATTAATGGTTCATTTTTAATTTTTTTTTTGGGTTTTGTTTGCAGGACAAAAATCTGCTTGATGTAATGCGAGCAAGGTACTGCTATGAAATCGTCAACAATGAAGACAACATATATAAAAATAGGGTGAAGAGGCTCGCCAAAGAGTTCCATGATAAACAACAAGCAGAACTGAATGCAAAATGAGCCCAACCTCAAGTGCAAACATCATGACTAATCAGCCTTGCTTTAAGTTAGAATAATTGTAGAAGCTTATGTTTACAGTCTAATTTTTAGCTAGACTAATTTTAACTTAGACTATTACTATTCATACCTTTAATGATGGTGAGCTACTAGTAAACAACATTCACTATTTGATATCTTTAATCGATTACTATATCAAATTCCAATGAGCTAGCGTACACATGGAGTGAGCTCGTATCAAAATCCAGTGAGCTATATCTTTTACTATGCTAAATTCTATAAATGCATGTAGAATGAAACTACAATGATATTTTCTTTGTAATGTTAACTCAAATATTAAAGTGTTCAACATGTCATTGTCATACAATACTATTCTTTTACAATGTAAAGTCATCAAAAATATTACATTAGTTTTGTAAAAAATAGTGAGTTAACACATAAAACTAGTGAGTTATGAATCTTCAGCAGTGAGCAACAAATTATAAGTGTCAAAAGTATTCACCCTACTATAACCTTCAAAATTATTCAGCATCATTCACTTAACCTTCAAAGAAAAATACATCATGATGATAAAGAATACACATTCAACCACTATTAGTCAAGAAACATATTTACATTAAAAATATTTGTTCAAGTCATACTATTGATTCAATTGATTGCTATGAATCGTATCCCAATTTGTCTGCCTCAAACTTTCATCACAAATCAAGTTAAAAACCCTATACATTTCATCAAAGTCTACTGCTAAATTAGATGCAACTGCGGCATTATATGAACCAGCAGCAACAACCTAAACCACCACAGCAAAAACATATTGGTAGTGAGCATATATATGCATATAGTGAGCCAACGTATAAATATAGTAAGTGCAACGTGTAAGAGTAACAGTGTGAGAACTGAAAATGTAGTGAGCCAATACAAACATTTAGTAAGAGGAGCCTATATAGTAGTAAGCATATCAAAACAATTAGTGAGCTAAAAACACATATTAATTGAACTGGTATTAGCAGTAGAATCAGCAAACTCCAAAACAATATTGATATAAGAAATATAGATTATTAAATCAGCTTACCAATAGAATTTTACCTGATCTTGAGACACAACTCCTCCATCTCTTGAACAAAATCTTGCCTTTCTTGATCTAACAATGTTTGATATCTTCTCCATCGTACTCTTCTTCCTTACATTCATTTCACCTTTCTTCCTCGAACCTTTAGGGTTACCAATGATTTTGTTACCACCACTGGACTGTTGATCATTTTCAGTCTCAGAAGCATAAACAGAACCAACAACAACACTAACATCAGCCTTCAGCTTCGCAAAGGCTTCTTCACATAACTTTCTTACTTGACTATTTGATTCACTAGCAGGAAGCAAAGCCTCAAACTGCCTATGCATCTGAACCCTCCACATGGAACCAGGAACACCAGCTGTATTACTACTACTTACAGCTTCTTCTATAGCCCGTAAGGGTCTTACTAGCCTAGTCCATCATTTTAAAATATATTGATCAGGGACTTTAGTCACATAATGAACATTGAAAATACGCAAGCAGTGGCAGCAGAGAATACCACTCTCACTATACTTTTTACAATCGCAAACAATGTTATGGTCTGGCAGTTTAAACCTAACCATAAACCGAAACTTCTTCAAAAGGCGATTCTCATACACAATATATGTGTGCTCTGTACCGTACGGGATTTCACTTAAGCTAAGAAGATCTTGACAGCACCCTTCTCCTTTAATGTATTCATTCTCAAAGACTTTGTACAAGTTGTTCGTATAGATCTTTGAAGCAAGCTGCAAAATGCTAACATGTGGCAAGTACATTTCGGGAAATCCATCCTTATTTTTCACATTCTCGTCCTTCTTCTTAATCCTCCACTCAGTAACAGCATCACAGAATATATTGTAAAAATCGTTACAATAGGCTAGACACCATTTTTCTTTCAACCGAAACAGTCTAACCAACCCAGTATTTTCAGCACAATTATACTCTCCAACCAGCCTAACATACAAAACCAGTTGCCAAAAAAATAATTAATTAGTGAGCAGAAATGTAACCATGGTGAGCAGAAGGCATAGTCTAGTGAGCAAAACATATAGCCTTGGTGAGCAAACACTAAAAATTAGCCAGCATAAAGCAATAACTTGGTGAGCACATTAAAAATCAGCAAACATAGACAGGGCTTACCTCCGCCAACTAAAGTTAAACTCTGCTTCTATATCATATCTCATCAAAACATGGTCAAATTTATCAACAAATCCACCAAATACTGTAAGATGACCAATATTCTTTTTGGAATTCTCCAAGATGTGCCAAGTACACAACCTATGCTTTGCCAAGGGGAACACCTTTTCAATAGCATTTGTCATAGAAAATGCTTGGTCCGTCATCATTGTTTTCAATTGAACATTACCCATAGCTTCCAAGAATGTTTCAAATAACCATACAAAACTCTCAATCTTCTCATTCATCAAAAACCCACATCCCACCATAAGATTCTTTGCATGGTGATTCATACAAACAAAAGGTGCACATATTATTTTATAACGATTGGTCCTATATGTTGTGTCAAATATAAGGAGATCACCAAACAACATGTAATCCCATTTCATTTGTGTGTCTCTGCAAAAGAAGCACATCAAATAATCGTCCTCGTCTAATTTAAACTTATAAAAAAAATCTTGTTCATTACCACACCTAACTTCTAAAACACACATCAAATGGTTGGAATCGCCCCCATCTAAAGTCCTCTTGACTTCATTTGTAACACTATTATATGCATCCCTCTCACTAAAATCAAGTGATGGTAAACCCCCGACCTCATTTCTCAAAAGCCGATACGCATGCGAAACTTTCATACCATTTCTCCTCATCTTTTGGAAATAATCCACATGAGCTTTCTCGACTTTTTTATGTGACCTCAACTTATGCACCTCATCTTCCAAAAGCAGTTCATGATTATGTACTATATCATGCTTTTGACAAACACATTCCCCATTTGATTCAATGTAAAATATAGCCCTACCTTTACAATTACACCTCCGACTCCATTTGGTAAATGTCTTATCTTGTTTCCCTGGACACCTTTTAATACCTTGTTTCATGCAGCAAAACTCCTTTGAACGAACCTCTTGTGAACCCTCTCTCCTTCGCAACTTGTCATACCTAACGAAAAAACCCTTACGGAATGCATACTCATTGTATGCCTCGAATGCAACATCTAGAGAACTGACCCTTTTACCAATCAGCTCTGATTCTTCACATTCCTTTACTTCAACAACACATTCATCACCATCTACACATTTTTTCTTATCAATCACAATATAGTTAGATACACCACCAGCAACATTACCATCATCAGAAGCCACACTTTTGCCCTTTGAACCACCAGTACGATTACACAGAATCCTAACATAATCATCAACATCAACTGCCTCATCAATGCAATGATCTAATGTAGATGTGTAAAACAAAGTATCATTTGCATAAGAAAAAAAGTTTTTGTGGTGAGCTATAATGTAACATTGCTGAGCACATGCTTCAGTGCAGCGAGCCAAAAGCTTGTCTTAGTGAGCATAGAATGCCATATAGCCTGGTCGAAGGTAAAAAATTCTGTTCTATGATAAGGACAAGATTAAATATAGGAATTACATTTCGTGAGCACAGAAACTGATAAATGATTCATGTATACATGGATTCATGCATACAATCTGAACCTTGGTAAGCTGAAGATATTTTTATTAGTGAGCCAACGACTATATGTCATGAGCACAGAACACATATTGGTGAGTTGCTGTTTCTCATATGTACATAGCAACAGTAAAAATATCATATAGAAAAATAATCATAATATTTGTGGTGAGCTATAATGCAAAGTCGGTAAGCCCACGCTTCAATCTGGGTGAGCTAAGCGTTTTTTTTTTAGTGAGTAAAAAACTGCTATGTAGTACAACGTAACATATTATGTTTAGTGAGCGAAATATGTACCACCAGTGAGTCAACAACTATATTTAGTGAGCTAAAAACTCATAACGGTACGCAATCGTTTCTCATATGTCAGCGGCCACAATTCACCTAATATTCAACAATTAAACCAAAAACCATTGTAAACTTATATCTTAACCGAAATTAACACAAAACACAACTAAAACTACCGATCAAACATTCTGCCAAAATGCAGAACAGCAAATCGAAAAATAACACACTCAATAACAATTGCATTATAATGTCAGATCACGACACCACAACAATGAATGCATACCAGTTCAAACAACTCGAAACTAGCTAATCAAAAATCCACGCATACAACTTCAAAATACGAGCACAAAAACAGAGATCCAAAAACGATCTCAAACCCAACGAAATCGCATTTGATGAAGATTCAACATCAATAGCAATGTTAAGAACAAATTCAACCATTTGATAAGAACTAGCAAAATACTAAAGCAATTGCAATATCGACCACTGAGTGCGAGAATGAGAGAGAATGAAAACGGCAAACGGCAAGTTCAAAAATTGAGAACAATGAATATTTTTTTTTAGTGGTAGTTCAAATAGGCAACGCATATAACCGTTGGGAGGTGGGATCGGGTGGACAAATGAATTGTCCAACCGGTTGTAGTAATAATTTACGGATTTCGACGGACAAATTACAGAAGTAAGGCTTACAGTTTTGGCGGGCAGTCTGGAATGGATGGAAACTCTAGGAAGACCAACTTTGCAGGAATTCGACGGTCATGATGACGGGCCTGCAAAATTCCATCGATCCGGCGAAAACCATACTTTCCTATCCGCCGTAGCCTTCCCCAATAAATCTGCTTCATCCTCTCTCTCTCTCTCTCTCTCTCTCTCTCTCTCGCGTCCTCTTGTTCTTCTTTGCAGATGGGAGCTCACTGAGGACATAATTCGCCCAGCTCGAAGGTGAATTTCCTCCCTTTAATCAAACCTCTTTCAATTCGGTTGTGAGTTTTCTGGGGGTTTTAATTGACGAAAGTCTGTTTGGTAATTCGTGGTTTGGTTTCCTTGTTAATTTCTTGATCGATTTGGTCGAGAGTTTGAGCTTTTGATAGTACTTTTTATGTGTGATGATTTTATATGGTATAGATCTAAAATTTTGATTAGAATTGTAATTCAAATTTAAACAAAATTTTTTTTGGCTGATTCAAATTTAAACAAACTTGGAGCTATCATCCCCCCTTTCCATTTTCGGTTGTTGGTTGAATCGCCAAGTTTACTTTGCAAATTTGCTGCGTCTTGTTTGGTCGTGGTGCTACTGGTGTATGCCGTCATTCTTATGATTTAGTTGAGATTATTGGTCAAGTTTTTTTCCCCCTCTTTGGGTATGTTTGGTAGGGGTGAACATTATTTTTTTGAAAAATAATTTTCTCATTTTACGGTATTTGGTAAAATAAGAAGGGGATTTTTTCCTTCTTGGTTTTGGTTTGCATTCGTTTTCTCTATAAATTTTTTTCAAAAATTATTTTGTGGGTCTTAAGGAATCGATCTCTCTATGGGTAGAAATATCAGTAGGGGTAAGGTTGCCTACAGCTGAATCTCCCCAGACCCCGCGAAAGCGAGACCCACACTGGAGTAGTAGTTGTTGTTGGTAAAATAAGGAGGGGGAATTTATTTTTAGGGGAAAATCATTTTTCCTATAATGAAGGAAAATATTTTCATTTTTAATAGAGCGTAAGTTGATTTTACGTTTCTTGGGCTCTCACATGGTCTCACACTCTTTCTCTATTTCGTGTCTATTTCCTCGACATATGGTTCGAAGATTAAGGAAAATTATTTTTAACTTTTTTGTTCATTTTTTGTTAATCGGACTCATTATCTAGAAAGTTTATTTTCCTTTCTACTAAACAACTAAAAATATGATCTGAAAATCATTTTATATGAAAAAATTATTTTACATAGAAAATTATTTTTTAGAAAAATAATTTTCAACCCTACTAAACACACCATTTCTTTTTTTTCCTTAATATTTTTTGGCCATGTTCTTTGGGATGGGAAATTATAGGGGGAAGGAGCTGGAAGACATGAAAAGGAGTTGGATGGATTAGGGAATGTAGATTTTTCACACAAAAGAAGTGAAAAATTTGAAGTGGGATGTGGGAAGAGTGCAAATTAAGATTTCCCACCTAAAAGAACATGCCTTTAGCGGTTAAGCCAACCCTATCTACCCTTTTCGGGTAAAAATACGTCACGAGGGGAAAGGTTAAAAACATCTCTTACAAGTGATGGGATTCAACTCTTGATTTCTTTGAGTGTGCAGGGACAGTCTAAAACCTCATTAATACCAAAACACTACGTTCTGCAGGGACAGTCCAAAAGACTAAAATTTGGGTTCCTTTGTGCAAAGTTTTCAAATTTGAAAAACACAAGTTTAGAGCCATTAGCTCTCATTCAGCAAAAGATTTAAGGCATTTAATAACTTTTGTTTCACATATGCATTGGATGAGACTCTTAAATATGTACATACATATGCAAGCATTCAGCCAGCATTTGGATGCATACTTCAGGGAATCCTATTTCAGATTTTGTAAGATATGTTTGTTTTGCAGGCATGTTTAGGTATCACGAGAACCCCTCCCTCACCCCACCACCCCCCCCAAAAAAAAGAAAGAAAAAAAAGGAAAAAAAAAAGGTATGAAGACAGTAGTTCCATGTGTACCATCCCAAGTTTGTCATTTTGGAGGCCCTGTTCTGTTTAGATACATTTTTGCCACATTAGGGAGGCCTACTACCCCCTCTGTAAATATATGATTTAACACTTCTGAAATCTGGACGGTATACTCTTTGCAGTTATGGATTGAGTATTCATTGAAGTTGGTGGTTGATTGGTGAAGTTACATGAAGTAGTAAAAGTTAAAAAGAATTTATAATGTATGTTGGTACAATAACAAACAAAAATGAAATACATAGGAAAGCATGAACCAGTATCCCTTTTAGTTTTTAGCTTTTGCTTAGTGCTAAACTGCTACTTTCAGTGACATTGTATGTCTCTATCGGTGCATGCATGCTCACAGATATTCATACAGAAATTAGCTACACAATGTGGAATGTTTCCCATGATTGGACTAGTTTGCATCTCATTATTGGATTATTAATTAGACATTAACAGAACCGTTTCCTTACACTCTTCGCATAGATATGGAAGTACCACAACATAGTAAGTGGATGGTTAACAAACTTCCACCTGGTCAAGTTGGATACACACAAGAATTTATTAATGGAGTAAAGGAGTTTGATGCATTTGCAAGGGCCCAACAAGTATGCATAGACAAGCAGATGTACAGGTGTCCTTGTTCGAAGTGTGGGAACAGGACGTTCTTATCATCAGATGAGGTGCAAGTTCATCTTTTCCAAAGGGGGTTCAAGAAAGGGTATTGATATTGGACATGCCATGGGAAGCTTGAAGCCTTGAACCTCAAGATTACGGTCAAGCTAATATGCATCACAATTCTTTGAACTTCATGCAAGATCATGGCCTGCAACAATTTGGTAGTAACACCACTTTAGAAGTAAAAACAAACCGTTTTCCCATTAAAAGGACTCATGCTTCAAATGTCGATGATCTATGCTCATCTCTTGGTGGCAATGCCTTTGTTCCCATGCTTACTTACAAAAGGCATCGGGTGAGATGTCCTTTGAAGAGATATTTTTTTAAATAAGCTACTATGATAATTTCTTATTGGTATTTTATCTTACCTATGCATATCATTTCAAATATGCAGAAACAAAGGCGGGGAGAAGATGTGCCAGCTGAACTGTTTCTGCATAAAAAATCCTCTCAAGCAGATGTCAGTATTGATCTCATTTCTTTTTTTTTTTTTTTAAGTTAAATATTGCGGAGCAATTTTTTTAAATTGCATTTCCTCCAAAAAGCAAGACATCATACAGAGAAACCTTTGTATACTTGGGCAGGATTACATCAAGATTCAAGAAGGATTCCCTCCTGCGCATAACTCCTGATCCCAAATAGTATTACTACATATCAGATATGAATTCCCTATACGTATTGACTGACTGAATGCATTTTGTCCATAACACTGAGATCTGTGCTCTTTTGTTGAAATTTTCTGATACTCAGAATGTAACTAGATCATATGCTGTTTCCCTTAACCCTCCCCTAAACCAATTAGGTTCCTGAGCTAAATTCCACCTCCTTGTTGGAAAATTCATTGAGCCAGCAAGCCATTCCAAACTTCATTAGAAAAACTACGTTTAAAGAAAGTTTGTTTGATCTCTGGTATTACAAAAACAACAGCTCATTTGTCACATACGAAACATTTTCTCAATTCTATCACAAGTGATTTACCTGCCTTGCAAAGCCAACCAGGCACATGCCCGTGTGGGCATTTGGAATGAAATTTTGACTACATCAGCTTCATTCATTATATTTTCTCGTACTAGTTTGATAGAGTCTAACAAGGAAGAGGTTACAAAGAACTTAAATAAACTGAAGTTCAATCGAAGCATAATGGTCCCTTTTAGCCATGGTGAGGGTACAATGTAGTCAGGTATCTCAGTCAGGTATAATTCAGGCCTAACTTACATAAAAAGGGCATAAATATTACATATCCGTAACATTTACTTAGAGATAAGTAAGCATTATACTTTCTAACAGTAGCACACTGTTTTGTTTGATACTTCTGATTGAGTTCTGAGAGTATTCAAGCAAGATAATTATAGAAACTAGTTATGAATCGAACGATCATAACAAGTGCACAGAACTGTTTTCATAGTCATAGAGATGAAATAATACCTTACTGTTTTTGGTTTTGGATATCATTTTAAAATGCAGAAAGAAAAGAGAGGAGAAGATATGCCAGCTGAACTGTTGATGCAGCAGAAAGAGGACGACAAGGCTCTGATGGATAATGAATCTTCTGCAGCAGACGTAAGCATCGATCTCATCTTGTTTCTAATTTCATTAACTTCATTATATTATGTAGTACAAAACTTTGAAATGAGTTGCAGTTCCTTTCAAGCCCAATCCCAGATGAGAAACATCCTACACAGGTAACAAAGTCAGAGGTATGATTCAAAGCTAATTTACATTTAAAAGGGGCCATGTTTATGTACTTTGATTAGGGACCAGCAAGCATTCAGTTTTGTGCCGATATTCCTGATTTCCAAGAGCATTTTAACTGAGAGAATCATAGGACTCACTTACGTTGCACTGAGTTGCACATTTCAAAAAAAAAAAAAAAAAGGAAAAAATTTCAATGAAGTGAACACTCTCAGCATTTCCAATGGCATTTTTGGTGATCTAAGCATCCGTGAAATCCATCCATCACTAGTTGTGCTTCTAAAACTTTCATGGTTTTGGGTTTCGTTATTGGCATTGCCCACTTCAAGTTCCCAAAACCCCATTATTTATATTCGTATAAATCAGTGTCAACCATTGCAGGAGAAAATCCAATATGGCAATGGGTACTATCTAGCCAGAGCTCAGCCGACCCTGGCTGCCAAGACAAGATGCAGGCTCCAAATGATCAGCTAAAGGTGCATAGTGGAACCAGAGACCGTGCAACGAGCCCATTTCAGGACTCAGATCAAAGGGAGGAAAATTAGAAGACTCAGGCTATTCCACTGATCCATCTGTACAAGGTTGTCCATGTCTAGAATGCAAGGAGTTTTCGAGAAAACAGCTTGTTCGAGTAAATCATCAGTTATTTGCAGAATTAGAAAGGGAGCGTATTACAAATGAAATCCTACTAAAGAAGCTGCATGAACAGGTGAAAGAAAAGACAATGCTAATGGAAATGATGCTGGATACATTTAAGGGGGACAAGAGCACGCGGAAATGGCTTAAGCTACAATACGAGACTTTTGTTTGCCTGAGAGACGAAATTTTGAAGGAAAGGAAGACAATGCACAAAGCCATGGCCTTCATCAAAAAACCAATGAAGCAAATCATCAATCTCAACCTGGCTTATCCATGTAGGCGTCTACGTTTAAAAGTGATGCTTTTGATTGCTCGCCTTCTGGCAACTGATTTCAAGATGCATGCTTGGGAGTTTGATGACATGTTCCCCACTGCACTTCTTTGTACGTTTTTGGAGTACTTACATGTACTGCTGTGGTGTATGAACTTCAAACATGTCTTATGGATTTCAAGTTTTATCTGTAAGTTATCAAGTGTTGTTTATGATGAGGATGCTGATGGCTATTTGGATCAAATTCAGCATATGTAACATCTTTGTGCCGTAGGTACCCAATGAGATGGCCAAAGATTATGCGAAAGAAGATTGTCAAATTTCCTAAAGAAGAATCATAAGAAGAAAGGATCTTAAATGAGCAAACTAAAGGTGCGCCATAACAGGAAAGGATCTTGAATTATGTGTTTTTACATATTTTATCAATTACTGATAAAAGGACCGTCCTTGAACTTTTCATTTGGAATACATGGTGAAGGTCCAACCGCGTAAACTAGCTCCTTCCTGTTCGATTACACGGTAAAGCAATGAATTTGGGGAAGGGGTGCTGGAAATAAGTTCTTTGTGGTTGAGTGACATCTGTCCACTTTCATTCAATGATGAGTTCTCGGATTTAGAACTTGAAGGGAATAATGATTCCATAACTATCTTTTTTAAAGATCTATTTATTTTGAGTTAGAATTCAAATTAACCCACAAATAAAACAATTGCATTTGATAAATTAAACTCATAAATTAAAATGAAAAAAGCAAATTAATCTCAAATTAAAGGATTAGGCAACAAATTAAACTATTGAGGTCGATTAAAGTGCTATCTTTTTGAAATATCTATACACTTTGACCTAAAATTGAATTAGACCTTAAAATTTTTTAAAACCTAAAATAAACAACATTAGAATTGAAATTGTCAAATTAAACTCATAAATTAAACTAAAAAAGCAAATTAATCTACAAAATAAAGAATTGAATAACAAATTAAAGTCATAACAAATTTGAACTTCAAATTGAGAAAAATAAATTTTAAAAAAAATCAAAACGATAAAACATCCATAACAGGACTCAAACCCACGACACCATGGACGAAACAATAGCCATGCACGCCCCTACCATCCCGCCAAGCACGTCTACCTAATCTGTTTGCCACAATCTTTATATATAATATACTTGTTCCTGATCTAGTTTTGCCGTACACCTTTGTTTTGGGGTGTCAGTTGACTTCAATGACACCATGCTTCCTCCGTCCCTAAATTTGGACCCATCATGTGGTTCTCACATTGATTTAGCTAGGTATACTGCAAAGCTTTCCAACGTATGGTTGGTGTCTTGGCTATTGCACTTGAGATTATATGACAAAATATTGTTTCGGCAACTTACATTGTCAATAATTCATTTTATACATGCTCCTATAATTATTTAACTTTAGCATGTCTTCATATTTAGGAGTACAATCTAAATTAACATGATAGGATGATATCACATGATTTCATTACGAGGCTGACGTCATTTAGTTAAAATTAATATACTGAAATAACCATCCATCGTATTAGGTTGGATGTAAACAACACTGCAACACAAATAAGTTTGTAATTGTATTTTGATTAACTTTTTTGATTGTAAGAAAGTATTGCAAATAATAATTATCTTATAATTATAATTATCACTTATTACGGAATCATGACTGCATTACAATGTTAATTGCATTACATTACATTCAATCAAACATTATACAAATATTCTTTCAATATAGGAGACATGAGATATAATTAAATTCTATCGGACACATTTCTCCCACCTATACGGGGCTCGTTGGGTCCATCATGCATAAAAGTCCAATAATTCATCCTTCATAAAATAAAAGTATAAGACCGACTCTCAATCAAGAAGCATATAAAAATATTGGAATCGAAACACATGATGCATGCTAAGTCACCAAAACCCTCATATTATCTGAAGTTGCAATCTAATTATCGTGTCCAACATTCTTTTTTGCTTCTTGTTGTTACATGGTACCACGTAAGATAACTTTTCCAGTGAGCTTTTGAATGACATGACATTACATGCATGTTCTGGGAAGGAGCCAGATGGTGCCCAAAAAGCATAATGTCTTGATCCATTTAACCATGTACATGGCACCTATTTCCCGTTGTGGACAAAATCGAATATATTTTGGAAGATTAAGAGTACCTACCTTGAGAAGCTAAGGCAGATTGACTGACCCATTACAGTAAGTGGTTCATCCCCCATATTAAAGGGCCTAAGAACACAAAGCAAGTGCTGTAGAAAGAGGACCAAGACTTTATGTTAAAAATGCATGACAAAACGTACTCATGACTAAATTCATCCCCTGCGTAAGGGTCATTTTCACATTGGTAGATATTAGAATATTTGATAGCGAGGTTGTCCCACATTAATAAATTAAGAGGTTATAAGTATGTATATAAGTTAGCGAGGTCATTCAATCTCTTGTCAATTGGTTTTAGGTTAGAGTGGATTGCACAAATTATGAAGCCTTAAGCATGTATGGAAGTCATAAGCATGTGTATATATATAAGCTAGGAACTCACTCTACCCACTGCCAATAAATTTTAGGTTGAAGCATCACTTAAGCTTCAATGCATTGCTTGTTTATTTTATTGTGCTTTCATTATCTTGTTTGGACCGTTTGGTTGTAATGTAAACAGTTTTATAATGCAAATAAGATTATATTGTGTTTTCATTATCTTGTTTGGTTGTAAGAGAGTATTGTAAATAACAATTACCTTGTAATTATAACTACCATAAACTATGCAATTATAATTATATTATGAGATTGATTACATTAAATTACATTCAACCAAACATCACATTATAGTAACTATCGCACTAACTTTTACAAATTGGCAAATGATGACAGACAAGAAGTGAGGACATGTTGATCTGGGCAATCTTGTTGGCGACCTCTGACATTAAGTTGATATAGAGGGAGTTCATATCTGAGTACTACCATAACCAAAGATAGATGCATTTTATAGTATCAATATCTCGGGACAATGTTTGTTCAAAAAATACCCAAAATTCGGTATCTAATTTGCTGCGAAAGCCATGTACGTTGTAGCTAAATTTTGTGTTATATGTGACTACAAATGTAACGACCCCGTAGAAAAGATGATCCTCAAGCGCTAAGGTTGTGATTATAAATGATCTGTGTATCGTCCTTGAAGTCACAAATTAAGGAGGGTGACTTATCATAGAAAATGTAAATTTTACAATTTGATCATACTTCATCACAACGTTTTATTTCATTAAAATGTATTTGTTCGTTCATGAAACTGACCATATTTCACAAAGAAGTTATATAAGATCGTTTGTGCGCCAACCATATTTTGGTGAAAAGGTTGAGCATAAGCATGTCCGATTCGATCAAATGTAAAATAATTCAATTGGAATTCAACAAAAAAAATTTTGATGTGAGATTTACTTAACAAAAAATCTCAGTTCAAATAGGATCAAACATGGTTAATTTTGAAAGTTAGGATAACATAACATCAGATTCTACAATTTAATGTAACTATTTTTTTAAACAATTAAAATCTTAATTTTAGTTTTTAAAATTTAAAAATGTACCTTACTTTACCCTAATTTGGTCTAAAGCTAGTTTCATTGTTCAATTATTTAGTTAGTATAAAAGGAATCCACATGTTATCATGTCAATAAGATGAATAGAAAAATAATACGTCAAGGAAGGAAAAACATATTGGATTGGATTGAAGTCCGATTCAATCTGATCCAACTTAGAGCATATCTAAGCTAGCTTAATTAGCACAAGAAAGGACCGTGCATGAGATTCAAGCAATAATTGCAAGCAATGGACAAAGGAAAGTGGGAGATTAGGCACGAACGATAGAATTCGAATTTAGGGCTGCATACAAAAATACCAAGGGATACATGTCTGTCTAAAACTGAAAGGAGAAGTGAAAATAGTATGATAGTGTAAAACAAAAAAGTACTTGTTTCCTGGGATTGAAGTAGCCGGACTAATGACAAGTGACAAAGTCACGCTTGTCCAGCTGGGAGTCCTCTCTTTCTCCCTTTTTGTCTCTTCCAATGGGAGTACCCAGATTTTCATAGATCCTAAGGTTACACTGTACACGTACAAGGTCTACGTGTAAGCGGCCTGATAATTCTACATATGATGCTTGGTGACGTGGCATGATTATTATCATGGATATGAACTAGCTTGTAATCCAAAGCATGATTAAAAGTGAGGCTTAAAAGATTTGATATGATCACTTATATCACCAGAAGATGCGCTTTTCTTTTTAGGGAGACTGACCTTAAAAATTTCATAATAAGATAAGCAGCCTCCTAGAAAGTTTTTCTCGATAGTGTACGTGAGCGTAGATGAAACATGCTGGAAAGGCTCGTGGTGATTTGTAGAGTCAATCATGGATCCTTAAAATCATTATTGGTAATCGTCCGCGATCTGCGAGGAATTGAGGCGTTACATGTTTGTTGTGGATTAGTGTTCAAATCGGCGGCCTCTTGGTAATTTCTCAAGTAGCATGTGAGTGACGGGTTGGGGCTTTATATGGTTACTATGGATAAGTGTTGCGATCTGATAAGTTTTTCATGTAGCATATGAGTGAAAACAATGCACATTTTTCATGAAAAGACTCGTGGGAATTCATAGATCGATATGTAAATCATATGCAGTAACTAATCTCCGTCCATGAAGGGCCAGAGCGTTACAGTATGCGCCAAGTTCAAATCAAACATAAGGAACAAAGTCACTGTTCCAAATTTTTTATTTCCTTTGTATCTTGTAGAATCAAAAGGGGTCTAATGAAAATAAAAATACATCTTTTAAACTCCTGAACTTTTTTGGCCGGAAAATAAGAGAGGGGGAGAGATTGTAAGTGCTTATTGCCCGTTTTGATGTTGAGGCCAAGGTTTTTGGAAATTATTGCCCTCCACTAAGCTCTTATCCGCTTAGAATACTGTCTTGTTTTTTTTTGAGGGGGCAGGTTACGATAATTTAAAAAACGAGACAGATTGGTTAACCATAACCCTAGTCCAATATTTTTAGGGTGGGTGATGATACGTGTCTTGCTGCAAGACACTCTTAAAGGTCGTGTTTTAACCGCAATTTATATGATTTATGCTTTAAAATCATCAAATTTTTAGTAATTATAACTTATTATGAGTTATGAAGTTTTAATATTCATTGGTTACGCTAATAATACAAACTAATACCCTAACCAGAGCAGCCCCATCTGCGAAATCATATTATATGTGTGATTTTTTAAATATGAGAGATTATGTATAAAATGATGATTTTATATAATTTATAAATTTTGGCATCTTTCGCTTATTCAATTATACCATTTTTTTCGATTTAATATGTAATAATACACATTTTAAGTGAAAACAAGACACTTGAAAAGTATCTTGTAGCAAGACATTTATCATTTTGCTTTTAGAGTATGTAGTTTTTTGTCTATTTGAAGCGGCCGCTGTAACAATTGATATGAAAAAAAATTTAAACTTATGTTTTCACCATTGTAGCAAATATTTTTTTTAGATAAGTAAGTTAAATTTAAATCATAAAAAGCTAATTAACATTTTTGTAGTGTTTGGTGTATCTATGCATCCAATGCATTATTTTAACACCTAACATAGATCATTCAAGAGTCTTTTGAGTCTAAAGTTCTTTTATTATCTTTCTCTATATATAATGGAACGTCGACACAAATAAAGGTTTTAGTCTTTGGTAATCAATTTTTAAATATTTTTACAAAGTAATTTTACCAGGTGCAATCATGCAACCGATAGCCTCAACTTGTCAAATTTAACTTGCAATTTGATATGAAGTTACATAATTGTCTCTGTACCAATGTCGTGCGAATGAATTTAAAATCAATAATATGAGTCTTCCTAAAGGAGTCATAACAGCTCGAACCCCTTGACCTGGCATTTTTAATCTGCCCTACCCATGGAATGCACTTCTTGATCAACCCCTTGTAGCAAGTGGATTAGATGCATGAAGTCCGCTCGATTCCCTAGCTCTATTTTTCTTATCAACTATTTTTCATCTTAGATAGTTTGAAACACCCATAAAAAATTTGTCTCATTATATCTTTCTGTAAGATAGTCTCATTCAAAAATTTGTGCTGGTAATCCACCCATGTAAGCACTGTATGAGTGTTATCGATCACTAGTTCACACAGTCACTTCACTTCCAAACCCTTCCCCCTCCCGCCCCCAAAAAAGAACAGAAAAAGGAAAAAAAAAAAAAAAAGAGAGGGTTTCGCTTGTAATTCACCATGTCATTCTATCTTTATTTCTTTTTGTTTTCTTTCCCTTTCATGGTTTTTATCTGCCTAAAAAGAGACGTAACACAAAAAAGATGATGACACTGTCAAGTTATCTTCTTCATTCACATGATAAATATTCCCTCGATCTTCTCAACTCTAACCCATGATCTCATTTTTTTCCTCTTTCTCTACGTGGGTGTGTCGTCTTGTTCCCCCGAGCCTTCCTACCATGTGTCTCATAATACTAACGGTAGGTATGTTAGCAAATTCTCTTTCTTTTGCTCTCAACGTACGTCCTACTTCTTAAGCATGCAATTAAATAGTATATGTATGCTATAACATGTCTCTTTCATGTAAAGTAGTGCTATAAAGTAGATAAGCTTACACAAAGATAGAGAACAAGAAGCTGAGTTAATATGTCGACCAGAAGAGAATATAATGTATATGTATTAATATGCACTTTCTAAGGAACAAAGGTAAGAATACATATATTTAGTTTTCTAGAAGCGAACCTAAGCAAGATTTACCCTTATGGGAGTAGTTTTGCTGTTGATGTGATGATGTATCTTCATTTTCTCACAGTACTTTTTGGCTCTTCCCTTGCAGAAAATGCCAATTTAATGAGATATTGAACTTGGTGCATTAAGATACTTCAAGAGGAGGCCTTATAAGTATTCCTCCCCATGGGATTTTCCTTGCATCGCAGTTGACTATCTTTATCACTAGTTATGATATTTGACACATAGGCAGTAGAACCAAGATCACCAATGTTTGACTCCTTCAATACTACTTCTAGTCCAATCTCTTATAATTACCTTAATGATGATCATGTAAACCCCACTTCCAATTTGCTAGAAGAACTATCTTATTGTTCATCATACTATCACTTACCTTCTCCCTTCATTTACAATGAAATCGACAATCTTGGAGATTTCACCACCCATCCTGAGCTTACAAGCATCCAAGAAGGTGGCTTGGAGGTTAATAGCTCTCTTATCATCGATGATTCTACTATATCTCAAGCAACTAACAAGACGGATTCAAACAAAGGTATTGTAGAAACCATCAATGAAATAGTAAAAGATGGTGGCAACTATGACCTCATAGGGTTGGGTGTTAGTCATGGCTCAAGGAGGAGAAGGCACAACAAGGGAGATAGACACAGCAAAATTAGTACTGCCCACGGCCTAAGAGATCGGAGAATGAGACTCTCCCTCAAGGTTGCTCGCCCATTTTTCAAGTTGCAAGACATGTTGGGATATGACAAAGCGAGTAGAACTATTGAGTGGCTATTGATTCAAGCAAATTGTGCCATTCAAGAGCAACTTCAAAGCAAGTATGGGAGCCTATCAAGTGCCATGACTACCTCAAGTTCTGATTATGAGGTGGAGTCCATAATAATTGACAAAGAAAGTTTGAAGGAGGAGAACTCAAAGGGTAACAAATCATCAACATGCGTTACGAAAAACGTTGATGAACCTAAGGAAATGAGGAAAAGAGGCACTACAAAAGAGTCAAGGAAGGAGGCAAGGGATAGGGCAAGGAAGAGAACATTGGAAAGAATGCAAAGCCGAAGGGTTAACAATAATCACAAATTACGAAATACTTGTTCCACTTGGGGAGCTTTTAAAATGGTGGAGAATGGTAATGTTTCAAATTCACAAATTCATCAAAGCAACACTCCCATTCAAATTGAAGACCATGTTGCTGGCTCTTACATAAGCAATTGGAGTCCCTTGACCATTTTCCATTACCTGCAAAATGGTGAAATCCTTCAAAATGGTATGAACTCTATGGATATTCCCATGATCAACACAATGGCATGCTCTTTTTCAATTCACTGACACATACATACCTCCATAAGTACATGCTTGCATGTGCATACATAGACACATACTTATTTTAGGTAGTGATGTTATTTTTGGCAGTTCCAAGCTACAGCATTTCAATGCAACCGAACACCACGGGAGACCAACAATAAACATGGTAAACTTTTTCGGCGAAGAATAATCAAAGTGTAGTTAATGTAAATTATAGCAGAAGATTTCCTAAGATCTTATGATTGATATACGATCTACAAAATGGTGCAAGACTACAAGAAGTAGTACGTAATGTAAATTGTAGCGAAGATTTCCTCCCCCAGGACCCAGCATATACTATCAGCAATTTTAGTTTGTTCTAAAGTAGGTACTTGTCGGAGATCTTACAGGAATGATGTAAATCGATCTTATAAGGTGGTCGTGTTTGTATTTGAATTATTATTGTTTGCCTTTATCTTCCCTCAGATGTATCTGGTAGACATTAATTTAATTTGAACTGAAAATTTGATTAATTGATCTTCTTAAGTTCGATGTTATGATGGCATACATAGTAATCACACTAGAAGCTTGTTAGCTTATGGGACTGAAATGGCATTGTCATTGTAGTATATCTTCCATTCATTTGATGTGATTATTGCATAGCCTATGTTAGTTGTAATTATTGCATAAACAAGCAATTTATTTCCTCACCCCAAAAAAAAAAAAGCAAGTTCTCTGATGGATGTATAGACTTTGAACTAGATGTTCAATGTTTTATGAGCACTCAATCTTGGATGTTCACTTTTCCTTGTTGTTTGTTTAGCTAATAACATATATTTAACCCATAAAAGCTAATCTTATTAATTCTCCTTATTAGTGTCTGCTGATAAGAATATCAAATATTCCATTTCTTTCAGTAATTGATAACTTGTAATAACATAATGTCACATTACCTATTTTTAACAGGTTTTATCAACTATTGAAAAAAAGCAGGTGTTGTGATGAAATAGAATTTTACTACCCGTTTCAACAAAGCTCCTCATAAATGACACTGCCCCAATGGAAACAAACCCTAGACGCATCTTAATAAAGAAGCAACTCCTAAGCTAAACTTGATATTTGCCTTCATAATAGATGCCCCTAAAATTTCCTACCTACATATTGAAAATATGTTTCAAATCTTTTGGTGTGAAAAGAGGTATAAAGACCAATACGCATGGAGGATCATAATTCATGGCTGAGTTTCCTGTGTCCTTTTTGTCATTTCAGTGGCGTTGATAGGTGTTTTGGAGGATCTTATACCCTAGTTATTAAAAAAAAGCCAATGTGCCACGATAAAGTGAGCTCAAGAATATGGAGAGGGGAGGGGAGATTAGAATAGGTCTGGTCTGGTCAAATTCATATTTGGATCGAACTTAAATGAGCTAAAAATTCATCGTCTGAACTTAACCCGTCTATTAAACAGGTTGAAAAATCTATTGATCTGTGCCCATTCAATTTTTAAACGGGTTGACCTACTTAACCTGTTTAAGATAAATATGTCGAGTTCAGTCGCCTAATTACTCATTTGTGCATTTAACACTTTTAGCTAACGCATAATTACATAGCGTTCAAAATTAAGTTTGCACATCACATTGAACAATTACTCTCTAAAATTCCCCCGATTCATCATAATTAACATTTAAATTTTTTTTATATTTTTATTATCTAATAAAAAGGTAAACGGATAAATGATAAATGAAAAAATGAATTGACTTGTTTAACTCATTTAATTAAACGAGTTAAATATGTACCTTTTTGTGTCAAGAATCTTAACCTAAACTTAACTCATTTACTTAAATGAATTACACATGTCAACATATTTAATTAAACAGGTTTAAAATTTATACTCAAACCCACTTAACTTTATATTGGTAATCGTGTTGTGTCAACTTTGCTTAACTCTAGAGGAGACACTATAATAAAAATTCAAACACACAAATTGCATATACCTGCTTTTAGTAAACGAGATACATATATGTATGTCTTCCTAAAGCCATTTATAAATATAGAAAGCATACTTTTTACCCCCCTCAACCCTTACATGAGATAATTTTGAGTCTCAGATTACTAGCGTGACATGACTTTGTGCAATTTTTTTTTTTTTTTTTGGTTGGGGTGCAAATGAGGGTGCAAAGGTAGATACAGGAGGATTTGAACCTTGATTGTTGGTAACCATATGCTAGACATCGACGCAACATGCTATGAGATATTATCATGTGGCCCATGGTAGTTTTTTGTTTTTGTTTTATAGTTCTAACCTTTTTGTCTTAATTTTTATACCTCTTCACCCTTGTCCTAAATGGTTTTGATCCCTCAAATCACTCACATGGCATGACCACCGACACGAATAACTCAAAGTCATGTTAGCACACCGTATTGATTGAGTTCAAATATTTTCTATTCAAAATATGAGTTCAGTATTGAGGGGTGATAGGGGTATACATTAGATATAGCTAGCACACACTGATTGAGTTCAAATACTTTCTATGTCGATCTTCAACACTTATATTATAGTTCCGGATCTATAGATCCGAAGGATGCTTAAGTGAATAAAACAAAATGCTCAATTTCATACAATAGATTACTCAACAATATAAAACAAAATGTTCAACCCTATAGATTGGAGAAATAAGAAACAAACAAAATACAAAAAAACAAAGTTGAAAACAAAAAAGTTAGTAGATTGCAGATTTGAGTTCGTGATCTCATAATGAATGACAGTACTAAGCACACGAACTGTTGAACGAGTATGCGACTCATATCTGCATGCATTTCAACACAAAAAAGTGTCACGGGTCCAAAGACGCGGGCCTATGATGCAACTTATAATCTTTATGCATCTTACACATGCACTAAAAGAAACTGCAGAGAGAGATATTTAAATTAGGGCAAAGTAGGAAAGAGGAATTTAGAACTATTAGGTTTTGTTTTTTAGGTTGGATCATGATGACTTCTGACAAAATGTCTTGTACAAGAGAAATTATATTTATAACTAACACCAATATTTGCGATTGGTAGATGTTAAGTTTTTATCATAAAATTTCTATTTTTATGATGATATTTTTCATCCAACTATTTACACCACATCATATTAGTATAAATTTCAGCATTCATTTTCTTAGTGTGTTTAGAATTGTTGCTTATACAATTGTCGTTTACTTGTATTACATGAAAAAGATTTTAAATATTTAGGGTCTCATGAAACTAATATGTCTGTAGCTTGGAAGTAAACCTGGCTATTACATCTGATGCTCCCTCAATACCTTGCTTAGATGGGATTTAAATTTGGACTTGGTCGTCGATTCCTAAATGGTAGTAAGACATTACACTAGGTTATGAATTTTCCGAACTTTTGCCCCCCAGTAGATCATCCCTAAGTAAATCATAATAAATTAAAAACATACCTCCAATAAAGATGAATAGGAAACTGGATATCAATAGTTGACCATCCTATTTATTGTTGTGTTGCCTTCGAACACGCATATCTGATGAAAACGGTCTAAACTTTTGGCATTGTTCTGTATTAATTACTTGTAATGACACACCTGTCCTAACTTCTGGGTTCCACTAGTATTGTTGCGTGGATTATATTGTTAATAACGTATTGCTTAGATAAAAAATAGGTCAATAAGTATCATATAGTTTAATAATTAGTAGAGACTATAAATGTCAGTTCGCTCAATTGGTAAAATGTCTAAATGTTGTTACCAGAGATTTGAGTTTGAATCCAATCTATATCCACCTACGTGCTTCAGTTGAGTCCAGACTACTATTTGACTTTGTCACCTATCCATGGCGGCCAACTTCTTCCAAGCCAATGTCAACCGCAAGGTACTTGGGGGGGGGGGGGAGGTGGGGGTGGGGGGCAGTGGATATTCAGAATGTCTCATTTCAATTGGAATAAACACAATGACATTATGCAATTAAACCCTAGGTCATTTCCTCTTGAACCTTATAGTTCTCAACCTACTGTTCCTTCATTTTCAATATGCTAGTATGGATCTGTTCTAGCTAAAGTTATGATTTTATTTCATGCTATTACATGAATTAGTTTTGTAACTCTTATAGATGATTCACGATATATGTATGTGCACCTAATAGCTCACTGCTATATATTAGGTACCTGATGTGTTCAAATGTTTGTGGCAGAAGTGAAGACTTAATTGGAACGAAAAGTTAAGACTCTTCATAATGATCCAAGTTATGAATATCTCTTTGATATGTTCAAAGAATTTTGTGAGGAGAAAGGCGTACAAAGACAGCTAGCGATTCCCCGCACTCTAGAATAGAATGATGTTGTAGAGCATAGGAATCATATATTGCTTGGCATGGTCAGGTCAATGATAGCACATGCTAACCTCCCAACTAGTTTATAAGGGGAGGGGGGATGCGCTGCTACGACAACCTATATATTTAGCCGCTTGACAAGTAAGAGTATATTTATTACACCATATGAGTTTTGGTTAGGTAAAAACCATCCTTGGACCACTTATGTATATAAGGTTCGACTGGCTATATGCACAACTCAACCCACAAACATGGTAAACTTGGTCCAAGAGCTACGAAGATGGTGTTCGTAAGATATCGTGGGCATTCCAAATGATATATGATGCATGGGGAAAACCATAATGGTGGCGTCACGAAGCTGAATTCCTACAATGTCAATTTTCTTAAATTCAAGTTCCCAAGTACTTAGTGAAATTGAACAAGAACCTCAAATTGTATGAGTTCTAATAAGGCATTCAACCATCTCTTGGTTGGGGGAGGGGGCGAGGGGGTTTGAATTCTCATTAAGTCATCGAGAATGGTACATTTTCCTTATTTGATAGGAACCAAGGAGACTTGTCTACTCAAGAGAATGAGATTCGTCCTCAATCTCCAAATCATGAGGAAAGTCAACCTGAGGTTGAGGCTTATCCTCAATTCTCTGTTTCTAAATATGTAGTTAGTCCGCATGTTCAGGATCCCATACCTTCAAGGGATAATGGGAGTGATTCTCCACATGTTCAAGGTCCTACACTTATTAGAGAAAGGGGAAGGAATTCCTCATCTAGAAAGACAAATACTGAAGGTCCTAGTCTCTAAAGGAGTGAGAGCGGACAATTCCTCAATGATATTCTAAATCAAAGAGGAAATATTCCTATGCACTCCCTTATAAAAAATAAGGAACCTACCTCTTATCAAGAGGCGATTGATTCACCAAATCACAAAGAGTGATTAGATGCCATGAGGGCTGAGATAGACTCAATGGCAAGAAATGAGGGTTGAACCTAGAGTTGTTTCAAATGGACATAAAGACTGATTTCCTTAATGGTAACCTTCAGGAAGAGATTTATATGGACCAGCCTATTGGTTTTTATCAAAAGGACAAGAGGACAAGGTGTATCGTCTTAAAAGATTCATATATGGTCTTAAGTGATCTTTCAGATCTTAGTAGTTTAGGTTCCATGAAGCCATAACTTTGTTTGCTTATCGATGATTTCAGAAGATCATTGTGTGTATGTCAAAAGATCAACAAGGGGGATCATATTTTTACCATGCATGTTGATGGCATACTGCTAGTTGGGAACTACTTGGAGATAATCGAAACTACTAAAAAGTGGTTGTCCTATGTCTTTGAAATGTAAGACATTGGTAAAGCTAGGTATATCCTAGAGTTCGAAATAATCCGAAACCATCCCAAGAAATATACATCAAAGAGGTCTTGAAATGATTTTGGATGTATAATCCCAAACCTGGAGATACTCCAATTGAAAAGGATCTAACCCTAAGTCTTAATTAATGCCCTAAAATAGGTAATGAAATAAAGACAATGAATAATGTCTCTTACGCTAGTGTCTTGGGAAGCTTAATGTAAGCAATGTTATGTATACAACCAGGCATTTCTTTTACGATTGGTTTGGTAAATCGTTATCAAAGAAACCTAGGTCTTGCTGATTGGAAAGCTGTCAACAGAGCCAAGCGCTGCCTTCATGGTACTGCTGAGTTAGTCTTTTGCTATCAAGGATGAGACTTCAAGTGGAGAGGATACTCAAATGCCGATTGAGGTGGTGACCCGAATGAGTCTAGGTCACTATCATGATATCTTCACCCTAGGTGGGAGAGCCATGTTATTGTGTAGTAATAATATCAACTATGGAGGGAGATTGTGCTATTTGTTATCATAGAGACAAAAAGTATTGCCCGTGGGTATATATATACACTAACAAGGTGATTATGGTCTCTTGACTAAACTGATTCCTAGCGATACATTCAAAGATCATTTGTTGAGTTTAGGAATTCACAAGGTTTAGTGCTTGGATGTATGTTGTTATGTGATGGACATGTTTCTTTTGTAATGAGCAAAATGCTTATGATTTATTATTGCATGTTAGGCATATTGAAAAGTTACCAGACTTCTGATTGGCCTAGTCACACATGCCACTTAAGTAGTGGGTAGGATGAAAATTTTCAATATTAACACTAGGTGTGTGTAATATCGAATTATTATTATACTTCTGTTGTACGAATGATAAGCTAGGTAATCGCCTCAGTAAGTCTAAGATGTGACATGTGAAAGTCGAATATGAAATACAATAATTTTATATTGAAGTCTTATAACCGAATCTTGAGTACCAAGATTAACACTGTGTGTATTGTTCTAGTGGCTCAGGTTAGTTTTTTAAGGTAAAAGCCAAACTTACAATTCGTCTAGCATAGAAGAGCGACACGCCCAACTTAGTGAGAACTATGCTATGACAGACTCTCATACTGTGTGTACTAAATGTCGGCCTGTTTGTTGAGTGACAAGTGAATTCCCTTTCATTGTCACTATGTGGCATCTATTGGCAATACTCTTTGACTTAGAATTATGATATGAACTCAAAGTTTGATGTTGCTACCTTAATGTGTTATCCAAGCGTTAAGATGCAAGCGGTCTAACAGAACACATTAGGAAAGCAGTTGTAATAAGATGGATTATTTTAATTGTCTAAGGAAGAATCATTTTTCCATCACTATATGAAGCTCGGGTGATTATATTAAATATACAATCATTTGCTACGCATAAATGGACAATGTATACCGTTGCTAATGTTTTAAATGATTTGGGGTATTGTTATATTATGAAAGTATTATGTTGGTTAGATAGGGACTTGATATAACACTACTAATTCTTTTTGGTCGCACGCCTCATTCCCAATATGAGAGGTGAAGAGATTAGTTGATACAGAGATGTATAATTTATGATTTATGTGACCAAAGGGGAGTTGTTAACCGAGTGTAATGGTCACATTCATAACCCACATGAAGTGGGCGGTTACGGAATAATTAATTATATATTAATTATTTTCATTAAATACTCATTGTCAGTTACAAGCTGTATGATGTTATTTTAAGGGTTTAGGATCTAAATCTGGATCTGTGATAGAAACCTAAATAGCAACCTTAGGTCTCTCACCCCTCCTCTCACTCGAGCCTTACTATCATTCGGTTCGGGTTTGGAGCGTGACAACTACGGTGATTCTAATAGCCACCGTCAATTTTGATTCAATAATTCGTGGGCAAGTTCCAAGCAACAAGATTTTTTGCTTCGCATTGCTAATTTATTTCCTTAATCTACCAACACTACAGAAGTACAGCATATTTTAAGGGATTAGATCCTAAGCCAATATGATCTTGTCTTGGAATGACTCATCACTTATACTTTCAAATTCGTAGTCCCAACGAAAATGGTATCTAGCTAACTCTCTGAGGGCAACAAAACATGGAACATTTTTGACTCAAATCATCATTTCATCTACATTCAGTGAATATTTGGTTTTCATGATTTGAATCAATGAAGACAAGACAGATTAGAATTGGAGCTTAGCAGTTTGGATATGGATGATGTCTTTCATATTGTTGTTTACGTAGGTTGGAAATGAGTCAAGGCGAGCTCCAGCTTGCCAAACTTGTAAATCGACTCGTCCCTCTTTGGTTGAGCTCGAGCTTAGCTCGTAGGCCACCAAGCCTAAATTTCACCAACCAGAACTCGACTCACTATGACTTGTGTGGTTAACTCAGGGGTTGACCTGGAATAACTTTGTTTCTTTTCTTTTTATCTTAAGAATTGTTTTTGCTCTAATTTACTCTCAAAACTTATGTTTTACTCTCCTAGGGTGTTAGGGTGTTTGGTAACAATAACTGTTTGGGCAAAAATAATTGTTTGAAAGGATTTTAGCTACTTTGATCAAGTCAAATAGCCAAAAAGTGTTTGGTGAATATTTGTTTACAATAGTTGTTTGACTCCATAAAAACTCTTTTTGAAAAAGTTATTCCTATTAACCTTTTGATAATAGTTTTTGTAGAAATAACATAATTATCTACAAGTTTGGAAAAATTATATGATATGCCATGAAAAAATAACTTATAGACAAAGACATAATGAATTTGATGAACATATTTTTTTTAGAAATAGTTAGTTTTATCAAACACTTCTAAAAACAACTAATTTAAATAGTTAATATAAATAACTAATTCAAATAGCGAATAACTAATCGCTAACACGAATAGCTAACGACTAATATAAACGTCTAATAGTTATTTGTCAAACAGAGCTATTAAATGATAAACTAGTGATCCGTGGATAAAACGACCGTAAAGTCCGTAGGGTTTTTCTGTATTTTTTAATCGCCCTTTAGTGTGTAATTTTTTTATTGTAAGTTATTTATTTTTTTTATAATGGTAAATATGGGCCACCTACTGGACCCCCTATCTCAGGGAAGACAATAGGCCAACTAGTCCAGGGGAAGGGAAACAAAGGTGCCAAGGCCCAAGGCCCAACTCAAACACCCCCTTCTTCTACCAAATAAATGACAAAGGAAGGTCTCCACCCAGATTCAAACCTGGGTGAAATGGATGGAGCAATGATACTTATGCCAATCTGCTACATGCAGATTAGCTTATTGTAAGTTAAATTGGGCCAATACAATTTGATTGATAATGTTATGATGATGTTATGATGCTGAACGTTGATGGCAAACAAATGCTCCATGAGTTGACTGAAATGGTTGAGTTAATAATGCTAAAAAACAGTAATAATAATTGTCGTCAAAAGGAATTACTACCGAAACAGTTAAAAGATGGTAAAAACAAGGTAACGGTTTCAGAAGTTGTTAAAATGAATTTGTAAATGTAAAATTAAATAATAATTAATTTTAAATCATATTTTCCATCAACCACCCAGATGATTTAAAATTATAAACACTTGAAAAAATTGGAGAAAATATTTTTATTTAATGTGCATATCATACCATGCAATAGGTGTAAGTATCCTCTGGATTTGAACCAGCAGTTAGTGTAAGTGGCTTTTCATCTAAAGAGTAGTAGTGAAATATAAATATCTTGAACTAAGGCCTTTGTAGCTAGATTTCAAACCACCACACACTTGATACAGGTAATCAACATGGTTCTGTCAGTAGCACGCGTTCTGCTAATGTGCAACGAATCTCGTATTATGAGTGTTATTAAAGAGTAGCCCAAATTTCCACAATAGTGATCCCACCACCACAGCCACTTAGGTGAATCCTCCATAGGTGATCTGTGACTAAACCACCTTGCAAAACACATGCCTTCAGATTCATTGAAAGGAATCTAATCTTGACCTCAAATGTCACATAAAGAGCAATTCATCACCCTAAGAATGGAACCCGGGAAACCCCCGCTTGAAAATGGTTTTAATAAATAATTGTGGTCTTCCAAATCACCTTTATTTGACAGCTTCGTTATCAATTGCTCATTCAACGTCATTCATGAGATCTCCATTCCATGAAAAACAGGTGTCTACTATGGTGACTCATTTTTTAGGCTTCAGTCTCATTCCTTTCAATGATATTATTGGCTTAACGCCATCTCTTTCTTTAGGAAAGACGTCTCATGGTATAATCGGCTTCATGGTGCCAATATTTGTTTACACCCATCTGGCCTCATGACAGCATGCACGCATTTGTCAAATTAGCAATCAACCTTTTTGATGCATCAAGATTCATCAATTCCCTTCTAGATAGTAGTATTTTGCAACTGGTCAAACCCATCCATCAAATCAAAGTTGTCCTACTAGCGCCAAAATTTATGAGTTCTCCCAGGCAATCAATAAACCCATAGTGAGAATTCAATGTAACTATAGTTTAAAAAAATGAAAATTCATCCACATATAAAAAGCTGTTGCACATATACTACCAACATGTCCACGTGTCTAGACATAGAAATTTAACAGGAGTTATGATCTCCAATTTTTGTATTCTACCAAATCAATAACTTCTAAACAAAACACTATTTTGAATGTCAACTTGGCAATCTAAATATAAACAAAAATATACATCTCAAGGCCATAATATGAACACTAGATAAGAAAATTAACATACATAAGCTGGACATCAATGAAGTTCATGCTATAATATTTATCACAACTCTGTGGTATACCCCTTAACATAAACTTAATCGCAGATATCAAAAAATCACAGATAGTGGTAAATCATTGTTCGAACCTTTCATGGAACAAACTGATATTATATAGCTAAGCCGCATAGCTGCATGATTAAGAAAAGATCAAAAGAGATCACCAGATCATAGTGTGTCAAATCATATGCATTGATGACATAAACCCACGGAATATAGTCAAGTAGGTATTTTTTTCTCTTAGACTCTATGAGATATTAAACTGTAAACTCAGTTAACTCACTATGTGTACGACTAACCCAAACTAAAGCATATTATAAGAACTATGATAGTATCCCTTGTGCACAACTAAGCACCATGTCACAGTTTTATATGGAAAAGATCATATACACAAATCTGAAAATGAATAACATACTCAACCTCAGTAGGACAAGAAAAGAACTCTCAATTCTTATATGCTATAGTTTAATCTCAAAAAAATTATAAGAAAAAAAAACATTTAATTTAATCCCAAACTAATAGTAAAGTAGTTTTCTTCTCTAAACGTGTCGGAAATATTTGTTTAAAAACCTCCCAAAAAAAAAAAAAATCAGTTGAGAACTTTTTTATTAACTTGGGATTACAATAGCTCAAAGCAATAAGATCTTGTATTGCTCTAAAATGCAAAAAGAATATCTAAAATACATGAAGAGTACTTATGAATATGACATTAAATTTGAATATGATAAATATAAAAATGAGATGAGATAGGGAGACGTATAAAGTTTAGAAGTAGCCTAGGTTGAAGCACGTCAAAGCGCTTTCTTTGGTGAAGAGACGCTCCCACTGCATTGGTAAATTTATTGATAAATGTTGCCTTTCCTAGGATTCACCAACCCGTTGGTCCTATTCGGATGTAGCAGGTAGGACCCCGTGCCAACCGTTCATGCAATACTCAAAATATAGAAGTGTAAAATGTAAATATTTCATAAGATACTTCTTGTTGGATTGCAAATAAAATTCCTTGCAAAACTATATGTTTTATTGATATTATAACGTGCAAAACATATTTTGCAATCCCACACCCTCCAAAGCTACACATCTTGTGCTTTTATATATCAAAAACAAATGAACACTAGAACAGCTAATAAGGATATGCTGACAAACGTTTTGCCCCAACGAATGCTCCATGAGTTGGCCAAAACGGTTGATTTAGTAATGCTAATAAATAGTAATCATAATTGTCATCAAAAGGAATGACTAGCAAAACGGTTACACATGGTAAAAACAAGATAACAGTTTTACAAGTTATTAAAATGAATATATGAAATTAAATGATAATTAATTTTAAATCATATTTTTCAACATATATAAGCAGATATATCCATTAAATGTATAATTGAAGCCTATCTAAATTATAAATATCTACTGCACAAATTTCTTGGTGGAGAGAAGAATTTACGACGGCGGAGGTGAGATGGAATTGAGGTCCATGATTACGGAAAATAGGTTAGTCTTTACAAATAAGCCTAAAAAGATAATAAATAGAATATTATTATATAATTTTAGGTAAGTTGAACAAATTAACAAATAAAAATTTAGAATACTGTACATAATTTCAATATGTGAATAGGATGGGGAAATTCTAGGAGGCAAAAGCAAATCAATAATCTTAAATCCTAAAAAAGATAATGAGTTTTAAAGTATTCTTTACAATGCAAATAGTCTTTTTATGCTATGAAAAATATATGTAAAAGATACCAACAATTCTTAGTCATTTATGAAATTTCTACATAAGGATAGGATAAATTCTAGAAGGAAAAATCAGTAAATTATTGATTTAGAAAAGGAGTACCTATTATCATTTAGATTATTAGATACCATTTTGTACGTCTAGTATACATGTGAAGCATGCAGACAATGTAATCAATGTTGGTCCTCAACATAGAAATAGACCAAATAAAATTCTAGGAGAAGAGTCAATTCATAAAAAAAAACCATCAAGTACGAAAAAGGCCAACTGTAGAAACATCTGAATTTGTTGAGCCTACATTATTATGAAAATAATCTTGTGGTTTATTGCTTGACCTAGGACATGAGACCTACCCATAGCTTGTTAGAATGTTTTATGCCAATGTTCGAATTGTTTGAACAAGGCTCAGAAATCTCTCTCGAATGCTAGTTATATATACCAAATTCGCTCTAACTGAAACTGTTTCAACTAGATTCTTGGCTTGAAATCTATTAAACAACCTCTGGCGTCCATATTAGAGGCCCAAAATAGGTGCCTCACTGAGTTTGCAGACCCTCAACATCACACTTATGTAATGTTTGATTATATGTAATCAATCTTGTGATGCAAACGAGTTTTTAATTGTGTTTTTATTACTTGGTTTGGTTGTATGAGATTATAGCAATAAAAGAACTATATTTGTAATTATGATTACCACAAACTTAGTAATCGTGATTGCATTGTAAAGTTGATTGCATTATATTGTCATTGTATTACATCTAACCAAACTTCACATTAGTATTTGTCATGTCAGATGTCTTACTTGATCCTAAAGCATAAACCAAGGCTGCTATATTAAGTTATTGCTCGAACCTTCTTGCTTAAGCCTAGCTCTACTAATAGCATCAACATCAAAGCCCTTGAAGCTATATATCTGCTCATGAATGGCTAAGCCGTTAACTACTCTTGATATACTATCAGGTTTACGTCCAAAGTTAGCTCAATCCGTCGCCCAAGGCCCCTACCATGTGCCAATTTGCTGACTCTAGTGTTCAAATATTTTTGGGTGTAATTGGAATTTGATATTCGATAGTGAAAATTTTCCCTAAACACATCAATTTTTTAGATATTGACGCTAGTGATTGGAATTTTGTTGATGAAATGTCTAAGGAGGAGCAGGATTACTTTTCTAAAAAGTTTGGGCACATGTCAAGCCATCTTCAGATTTTGCCAAATCTATCACACCTTCCTCTCTTCTTGATCAGTTTTGTGAGCGGGATGACTAAGTGTTTGAGTAACAAAAAATAACTAACAACCTTGAGTACATTTTGGCACAACATATTGATAAGTTGGATGCAGTCGCTCATAACCAAGTGATAAGCTTCTAATTTTGCTATTTTAGTCCTCCGATTTTGCCACTCTTCCTTAAACGTTTCCTTGATTCAGTAAGGAATTTGATCATATTTACTCCTCTTTGCTCAAAATCATCTTATTCGGATTAATTTTTCTTTTTGTAGGCATTTTAGTCCTAATTTGAGGGAATTTGCAGTCAATGGCTTAGAGATGAACAAGGAGCAATGTTTTGGTCAAGGAAGAGCTTCAAGGAGCCGGTAGACAAGTCCAAGAGTCAAGAAATGAAGTTGGAAGTAGTTGCACAGGCAACCATGCATGTATGGATGACTGTGCGAAATTACTGTTTGTGGCTAAAAAGTTGAAGGATCGTACGACTAGTCATGCACTTTCTACACATTTGTCCATATGAGTCAATAGAGGAGGTCAAGGATTGTGCACAACCATGCATCCTTGTATTTCGGTCGACTTAATTTTTATTTAAGTGTTATATTTTGGGATTCAGAGGATGCTTAGCTCTTAGCTTTTCAATAGAGATTTTTCTAGTATATTACTCTAAGGGTTAGTCATTAGAATTGGAAGATTATTGCGTTGAAGATTTATGCTCTTGCAATTGATCATTTTCCAAGTTTGTTCTTTAGTCCTTGTCTCTCTCTTTCATTATATCTTGTTTGTTCTTATTGCCAAGTATCATGGTTAGGTTTTGAGGTTTTTGAGTTCCATGGTTGCGATTGTGATTGTTACCACATCTAGAGGGTAAATTCCCCAACTTGGGTTGTTACTGATGCCGATTATGCCTAGTTAGCCATGGATTAGCAGCGATCTTGTTCATTTCATGCTTGCATTACTTGAATTTTGCTAAGACTACCACATGCTTGATGAATTGCTTGAAAGAGTATTCATATTTATTTATTATGGTTTAGGAAAATGTTGAAAGATGAAACCTTTGTCTAGCTAACCTAGCAGACAATGAGGATTTTAATATGAAAATAATTAATTGGGATTTGACGTTGTATGTCCTGTAACCTTGTGACTCATTGTCCTATGAAAATAGGCGGCTTTGGTCTTATGATTAGTCTTCGATCATTGAAAGAGGGAGAGGATTCCTTAATTGTCAACTATTCCATTCTTCCTATGAGTTTGAATAGACTTGATAAGGGTTAGCGATTGTTTTTTTTTTTTTTGGGGCCTAATCATGTAGTTAATGCTAACTTAAGTGCTTCAACCAACTATTTTTCGAATGATATCGTAGACTGTTTATCACTTCCTTGGTAATTAATTTAACCTTGAGATCTGTTTGGCATGAATTGATAATTTGATTAGTTTCGATAATTGAAAACAAGCTCCTTATCGATTCAACCCATACTCTTTGATGCTTCGCCCCCATCATCCCTCTGATGCTCCCACTACCCACATTTCCTCAATTCACACCACCAAATACATCAAACTCTCCAATGCCATCAAACCTAGCTCTTATCTCTTCCCTCATTGTTAGGTCCCAATTCTCACCCCATTTCTTGGTAGTCTCTAAAACTTTCCAACCCCGCCATATCCCACTTCCATCATCCCCTCTTGGTCCCTCAATTTCCCCTAAAATTTAAACTCATCCCCCAATTTGGCCTCCCATAGTTCTCCATTGCCTTTCCAGTTAAGGTCTGGCAATCACCTCCTTTTGATGCATTATTTGGGTTAGTTTGGCACCTCATTAAGTTCAGTTACAGGTTTGGTTGCTCACATTATGGGTTCAAGATTTTTTGGATTGAATTGAATTGAAGTTCCTATCACTATATATTGTCATGGCTCCAAAGAACAAATGTAGTTTGTCGTCCTCAACTCCTAAGAAGTCCTCAAAGTCCACTGAGGCAACCACTGCTTCTGCAAGCTACCCACCTCTCCTACTGCAAGGTAAAAGTAGCTTAATCCCAGCTTCCTTATGCACAATAAGCATGGAATTCAATTTATCAATGAGGAAAATGTCAACATTGTGATGCTTTTGTTTCAACCAAAATCTCTAAGTCACAAAATGTTGATGTTGGGTTGGTAAAATCTTTATATTTGTGGAATGATATGCATGCTCCATTTTAAGTGTTAGGTTAGTAAGCTTTTGTGAATTTGCAACTCCCCACTCATAAGAGGTTGGTTTGAGAATTCTTCAATTCATTTGTGATTCATGAGATAGGGAGTTATAGTAATGGACCATATTATATTTACTTCAGATTGGGTGAAATAACATATATGGATAGAGTTAGCATGTTTTAGTGAATTGCTCCAACTTGTCATTGCTAAGGTGGTCGGATTTTTTCACAAGAACTATAGTAGGAATGAGTTTTAGAAGAAGATGACTTATAATGCCCCTCCTTATGTCTCGCACTCTAGCAAGGCCACCAATATGTGCAACCCTATCCTTAGGTGCCTCCAATGCCTCGTACCAAACAGTGTCTTTTCAAGATCTAATAGCTAAAGAGTGCCACAACGAGACGAATTGTTTATCTTACGGGCTTCCTTGTATAGGGTTTGTGTCAACACCAGTTTTCATAACCATTCTCACCTTGACGAGCAAGCTAAGAGTAAAATTTTTGTCATTACTACTAATGGCATTGTCACTGCCCTTGCTAGCAGTTTGGAACTAGGAAATATTTTCGCTCTTATGCCCATTCTCTATGAAGGTGGGCGTCTTAACTTGGCTTTTTGTGTGAGTATGGAAATTTTGTTGTTGGTGGTGGTGGTTAAGTGTGGGTAAACCATCATGGTCATAGCCTATTTCCTTTGCCTAATGCTGCCAAGACAACCATCACTAATGAATCCAACTGGAGTTACAACGATGATATTGATGCTGAGGGTGATTATGATGAGGAGGAAGAGGCAATGTCTCAAGCTGAGGATGCTATAAGGGGCACCAAGGGGGTGGAGGATCTGTAAGTGGGGATGCCGAAGCTGGACCATCTGGATCCTAGGAGGTTATTCTCTGATAGTTCCTCACCGATGAGTTTACTCGCCTCCACCTGAGGCTTGATCACATGGATGAGCAACACCCCCATGACATGTGGAGCTTATCCATAGGCAAGATGAGTTGGACCACCACTAGCAGAACATAGAGCATCACGTCTATTTTGCCTACAAACACATCCATTGGCCTACCCTCTGCATGATTGGAGGCCTAGTGGCTCCTCGGTCCTTATTGATTAGCCTGTGAGTATTTCTCCCCTCTTCTTATTTTTCCTACACATTTGTTTCATTAGAGACAATTAGAGGGTTGAGCATACGAGAGGGGGTAAGCTGACAAGCTCTTCTTTGGAAATATGGTATTTGGATGTGGTGATTGATTTGAGGTGCTTTTTGGGGTGTTGAGATTATTGATTGTTAATCGTGAGATAGCGGATGGTTAGTGTGATTAGTTGTAGTAGTATATATATCTCTGCATTTACTATACTAGCATTTAAATATTAGGATTGATACTAATTTTAGGTACATATTTAGGATGCATCAATTTTAATTCTTTAGTGGAGCATGTAGGATAAACCATATAGATAGATCTTGCATTGTATATATATTCTTGTTGAGCACTAATCTTAAGTGGAAACGTGTTGAGTGGGGCATCCATAAGACTTCCAAGTAATCGTTTTACGCTCTCTTCACTCACCTTCTTGTTGATTATCTTGAATGGATTTACTGCTTTGAGAATTTTTTTTTTTTTTGAAAATTCCTTTTAGTGATGATGATTCAAGGCATGATGATTCTTTTGATTTTGCATGATTGTGCATAAGAGTGAGGACTCTCTTGGTGATCCTCTTTGAAAACTAGTTTTGGAAAATGGTTTTGATTGCTTTGCTTTGATCTACATACTAATAACCTATGAAAGTCTCCTATCTTGACTTGGTTGACCCTTTCAAGGGAGAAAATTCCTACACTAGTTGCATTATTTTGATAGTAATCCTATGATATTTTTGGGCCTATTTAGACAATTTACAGTAAGATAGTCTCACTCTTCTCATTTTTTGTGTGGCCATCCCATGTACATAATTGTAGACGCCTAAAAGTGGCATCTTATTTTTTTTCTGCTCTGATGATAAAAATAATACTCCAACTTATGTACTTAAGGGCCCAGCGTAGTGATCATGAAGTCCAAAATGAAAAGAAAGCAAAAGGGAGTGCGAGAAAAACTGGCCCAATGGGCCTGGTCCAAGATGAGAAACCTGACAGTTCACTTAATAAGGAACTCAATTCAGTTCCTTTATTTTTTTCCTGCACTCTAACTTTGTGTCTACCTAAATGTGATTAATTAATTTGAATACTAGGTTGATTACTTCTTTGTGTTACTTAATCGGAATCCCAGCTAAATTAACTCACTCGTTTAGATTCACTTTAACGAGACTAGGATTAGGTCTCATTTCTCTAAACTGATTCAGATTATCGGCTCAACCACTAAAGAAGCAGGCTTCCCCCAGGGGTTAGAGGGCATCAATTACATGTTAGAAATTGGCATCAAATTATCACCTATTTTCCATTAGTGAGAACATTGAAAAATCACGACATATTTCTAGTAGAGAGATGTTGACAAATTAGACAGGTAGAAACTAGATCAAAGCCCAACAGGAACACTTAATGCATTAAGAGCATTAAAAAGGTGAGATCAGTTTAGCCATTAAAAGATGTCACTTTGCTGGTTCCATGTCAATCAGGTGGGTTACCCTAAGGGTGTCACTTAAGTCCTCTCATATCTTTTTGCCTTGTTTCTTTTCATGATTTTTAATTTCAAATTAGCAAAGATGTAATCTTTAGGTAGTTCCCACCTATTGTAATTACTTACATTATTTTGGATTTTTCAGGACTAGTATTGTACCTTTGATTTGTGTTATTTGACATAATTGATATTAATATGCCATATGACTGTGTGATAGTGCAATTAAGATCTAATTTTTCATATTGAATAACAGAGATAGTCAATGATGACGAGCGATGATGTGATGCACCCCATCCTGTCACTGTGCCATTGCCCCTAAATCTAGATGCTCAGTTCGATCTATGAAGTTAAGATGTTCCGCACACTAGGGATTACTCAGGGGTCTACCTTTTTGAAGTGAACTGGCTGTCCATTTTGGTGTCCAACTCAGTTGTCCCTATTAGTTATGGCTTGCTTCGAAGAGTAGACTTGGTTTATACATTTTCCTTAAAATTCATTGGCGATTCTATTTCTTAAAGTTTCATACTATTCTTATTTTTTCCACCTTATTTTTAAATTGCACATTGGCTTAGGATCTCGACAGCAGAACTGTTTGGACTTGAATTCGGGCTCATTTATGGCCCACGAACCCTAATGAATTCTTATATCAAACTTGCAGGCTCGATTCCAAGGTTAGGCAACATCTATTGCTAGAATCTAGCCATGACAGCTGGACCAGGCTCTTTCCCAAGAATTTAGCCGGGTTCCTAGATTAGATCCAGCCCATTGGCTCGAATGTGTAGTTCTTGCTGCAAGCTACCCATTTTTGCTAGAAAAATAAAATAAAAATAAATTTGATTTTATTCCAAAACAAAATGCTAAGCAAATGAGTCCAACCATTCTTGGGAGAGCGCCCCTAGGATAGGTTCCCTGGCATCATTTTCTTTACAGATTTATTGTAGAACTTGGTTTGTTTCTACCTAAGAACACCCATAGTATGTGCATTTGACAATATGATAGAGGCATTTATTAATTGGTTGATAGCCATATAGCTAACTAGTTGTGATTAATGTTCCACCCCTTTCTAACCCTTTGTGCCTCTGAATGAATTCATTCGTTGCGAACCTTTTTACTTAGCCCTTGGCCTAGTACACTTTCCTATCCTTTTGCTAAGACCAAATAGGGCTTTGCTTTAACAAGTGTTGATGGGTAGTGTGTGTTGTTGATTTATTTATCTTAGTGGTTATCTTTGGGTGTTTTGTTGCTATGAGTTGAGTTTGAGTTGTGCCAATGATATGTTCCACCATGCCACTTTTCTATTCACTAAAAAAGAGAAAAAAGGAAGCAAAATAGAGGAAAAAAAGGGAAATAATATATGAGTAAAAGTGTTGGCATGGTAAGAATATAATGTATTATTGATTGTCTTAACTCATTTTCGTGGACCTATCCCATTTTTAGGTTATTAAGCATGGTGTGATATGGCGATGTTTGGTTTTGAGGGACTGTTTTTTTATGTTCTTTAGTATGTTGGTTTTAGCTCTACATTTCCCAAATCCATTTTTACCTCTTTTACCCTAACCTAAAACCTCATTACAACCCATAATAAGCCCTCTAAATTGTCATTTGTGTTGTATTTTAGTATTGGAAGATTGAGACTATAAACAAACCTATGCTAAGATAGCCACATTGAGAGGATAATTGAGAGAGCCATTGTCCTTTCAATCACATGAGAAGGAGTGTTCTTATTTTTTCTACGTGAGAGGTTCTACTAGGCTGGCTAGTTCACCTCTAGTTTGGAACATTTTGATTGGTGTGAGTTTTGATATCGGTTGGCTATGTGTTGTGGCTAGGAATTGAGATCTTAAAATGACTTTGAACTATTTTTCAAACTGTATCTTTGCACCTTGAATAATCTCGTTCTTGGGTGTGTGGTTGTAACTGATTGACTGACTATCATTTGCTTCGCCTGAGGAGATGAAAAATAGTGGCTTTTCTCCTTGTCCTGTTTGACCATGTTTGTGAGTCTTGCTTGAGAATGAATATGAGATAAGCACGGAGGAGCTGATAAACATCTAAGTTTACTATTGTATTCCCTTGATTTCACATTCTTGTTCACACATTTCCTCGATTCAGTGATGAATTTGATCGTATTTGCTCCTTTTTGCTGATAATCATGTTATTCGAATTAGTTCTTCTTTCTATAGGCATTAGTCCTAATTTGAGAGAATTTACACTCAATGGCTTATAAATAAGCAAGGAGCTATGCTTTTGTTAAGGAAGAAGTTCAAGGAGTTGGTAGAGAAGTCAATGAGCCAAGAAATGAAGTTGGAAGCAATTGCACGAGCAGACATGCAGATTTGCATGGTCGTGCAAAATTACTATTTGTGGCTAAAAAGTTAAAGGATTGCATGGGTGACTGTGCTCTTTCTACACGACCGTGCATATGAGCCAGAAGAGGAGGCAGGGAGTTGCACGGCAAGCCGTGCATTTATGCACGATCGTGCATCTTCAACCCAAGGATTATGCACAGTTGTGCATCCTTGTATTTTTGCCGCCTTAATTTTTATTTAACTGTTATGTTTTTGGGACTCAGAGGGTTATCTAGTTCTTACTTTTCAATAGAGATTTTTTTGATATATTACTTTGAGGGTTAGTAGTTAGAATTAGAAGATCGTTGTTTTGAATATTTATCATCTTATAATCAATCAATTTCCAAGTTCATTCTTTAATCTCTCTCTCTCTCTCTCTCTCTCTCTCTCTCTCTCTCTCGCTCTCTTTCGTTTTATCTTGTTTGTTCTTATTGCATAGTATCATGTTTAGGTTTTTGAGATCCATAGCTGTGATTGTGATTGTTACCATGTTTAGAGAGTAAATTCCCCAACTTAGGTTGGTATTGATGCTGATTATGCTTAGTTAACCAGGAATTAGTTGTGATCTTGTTTATTTCGTGCATGCATCACTCGGATTTTGCTAAGGCCACCACATGCTTAATAAATTGTTTAGGAGTATTCATATTTATTATCAAGGTTTAGGGGAACAATGAAAGACGAAGCCTTTACCTGACTTAGCACACAATTATGATTTTAATATGTAAATAATTAAGATTCTAATTATGATTGAAGTTGTTTATCCTTTAATCTTTTGACACATTGTCCAGTGAGAATAGGTGATTTTGGTACAAGGATTAGTCTTCGATCCTTAAAAAAGGGAGAGGATTTCCTTTATTATTAACTATTTAATTCATGACGTTAGCTTGAGTGGGCTTGATAACGATTAGCAATTTATCTTCTGGCATGATCGTGTTGTTAATTCCAACCTAAGTGCTTCAACCATTTAATTTCCGAACCATATCATAGGCTGTGTACGTATTGCTTCCTTAGTAATTAATTGAACCTTAAGATCTACTTGGCCTAGATTGAGTAATTTGATAAGTTTTAGTAGTTGAAAATAATTTCCTTGTGGATTCGATCCGTACTCGCCGGTTGCTAGCTATAGTTACACCTTACACTTGTGGTTAAGACTGAACAACAAGCCATCATGGATAATTACCTTACTTGCTTGCAGAATTTCATATACCACCAATTTCTCATGGTTAATTGTTGTGGTTTTCCGCAAGCGCACGGTTTATCGCCGCAGTACTAACGGGTGTCGATCCTCAGGGATGATTGTGAAATTAGATTACTAAAAATTTCTAAACTAAACTAAAACTAAATGCTAGCATTGTCTAATACTAAGATGAGGTTATTCTACCAATTACTAAACTAATTAAACAATATTATAAAAATGAAGAACCAAACAGCAAATAGTTTTAGCTACCAACGCTTAGCTGTAACCCTCTGTTTTCATTCACTTCCCAAACAGAGCACGATGGAAGCAGAGCAATTGAGTACCGAAATGCGGATAACGACTTGTAAAGGCCCCAGATTCAGACCCAGGTCACCCAACACCTCGAATCAGAATCCAAAAAACAAGAGTAATGAGAGCTTGAATTCGAATGAATGCTTCAACCACTAGGTACTTTCCACGCAAATCAACTAAAATTCAATAACCAACTAAAATGAATTTACAACTTGAAAACTGAAGACGGAAAAGAAAGTGGAAAATTGAAGGCTCAAAACGACCTACTCTGCACGCCCCTACTCCTCTGTTTTCGGCCCCCCTTTGAAGCGCACCGTCGACCCCTTCATTACCCCTCTTTTACTGTTCGAAACCGCCAAATTAATGGTGATGATGAAAAATAACCGAATATGGGATTAATGTGATTAATCATGAAAGAGGAGAGAGAGGGATTCCATGGCTGTTGTTGTAGGGAACGAGGAAGATTGAAAGGCCCTGTTCGGTTTTTCGACCTGAGCTTCGCAGGGGAAGAAGAAGAAGAAGGGTCGAGGGGTGTGGGGTAACGGATGAGTGGACTCATTATGATGAAGGAGAAAAATAATGGAGAAGAGTGTGGCGGTTATGGTGGAAGGAGTTGAAGAGCCTGCATTTCCCCTGTTATTACTTTGGGATTTCTGGGTCGTGACTTGATGAGGGAGAAGAAGAAAGGGGATGGGGGAATAGCTGGAAAATCACATGTGAGGCACGTGTGAAAGAAAAAAGAAGAAGGGCAAGGCAAGGGGAAAGGACTGGGCTGCTGTGCTGGGCCACCTCTTTTTCATCTTCTTCTCACTCAATTGCTTGTTATGACCCAATCCAGTTTTGATTCAATTTTCTCTTTTTTTTCTTCAAGCAATTTATTCATCCTTCAAATTTTCAAACATCCTACAAAATAAGAAAAATAACATTAATATTCTAATTTAGTAATTTATTCCAAGCAAATCTTAGATAATAAAAGGGTATAAAATTATCATAATTTTAGGTTGAACAAATACCCCCACACCAAAGTTTTGCTCGTCCTCGAGTAAAACAAAACTAAAAAGCCTAGAAAAACAAAAGAAAATCCTAACTCACTTTCGTAGGAATCACGGTTGCACTTAGCATGTGCAACAAGCCCTTTAAACCCTTAGGTTACCCCTAGTGGACGAGGAAGGTCTCGTGAGGGTTTTCAGAAGATATACCCACAAAATCTATAAAAGACAACAGAAACTTGAAAATGTTTTTTTTTTTTTCTTAAATCCAAAAATTAATATGTACAAAACTGGGAAAATATATATACACATTTTAATCAACTAAATCACCCATGTGACAAAGATATTAGTCTGCATATAAACAAAATGTACTCATCAAGACTCTCTACCCCCTGAATGACATCAAAGCACTAACTGTTCACCCCACTTATATATTAAAGCTTCGAATCCTTCCCTGTGCTTATGTGCATGTGTCTCATCATCCTAAGGCTCAGACTTACCACAATCAAACTCAATCCCACTTGACTGACACAAATTACATTATGGAATTATAAATATAGGACGCAAGCTTTCCCAGTAGCAATATTACCTCAAAGGGTACCACCCAGTAGCGCATGCCTCAAAGGGTTACTTGTCATTCCAAGTTTCATTGTATTTCTTGCTTCTCTCTTTTTTTTTTTCCTTTTTTTTCTTTGTTTTCATTTTCATGTTTTTCTCTCCTTTCTTTTTTTTTTCTTTCTTTTTTTTTTTGTTTGTTTTCAATAAGACCAAAAATAATTGTGCCAAAAACAAGTGGGAGAGCCGATAATAGAAAACTAAGACCTTAAGACAATGACGATAATATAAATAGGGATTGGATCACACAGCGTAAATGAACAAATGGGATTAGAATTAGGGCTAAGAATGACACCCCGAGGACAAAGACCGAACATGCACATCATGCGTATATACAGGCTAACAATCAGAGCACAGGGCATTTAAGTTGATCAGAATAGTACTAAACTTCCCCACAAACAAAACAAAAATCTTTTTGGAGTTTCAAGTTTTTTGTTTACGCATAATAATGTCCCACCCCCACACCTATTTCAAGCAATGTCCTCATTGGGAGTAGAAAGACACATAAAAACACAAAATCAAAACTGAAAAAGAAAACAAACAAAAACAAAACTCACAACTCAAAATCAAATAATCAACATAGAAAAGAAAGACAAAAATAACCAACTATACAAAAGGAAAGAAAAGGGAAAAAGAGAAAAAGAGTAAAAGAGAGAAGGGATGAAAAGAAATTCTTTGGCAAACCAGGTCGGGTGCTAGGTACACCCGAGCTATCACCTCAACACATCACTGAGCAGGACTTGGCTCACGGAGTATCAGACACTCCACATTTTCCTTGCTAGGCAACTCCAGAAATCGTTTCAATCTTCGGCCATTCACCTTAAAAGTAGCACCACTGTAAGAGTCCTGAATTTCGACTGCACCATAAGGAAAAATACGTGAGACAATGTAAGGACCAGTCCATCGAGACCTTAACTTCCCTGGAAACAAATGAAGCCTAGAGTCATACAAGAGCACTTTCATGCCTGGAGCAAACTCTTTTCGAAGGATACGTCTATCATGAAACAACTTCGCCCTTTCTTTATAAGAACGAGCACTCTCATAAGCCTCGACTCTAATCTCATCAAGCTCATTTAGTTGCAGTCTACGCTCTTCACCAGCCTCAGTTAAGTCATAGTTCAGTTTCTTAATAGCCCACCAAGCTCTATGTTCTATTTCCACAGGGAGATGACAAGGCTTACCGTAAACAACCCTATAAGGTGACATACCTAAGGGACTTTTAAAAGCCGTTCTATAGGCCCAAAGAGCATCTACGAGTTTATCAGCCCAATCTTTTCTATTTCTGCTCACTGTCTTTTCAAGAATCTGCTTAATCTGTCGATTAGACACCTCAACCTGACCACTGGTTTGGGGATGATAAGGGGTAGCAAGTTTATGGACAATAGAATACCTCTTCAGTAAGGCATCAAAAGACCTATTATTGAAATGGGTACCCTGATCACTAATAATAGCATGGGGCATGCCAAATCTAGCAAAAATATTCTCCCTTAAGAATTTCACAACAACTTAGCATCATTAGTCCTAGAAGGGATGGCTTCAACCCATTTAGACACATAGTCTACAGCTAGCAAAATATACTCATTCCCAAAAGATGATGGAAATGGCCCCATAAAGTCTATACCCCACACATTAAATATCTCAACTACAATGATAGGATTCAGTCGCATCATATCCCGTCGGCTGATTCTTCCCAACTGCTGGCACCTAAGGCAACTCTTACAGTACTCATAAGCATCCTTAAATAGGGTAGGCCAGTAAAAACCACATTGAAGAACTTTGGCTGCAGTCTTCCTACCACTAAAATGCCCCCCACATGCCTGGTCATGACAGAAAGAAAGGACACTTCTCATCTCATGGTCGGGGATACATCTCCTAAACATTTGGTCAGCACAGTACTTAAACAAATAAGGATCATCCCAAACAAAGAATTTCACATGGTAGAAGAACCTATCCCTATCATTCTTGGTCCAACTCTCAGGAATCCTACCAGCAACTAGGTAATTAACAATATCAGCATACCAAGGATCGGGGTGGACAACATACAATTGCACATCAGGAAAGCACTCAGAAACAGTGGACTCACTTTCTTTATCAGGCAGAATCCTAGACAAATGATCAGCTACGAGGTTTTCAGAACCTTTCTTGTCTCTGATTTCACAATCAAACTCCTGCAACAGCAATATCCATCTAACAAGTCTAGGCTTAGTATCCTTCTTAGAAAGAAGATGCTTAAGGGCAGAGTGATCAGTATAGACAATCACATGAGACCCAATCAGATAAGGTCTAAACTTCTCAAACCCAAAGATCACAGCCAAAAATTCTTTCTCAGTCACAGTATAGTTCAGCTGGGCATCATTCAAAGTGTGACTAGCATAATAAATTACATGGGGCTTTTTATCAACACGCTGTCCTAAAACAACCCCAACAGCATAATCAGAAGCATCACACATCAATTCAAAAGGTTCTCCCCAGATGGGAGGATGAAGAACAGGAGCAGAAGTTAAGGCCTCCTTAAGCTTAGAAAATGCCTTGAGACATTCATCCGAAAAATAAAAAGGCACATCTTTAGCTAGCAGGTTAGACAAGGGCTTCGCAATCTTATTAAAGTCCTTAATAAAGCGACGATAGAAGCCAGCATGTCCAAGGAAAGACCTCACTTCTTTCACACAGGTGGGAGGGGGAAGATTAATAATCAAATCAGTCTTAGCCTTATCAACCTCAATCCCATCTTTAGAAATAACATGGCCCAAGACTATTCCCTTTCTAACCATAAAATGGCATTTCTCCCAATTCAGAGTCAAATTTTTCTCCCTACACCTTTCCAGCACTTTTCTCAGATTAAACAAACAGTCATCAAAGGAAGGCCCAAACACAGAGAAGTCATCCATGAAAATTTCCAAGCAGTGTTCAACTAAATCCGAGAAAATAGAAATCATGCAACGCTGAAAGGTAGCAGGGGCATTGCAAAGTCCAAAAGGCATACGTCTAAAGGCATAGGTTCCAAATGGACAGGTAAAAGTAGTCTTCTCCTGATCCTCAGGAGCAATAGAGATCTGGGTATAGCCAGAGTATCCATCTAAAAAGCAATAGAAGGAATGTCCAGCCAACCGCTCTAACATCTGGTCCAAGAAAGGAAGGGGAAAGTGGTCTTTCCTAGTGACAGCATTCAATTTCCTATAATCTATGCAAACACGCCACCCAGATTGCACACGAGTAGGGACTAACTCGTTCTTGTCATTCCTGATCATGGTAATCCCGGTCTTCTTAGGAACAACTTGAACGGGGCTAACCCACTCACTATCAGAAATTGGGTAAATGATCCCATGGTCCAACCACTTTAGCACTTCTTTCCTAACCAGTTCCTGAAGAGTAGGGTTCAAACGCCTTTGACGTTCACGGTACGGCTTAGCATTGTCCTCTAGATGAATCCTATGTTGCACAATGGAAGGACTAATACCCTTAATATCCCCTAAGGTCCAACCCAAGGCTTCCTTGTTCTCTCTAAGTAAGGCAATCAACTTAGTCTCTTGATCCCTGTCTAGGTCAGAAGCAATAATGATAGGCAAAGATTCATTGGGGCCTAGAAATGCATACTTAAGAGAATCAGGAAGGGGTTTCAATTCAAGAGCAGGAGAGGAAACAGTTTCAGAAGCAGACTCAGAAACAGCAGTGAGCGAACAATCAGCAGTAGAGCACAAGTCATCAAACTCAAAAGCATCATACTCAGGCTCATCATTCACAAGATATGACTCATACTCAACAGCAAACACATCATCATAAGTATCATCAAATATAGAATCCTCTACCCAGTGAAGAGTAGAGAACTCTATATCATCGAAACCAGAGGGCTGCCTTTGCAGGTTAAAAATGTTCAACTCTACAGTCATGTTACCAAAAGACAGTCTCATCATGCCATTCCTGCAATTAATGAGGGCATTGGCAGTAGCCAAGAAAGGACACCCTAGAATCACGGGGATTTGACTAGCAAAGTTAGACACTATCTCAGTCTCAATCACAACAAAGTCCACAGGGTAAATGAATTCACCCACTCGGATCAGCACATCCTCAACTACACCCCTAGGCAATCTGGTAGACCTATCAGCTAATTGAATGACCATCTTAGTAGGCTTAAGCTCACCTAACTCTAGCCTCTCATACTCAGTGAAGGGAATTAAATTGACACTGGCCCCTAAATCAAGCAAGGCTCTATGAATGAGCTGATCCCCTATAACTATGGAAATAGTAGGGCAACCGGGGTCCTTATACTTCACCGGAATTGGATGAGATAGAATGGAACTCGCACTAGAGGCTAAGAAAGCCTTTTTAGGGACATTGGTAGCTCTTTTGGTGGTGCACAAATCCTTTAAAAACCTAGCATATGGAGGCATCTGCTGAATAGCATCGAGCAAAGGGATGTTGATCTTGACTTGAGAGAATGTCTCTCTCATCTTCTCAACATGGGCTTGGTCTTTCTTCTTAAGCCTATGGGGAAAAGGAGGCAAAGGCATATGGACTTTTTCCGAAGAAGAAGGAGAAGAAGAATGACCCTTAGAAGGAGAAGGGTCAACTGACTCAGAGGTGTCTTTCTTTTCAAGCTCATCTTTTTTAGATGATGACTCATGAGAATGGTGAGAAGTATCAAAATCATTGGGGACACCATCAATAGCATCCCCTGACTCACTGGATGAGCCAGTCGGTGAAGAAGAAGAAGATTTCTCAAAGAATTGGTGAGGATACCTACAGGGCTCATTGGGACTTCTAACCTGGTTATCAATCTCTCGACCAGAACGGAGGGATATCACTGCATTCACTTTCCTTACAGACTCACTAGGGTTACCAGAAGATGAAGAGGTGTGACCCTTAGGGTTCACCTCAGGCTGACTTGGGAAAGTACCTGGCTCCCTAGAAGATGATGCTAACTGGGAAAACTGTTCAGTCATCATTCTCATCATTCTTTCCATGTTAGCATTAATCATCCTCTCCACATTATTATTAATTCTCCTCTCCATTTTATCAATATCACTATAACCAGGAGGAGGTTGAACTTGAGCTACAGGAGGTGGAGGTCTAGGTGCATTGGGTACACCTGGAAAAATAGGTCTCTGAAAGGAACTAGAAGGGTGAAAGACGGATTGGGAGTTAGGAACCGCAGCATTTGGTCCATTACTCCAGGAGAAGTTAGGGTGATTTCTCCACCCTGGGTTGTAAAAAGGTGAGAAAGGGTCGTTCTTAGGTCTCTGAAAGGCCATACTTGCTTGCTTTTGCCCAGTTGCTTACTGATGAGCAAAGTAGGGACAAGCACTCAAGGAATGATCTAAGGCCTGACAATGAGAGCAATACGCTGAAGAAGTCTGAGGTAACTGAGTCATTTGTGGAGTCAATCCTTTCAACATGTTTTCTAAAACAGCAACCTTAGACTCTAAGTGACTCATATCAGAAACAGAATGCAGCCCACCCTTAGCAATCCTCGAACCTAAACTGTCATCCCAAGCGGTTTCCCACTGCATAGTTTTCTCAGCTAAGTCCTCTAGAAATTCCCAAGCATCTGTGGCGCTCTTAGAAAGAAAGCCACCCTGACACATAGACTCTACCATGGTTCTAGTCTGTTGGTCAAGTCTTTCATAAATAATCTGACACAAACGTGCCTGGTCTAGACCATGATGGGGACACTGGGCCAACAAGTTCCTGAACCTATCAAAATATTTCCAGAATGATTCCCTATCAAGTTGCACAAATTGATTAATCTCATTCCTTAGCTTAACAGTCTTGGCATTAGGAAAATATTTTCTTAAGAACAATTTCACAAAATCATTCCAAGAAGCAACAGAATTAGCAGCCAAGCCATACATCCAACGTTTAGCAGAATCTTTCAAAGCAAAAGGAATTAATTTCATGCGTACAACATCAATGGGAATATTAGGAAAATGCATCATAGAACATACTTCTTCGAATTCCCTCAAAAACAAATAAGCATCCTCTAAGCCAGTGAATTTAGGGAGCATCTGTGTATAGTGAGGTCTTAATTCGAAGGTCACATTGGGTCCAAGGTCAGGTATAGTGAAGCAAGATGGCAAAGCGGTCCTAGGAGGGTAGAAAATCTCGCTCAAAGGTCTTTCTTGTGCCATTTCTTCTAATTCAAGCTTGGGTTCAGGTTCGGCTTCTAATTCAGGATCGGGTTCAATTCTCACAAGTCTATGGCTTTCAGGATTTCTAACCCACCCAGTCATACAAATCTCACACCCTCACCAAAGGTTCAATTTTTTTTTTTAATTTTTAATTTTTTTTTTAATAAAAATTTTTAATCACAAAACATCAAAATAGATGAGAAAACTAAAAACACTATTAAAACAGAAATAAACAAAACAGAAATCAAAAACACAAACACAAAGAAACTAAAAGAAAAATAAGAAATAAAACTACACCTAAACACCCTAATTCTAAGAATAAAAGTAAAACAGAAATTAAGACTCCTAAAATTAAAACTAAATATACAGCAAAATCCACACAATCACAAAGGACATAAATATAATTTTTTCTCGATTTTTCCTGTCCCCAAACAGTGCAGAAAAATGCAAACAGAATATTATTTCTAAAATTCACAGAAAAATCATGACAGCTCCAAAAATTCCAGAAAAATTCACACGCACCCTAAAAATTATTCTAAATCTAGGAAAAATATTAAAACAGCAAAAATCACACCAGAATTTCCCCAGAAAATTCGAACAGATGCTGAATTTAATGAAAAATCTGCACTGAAAATTTTTTTTTCCTTCCGGATCAGTTCTATTTTGCCTCTTTTGCTGCACAAAAACAAAATTCGTTAGTACTGTTTTTTTTTTTTTAAATAACAATGAAAGCATCTAAAAATTAAAATTAAACCAATCCTAACAAAAACAAAAATCAAAAATCAAAAGATAAACTAAATTCAAAATTAAAACTAAACTAAACTACTAAAAAAAAAATAAATAACGACTCCACGACAACTAAAACGAAAATGACTCTAACAACTCTAACAATCAAACTATGACTCGATGTAACCAAATTTCACAATGCCATCCCCGGCAACGGCGCCAAAAACTTGTTGTGGTTTTCCGCAAGCGCACGGTTTATCGCCGCAGTACTAACGGGTGTCGATCCTCGGGGATGATTGTGAAATTAGATTACTAAAAATTTCTAAACTAAACTAAAACTAAATGCTAGCATTGTCTAATACTAAGATCAGGTTATTCTACCAATTACTAAACTAATTAAACAATATTATAAAAATGAAGAACCAAACAGCAAATAGTTTTAGCTACCAACACTTAGCTGTAACCCTCTGTTTTCATTCACTTCCCAAATAGAGCACGATGGAAGCAGAGCAATTGAGTACCGAAATGCGGATAACGACTTGCAAAGGCCCCAGATTCAGACCCAGGTCACCCAACACCTCGAATCAGAATCCAAAAAACAAGAGTAATGAGAGCTTGAATTCGAATGAATGCTTCAACCACTAGGTACTTTCCACGCAAATCAACTAAAATTCAATAACCAACTAAAATGAATTTACAACTTGAAAACTGAAGACGGAAAAGAAAGTGGAAAATTGAAGGCTCAAAACGACCTACTCTGCACGCCCCTACTCCTCTGTTTTCGGCCCCCTTTTGAAGCGCACCGTCGACCTCTTCATTACCCCCCCTTTTACTGTTCGAAACCGCCAAATTAATGGTGATGATGAAAGATAACCGAATATGGGATTAATGTGATTAATCATGAAAGAGGAGAGAGAGGGATTCCATGGCTGTTGTTGTAGGGAACGAGGAAGATTGAAAGGCCCTGTTCGATTTTTCGACCTGAGCTTCGCAGGGGAAGAAGAAGAAGAAGGGTCGAGGGGTGTGGGGTAACGGATGAGTGGACTCATTATGATGAAGGAGAAAAATAATGGAGAAGAGTGTGGCGGTTATGGTGGAAGGAGTTGAAGAGCCTGCATTTCCCCTGTTATTACTTTGGGATTTCTGGGTCGTGACTTGATGAGGGAGAAGAAGAAAGGGGATGGGGGAATAGCTGGAAAATCACGTGTGAGGCACGTGTGAAAGAAAAAAGAAGAAGGGCAAGGCAAGGGGAAAGGACTGGGCTGCTGTGCTGGGCCACCTCTTTTTCATCTTCTTCTCACTCAATTGCTTGTTATGACCCAATCCAGTTTTGATTCAATTTTCTCTTTTTTTTCTTCAAGCAATTTATTCATCCTTCAAATTTTCAAACATCCTACAAAATAAGAAAAATAACATTAATATTCTAATTTAGTAATTTATTCCAAGCAAATCTTAGATAATAAAAGGGTATAAAATTATCATAATTTTAGGTTGAACATTAATCATAAACTGGTGGATATTGTCTAAATTGGTAGCCTTATTTGCCACTGTGCTCTTAAAGGTGTCTTGTCGTTTGATGGAGAGCAAGCTCAAAGTATGGCCTTTGATCAACTCATATGTGCTGCCCACAACTCTCTAAAAGCTGAGCATTGGTCTGCCTTTCCCTCTCCTTTGTGATTTACTTAAGTTTAAAAGTGTTTTCTAAAGTTCCTGTTGGTGTATTCAAAAATATTTTGCTACTTGTTTCCCTCCTTTCTGATGAAGGAGGGGGAGAAACTAATCATGGTGTGTTGGTATGCTAACTAGTATGATAAGCTAACTAGTACAAGCTATTTTCTAACCTATGCTATGTTATGATGTTATGGTTAATATTATGGTAGAATAAATAAGCATGCTGGCTATTTTCAATTACATTAATATGTGACCTTGATATCTTTGACTTGAATCAATATTGCTCATGTGACTCCGTATGATATGCTATATGATTTTGGTATGTTGATTTTGTGATTAAACTAGTTATTACATGTTCATAAGCATGATATACTATATTAGTATATGGCATGCTATATTATTAATAAATATGCTTGTTATATGACATGATGTATTTCCTATTTGATCATCATTAAAACTACTACCCTTCATAAGCCTAAACACACTACATAAATTATTTTGTCTTTTATAAAAAAGGGGGAGATTGTTGACTCCCTCGGATTGGTGGTTATATGATTTTGGTGAAATGCAAAATCAATGATGAACTAGAAAAGTGGGCTAAGAAAATATGTTGGTATAGAAAATGGATTAATTAAAAGAGTATGTAAGATATATTTACCTCAGCAAATATGTCTACCTCTTCCCAAACAAAATGACAGAAAATTAGACTTAAAATGTTGGTTAGAAAAGAATCTTTGTTACTAATTAATATCAATGAATTTTATTTGATTGAGATTTTAGCTTGTTAATCGAAGATATTATTATAATAAAATGATCTCATGCATTATAAAATCTCCAAGATATTGAGACAAGCCAAGCAACCACTAAGTTGACTATAGATATAAGGAGCTTAAACTAGTCCAAGGCTCCATTCAAGTGATCAAAGTATTGAGCTTGCATATTGTAATCCTTACATGAGTTATTGATTCAAAAAATTGCATTGAGATAAAATGGTGTCGTGAGATAAAGAGCATTATTAGGGTGAGAACTTAGGAATTGTGATGTCAACTCCCCCAATCTTAAATCGAGAGGTTGATTTAAGAGTTGAGACCTTGAGAGTGGGGAGACTCTAAGATCTTTCTAAGTAAGTTCATTTTAATAGGAGAATAAAAGAGTTGAATCCTAGAGTTGGATAACTCTGGCGGGGACTAAGCTTGATTGATGCACAACCTCATTAAAGTATCATTATGCATTGTCTACTTTTAATTTATATCTTATTTTCAAATTTGATTCTATATTTGCAATCACCCTATTCACCCCCTTTAGGATGATCCAAATCTTCAGACACTTTCGTCTAAGTCAAAGTACATTGTATCAATTCAGGGTTTGACAAGTTGACATCGTCCATTTAGTATCTTAGAATATCAGTTGTAAGATAATTGGGTCCAAAAATTCATGCATCATTTATCTCTATTATGTATAGTCTATGAGTTCATCTAGATCCAAGGTCCCTAATGGGGCCCGTTAGACTGTTAGAGCCTTAGTCTCCTAAGTTTTACCAATCATGCATCATATCCATAATGCATAAGTTCATGATCTATGCATCATATGCCCAAGATCTTGGATCCATGCACGTGTCCACCTAGATACATCCACGTGCTTAAACCAGCCTACTCTAGGCAAACTATATCATAGTCACATTAAGGCACACTCTAGGCCCATGAGTTATATGAACTACACTTAGACCTAACTAAGGCCCATACGTGAGCTTCCTAAACCCAACTTGGGACCTAATTCAAGGTAAGACTTGATTTCATTTAAACTAATAGCCTGAATCCAACTTCTTAACTTATCTTTTCCATCTAACCCAAACATTTAGGCCTTTATCTCCTCACCAGATTGCAACTTGGTAACCACTTCCTTCAACCCATAGCCAATGTTGTTAACCTTTCATTTCCATTATTCACTCCTCTAAACTGCTGCGTTATTACATAGGATAGGGAAAAGTAAGAAGGTAAACAAGTAGAATCCACAAACAGGACAAAGGAACTTACTAGTTGGGTCAAGGACAAAATCCACATCAAATCCAATATTTCACTGATCCCGATGGTGGGAGGTAACAAATTAGCTTAATCATGAACATGATTGAAAAATATAAACTGAACTGGGGAAGAGTAAGAAGAAGATGGAACTGATGGTGACCACGCTTTAGACCCTTATCAAGGACACTCCAAATGAAAATGGTGAGAAACCTTGAAATGAAAGAGGGGAAGATGATAAGAAGAAGGAAAAAGCACTCCTCGAATCGATCCATGATTAGATCGAATAGAACAACTACTTAAGGAATCTTCCATGTTTAACTATTACTTTAACGATTATATGGAATACAGTTCAATCCCAAAAGGGAAATTACCCTCGACATTCACTATGCTGGATATCAAATTCTATGGAACTAAAAACCCTCACCACCATGTGAAAAATTTGGTCAATGCTGTAACTCTAAAAATAATTAACAAGGATATCTTTTGTATTATATTTTCCTAGACATTTGACAAGGATGTGGTGAGGTGGTATAATATTGTTGACCCACAAAAGGTCATGAACTGGAATGATCTATGCAAAGAGTTCTTATACTAGTATTCATACAGTGTTGAAATCTCGATTACATTTAGGGACCTATAATTAATGAAGCAAGGGGAAAAGGAAAGCTTTTTTGACTACCTTATTAGATAGAGGGGAAAGGCTGCTCACATGGTGGATCAACCTTCAGAAGTCTCCCAAGTGAGACTATTCATCAGGAATCTCCAACCTACATATTGGTAACACCTGTAATTCATGCCATTTGAAAGTTGCACTGTAATAAGGAACATATGTATGTTGTTAGAGGAATAATTAGCTAGGAAGACACCTGCTAGGACTAGTGGCAACTAAAAGGGCAGCTATCAGAACAAGGACAAGAAAGATAATGGCACCACAAGTAAGGAGATGTATGCTCTAGATTGCTACACCGAATGCACACCTATTAGGACCACCAATGCTCAAGTACCCAATAAGGGTAACAACCAAATTGGCTTGTCTCATAGCATTCTAGCCATTTCAGACCACCAAAACCAAAAATAGGACTTGTTTATTTACATATGCATAGTTGAATCCAAGACCAAATACCTTAGCATAAGAGGCCTTGAGTTTTGTTGAATTTAGAAGATATGATGTTTCCTAAGCTCATAGTCATGTGTTAGGTCATAAAGTCACTCACTTTCTTTTCCCTCATAAAATCAAGTCTGATGTAGCCTTAATTTAATAATGAAATCATCTCCTCCATTAGTGCTTTTGCATGTTCTTTTATCCTTCTTTTCTAAAATTCTTCAATCCTATGACGAATCCAGGGTAAATAAAAAATAAACAAAGAGCTGGAAAAAAAACAGGGGCTTGCTCGAAAACCTGACAAGGCGAGCTAGGCAAAAGGAGAATGAGAGAAACAAAAAATAGACTAAGTATTTCAATCCATCATCTGAAAAAGGGAAAAGATCATAAATTTCCTTCCAATAAGTCATGCAGCTTTAAGGACATGCTTAGGATATGAGGCCTCCTTTCACAACATGCATTAATACATTTGTTAAACTTGATAAATTCCCACTTTGAACCCTTTTAAGCCTTAAAATAAGCTTATTTCTTTCATAAACACATCTTACCTAACCAAAGAGTGAGAGCGTGTCATGGGTGGCATCAATATCAAAATTAGCAATAAAAAAATAAAGAAAAGTTTAAACCAAATGGTCCCACCCAAAAAAAGAGAGAGGAAAAAAAACAAGAAGAACAAGAAACGAGTTTGAAAATAAGAAGGATAAAGAAAGAAAGAAGTTGGTGGTTCATACTAACTTCATCACCTATGCATACTTGGGAATTTTATAAGGGTTATTTGAGCATTCACACTGATTCTCTTCTTTTGGGACCCTAACCTAGAACGCTACCTTAAAAATTCCTTTTCTCCCTCTTTTGAGCTGCATGTTCTTATCCTTGAACTATGACAATTCCATATAGGATACATAGGTAACTTCTTTGAGGCTTGGCCATGAAGATTTCTTTCTCAAAGAAACATCTCAATTGAGTCCTTTAGTCTCTAAAAAAGGAGACATAGAAAAGAGTGGTTGGTCCAAAGACTTGAAAAGGCAGGCTAGGTAAAGATAGCAGAAATAAAATCTATGGTTTTTGGGGTAAAGAAGCATTCCATTAACTATTCTTATCGAGTAAGACTTGGACAAGCCATTCACTCACTTTACCACTACTTCTTAATAATCATAGCCTCTAATCTTACCTCCATTCCAAAATTTAGGACTATTAGTCTCAATCATCATTATAAATTTAAGAGTAGATACTTGCTTTAGGTGCTCAGTTTTCCTAAGCAGGTACTCACCCATTATACAAGATGGGGTACTCCCGTACATTTTTCGGGACAATTAGGGTTTCCATTATAGTAAATATTGGCCGACAAGGAGATAACCACATGCTTTAGAGGGTATTCTAGGGAGCACCAGCAGAAAGCACCTTCGTCTACCATATCCTTACACATCTGGGGCTTCTATTACAATAAACAGAAGTTAGGGAGTTTCTTCAGAATATGAGCACTTTAATGCAAAATTAAAGGCACTCATCCTTTAAACGAAAGATTTCATATCCCAAGTAATTCACACCCCATCACCTGACCTAGGCCAGCAGTTACTCAACTTTTTACCCCTTATCCTGTAATATGTTGCAGTCTAAGCCATAAAGCATCATCGTGTTTGCCCATCATACAACTGTACCTTAATAGGGCGTTATCTAATGAACTCTAAACTTAGTATGAAATCTTCACCTGCGTGTATATGAGGTTAGGTTATCACATGTCAGCACAGTCAGCACAAATAAGTCTACATAGTCAGCATACATGCATAGTTTAACCTAGGCCAGCAATTGCACGTGCATCAATACATGAGTCTTTAACCTAATGACTAAACCTCACTCTACGTTAATCACTTAGAAACCCTAGATTGAAGAAGACTGTAATCATCCTTTACAATCTATAGGAAGGACATACAACCCTAGTTAGCCATGAATCTACATCAAAGGTTCACAAGACAGTGACAACAGTTGTCATAGAAGATATCTACACATTAACCCCCGTTTCAATTAGGCTCAGCTAAAGTGGGGTCTCCATCCTCTAAGAAGGCTTTATGTAAGCATCCTTATAGAAAGGACATCAACCCAGCTTCAGATTATCAGGTAACAAAGCCCAAGAGGATCTAGCCACAGAGGACACCTTATCCTCTTTATCTTAATGTACAAGGATGCCTCAACGTCTAGGACCATTTAGCATTCAGCAGTCTTCCATCAAAAGGAGGTGACTTAAATGTCCAAGTGACAAAAAGGTCAAACTTGAAGTATACAAGCATCCTTATAGAAAAGACATCAACCTAACTTTAGGTTATTAGGTAACAAACCCCAAGGGGATCTAGCCACGGGGAACATCTCATCCTCTTTAGCTTCATATAGAAGGGTGCCTCAACATCATGATAATCTTAGCATTCAACAGTCTTCCATCAGAAGAAGATGACTTTAATGCCCGAGGGGCAAAAAGGTCAGACTTAAAGATGCGACATCTTAATATCTTATGACATAAGGTCCTCAATAATCGATCATTAGGCTGAAACGACCACAAGTTCATAGGGACCTATCTACAAGTCTTCAGGTTCACATGTTAGCAACTTAATAGGGATCTGGGAGCAGATCTCTAGGCTTAAATCTATCAAGTTTTTAAGAAACTAGCCACAGATCTTTAGGTATCCAAAGCACTAAGGTTCACCGCTGCCTCCTGGCACAAGGAGACATGGCTGGCACCTAGCACAATGGGACATTTCATGGCTATCAGCCCCCAGCACAATGGGAAAATTTGACATCCTGGCTCCCGACACAATGGGACATTGCTGGCTTTTTGGCACAATGGGATATTTCAAGATTGCTAACTCTCGGTACAATGGAACATTCCAATAACATGCTAGCTCGTAGCAGCATGGGACACCTTTGGCTCCCTGCACAATGGGGCAACAGCTGCATTCTGGCATAATAGGACATTCCAATAATACCGTTGGCTCCCGATATAATAGGACATTTCACCATCAAGATCCACTAAGCTGACAAAAGGTCTACTAATCCGACGATAAGAAAACATGCTAGATTGGCAAAAGGTTTACTATTACGATGTCAACTGTCAAGGATAGATTCACTAGACTTACGAAAGGTCTACTACTCTAGCAATAAGAAAACCCGTTAAACATACAAACGGTCCGCTACTTCAGCAACAAGGAAATCTACTAGATCGGTGAAATGTCCGCTATTTTGATGATAAGGAAATCTACTAGACCAATAAAAGGTTATGGCGTCAAGGATAAATTCAAGAATTCACTAGACCATCAAAAGGTCCACTAATCCAGCATCAAGGAAATCTGTTAGATTGATAAAATGTCCGCTAATCCAGTGAAGGGATAAATATAGAAAAAAGCTAACTTGTAGAAATGATAAATCCGCTAGACCGGTGAAAATTTCGCTTCATCTGGTGACAATGAAATCCGCTAGACTGGCGAAAAGTCTGCTCATCTAGCAAAAGGACAAATTCCCAAAAAAATAGTTACTCCTGCGAAAGGATAAGTTTTCTAGACCGATATAATGGTTGATCCTCTGGCGGCAAAGAAATTTGCTAGCTAGATGAAAGGTCCGCTCCTCCGGTGAAAGGAAAAAGTCAAGAATCTGTTGAATCCCAGCACAATGGGGCATCTCAACAGACATTGCTGGTCGAGCACAATGGGACATCATCAGGCCATCATTACGGTGAAAGTTAGTGGATGTCGTATGTCAGGACCCTTAATAGCCAGTTCTAGGTATCACATCGGTATAGCCAAGGCAAGCAGCTACGAGTGAAGATAGTTACTTTGACCATCGCCTTACTTAGACTCGATTAAAGTAGTCTAACTATAGGCGCCTAAAAATGATATCTTTTTTTTAATTGCTCAATGACAAACATTATACCCCAACTTGTGTACTTAGGGACCCAGTGGTGTTATCCTTAATGTGAGTTTGAAAGAAGAACAAAGAAGGAAAAACAAAAGGCTAATAATAAAGTTCAAAAATCCCAAATAGGCCTAAATTGACAGTGTTCAACATCCAGTTGGGATCCATTCTATGGAGCGTAAAATTGTTAAGTTTAGGTATCAATATTCTTCGTTAAATAAGTTTTCTAATGACATATTATGCACCAAAATTCAATAAGCAACGAAGAAGATATAAGTTAATTACTAAGATGAGTGCTAAAAATGACACATGTTCACTATTTTACCTATATCTTCTTCCACTATTATCCAAAAAAAGAATCGCTCAAAATAAAAGTCGGATGACAAAACTATGCCAAAATAAGTTGTACCCTAGCCTAGCCCTGGAAACCCGACCTGGTTTTTGGCTAGGAGCAAGGTGGTGTTCCTCAACAAGGAACTAACTGGGTTCCTTAGTTTTCCCTGTCTTTGAGTCCTTTTTTGTCTAATGTGTGTTTAATTAATTGGAATCCAACTCAAATTAATTTATTTATTTAGATTAACCTTAATGGAACTAGGATTAGATCTTCTTTCTCTAAACTGATTCAGATTATCCCCTTAACCACTATAAGTAAGGGGCCACCTATAGAGGTTAAGGGCATAAAATCAAATTAGCATCAAAACACATCAAAAAATTAGAGAGAAGAGAGCATCAAAATTTAGGAGAGAAACACTTTACACATTAGAGGTATTGAGAGAGGGAGAATTTGGTCACCCATTAAAAAGACATCACTCTGGTAGGTTTATAGATAAATCAAGTGGGTTATCTTGATGGCAAAAACTCTATATTCCCTTACTCTTTGGCTTTATTTCTCTTTTATGATTTTTGATTCTAAATTACCAAAGATGTAATATCTAGGTAGTTCCCTGCTCGCTATAACTGTTATTCTATTTTTTGGGTTTTTGTTGGACTAAAGTTTGGACCTTGTGCATGATTTAATATGATTCATAGTAATTTGCTGCATGATTGCATGTTAGTGTGCTTAAAAGTTTGATTTCCCAAGTTAAATAGTAGAGGTCATAACTGATGACACATGGTGATGTGATGCACCCCATTATATTACCATATTATCACCCCCAAATCAAGATATTCAGTTCGAGACTTAGGAGTTAAGATATTCACTATACTAGGGATTACTTGGGGTTCTTTTGGAAACTTTTTTGAAGCAAAATCAATTTCCTCTTCATTATTCTTCATCTATCCCTATCTGTATGATTTGCTTCGAATAGTGGTATGGTTTGTAAGTTTTTCTAAAATTCACTTGAGCCTGTATTTAATGCATGATTACTGTTTGTCTTTTCATTCTTTTTATTCTTCATTTATTTTTATTTATATTTATTTTTCGCAAAACCATTCTGATCTAAGGAAGTGCACTTGTCTAGGCCAGGCACTGGGCCCTGCTCTGGCCTAGTAATCTAACCAGATTCCTAGATCAGATAGGTTGGTCTATTCCTAGAACAAGCAACAGCTACTATCATGGATCAAGATCAGGCAGTTGGGCCCGATTCTAGCTTAGAAACCCAGCCAAGTTCTTGGATCAGGATCGAGATCTAGTTTTCTTATTCATCCCCAAAAATCTGTCAATTTCAAATTTCTAAAAAAACGATTAATAGTAGCTAATCTAAAAATAAAATAAAAACAAAAACCCTAGCAAAGGGAAGTTGGACCATTCATGGGAATTGCACCCTTGGGGAGGTATTAAAATCATATATGAAAACTAGGTGGCTTGTTAGACATACTTATACATTGGAGCCTTAAAGAATACATTTCACTATTGTTGTTATAGGCTATGCTAGCAATCACAGTTTACTAAGCTGGGAAAGAAGATCTGTTATAGTATTGGGTACCATTAGGGCTCTTGCTTTCCTTGATGAAGAACTTGACCCCCCTACTGAGCATAAGGATATTAAAGTAAGTAACACAGTCCTCAACAAAGACTATATACGCAAAATTGGATATTTTGGGCAGGCTAAACTTTTTCTCAACGATATCATGCATATTAGCACGAGAATAGCAGGCACAACATATTTATTCTTCCTATTTTGTAAGGAACTTCTCTACATCTTGTGTCTTTGTTCTCTATTCAAATTTGAGGTGTTCTTATTGATTATTACTTGTTTCTTTCTTGTGGGCTTCTTATGCAACATAGATTGATGTATTCTTGGGAATAGGCTTTGTTCAAATGAGACTTGCTACTTGCAGTGGCCTAAAAGAGTTAAGAGGACATATGTAGGGTATAAACTGTTAGCATAATTAATGAGATTGATTGTTTTGTACATGGCCAATTAGTATATGTTTGACTTGGAGTGCCTACTCCAAAGATACTATCTTTTTTTATTAAAAAAAGTTGCTACATCATCTTTAATTGTTTTAATATGAAATTTATAACCTTCTTATTTCTATTCTCAAAACTCCACTCTCATTCTCTTTCTAGATCTTTTTTTCTTCAATTTTGGTTCTAAATCTTCAAACTAGTCAAGATTGTGATTCAAATCATTGATCTACACACAATATTTTTATTGTTTATGGCATTCAACCATTATTTCATGATTATATATAGGCGTTGAATTTGATTTTGTTCTTCATTGTACTACAGTTCAACGTTTCTCAGTTTTAGATCTCAAAATTTCTACAATATGTGCTTCTTTTTCTTCAATTTTGGTTAGTATTGAGGGCTTGGTCATTTCAGCAATTGCTTAACCTCAACAGTTTTCAATTGCTCTCAAGCACTTCCAACTACTCCCAACCTCTAACCACTAATTCCAACTACTCCTGACTGCTCTCAACCACTTCCAACTGCTCGTAATAGCTCACATTACTTTACAAATGCTAATCAACTGCCTCTCAACTACTCAGAATTACTCCCAACTACTCAGAACAGCTAACTGCTAATCATAACTGCTCTCAACTACTCATAATCACTCCCAATTGCTAATTGCTATTTGCAATAGTTGAAATGAACACACCTCTGATTTCATTATTTTGATCTCATCAATAAGGGTAAGAATTTAAATCATATGGTGATTTTTTACCTAAATTTCTTACTTGGATTCACAATGTAGTATTTTTATAGTTGATCATTGACAAACCTTTGATTTCATTATTTCAATCCCTCAATTTCACCATTCTTCCCTTTATGTTCGTTGAATTCAGCAAAGGATTCTTAACTGTATTTTCTCTTGTTTGGTTATAATTGTCTTATTTGGACTGATTCTCCTTCTTGTAGATATTTTGGTTCTAATTAGAAGAATCTTGCATTTATTGATCTATAGATGAGCAAGGGGTGACATTTTGAGAACGGAAAAGGTTCGAGAATCATTAGAAGGAGTCAAAGATCAAAGGATTGACACTAAGAGCTTATGCATGGCCAACCGTGTAGTTGTGCCCGACCGTGCATAATCATAAAAAGAACCACAGAAGTGCACTGCTAGCCATGCATAATATGCATGGCCGTGCGCATAAGGCAGAATGTTCTCGTAATTTTTGCATGGATTGCTGTGCATTTTTGCACAACCATGTGCTTTTAACCTAAAAATTGTGCATGACAGGCCATCCGTTGAAGCACGGTTGTGCATCTCCTAGTTTTCAACAATACTTAACTGTTCTCAGGAAAGGAATTAGGCATGACTGGACATTATTCGAAACTTTCTTTTAGAGAGAATTTTTTTAGAACAATTGGAGATTTTACTTAGGGATTCTCTGGACTCTTTGGCATAAAAAATTATAGGTGTTGAAGATTGATTGATGATCATTATTGCAATCAATTCAAGTTTGTTCTTCAATTCCCTCTTCTTTTACGCTTTATTTTTCTACGGTTTCATATTCATCCATGCTTGCTGAATTAAGTTTGAGAATTGTAATTTTCAATATGTTTGGTCGATAAATCCCAAAGCTTGGGTTGGGCGTAGCTCCTATTATACTTGATTGATTGATGACTTTGGCTATTATGGAGTTTGCCCATGTTTATGCTTACGATTCTAGCTAGTTCACCAAGTGTTTGATAAAAGTCTCAAAAGAGAATAATTTCACTTATCTTAATTAGGGTTTAGAAGATCAATGAAAAGTTGGATCCTTCAATTTGTGTGGCTTCATGAGTGATTAAGATCCTTAATGTGAAAACAACTAGGATTTGAATTGCAATTGTTAATGGCTTGATTTTATGGCATTATTAGTTCTAGTTTCATGGAAATAGAAAATTAGGATTTATTGGCCAGTTTAAGGACCTTTGAAAGAAGGCGTAGATAAGTTTTAATTTGTAATCGTTCCACTTCAAATATTTACATGAAGCAATTTACATAGCTTAGGTATTGATTCTCAAAGCATGATAGTGTGGTGATCCCCAGCCTGAGATTCCTACTTCGTATTGCTAAGTGAACTTTCTGTCACTTAGCAGTTTAGTACTGTTTTTAGTAATTTGTGATGCAATTAACTATTTGTCTAGATTGAGTGTTACGAGTAGTTTTGGTGATTGAAATCGAGTTTCCTATAGACATGACCCGTAATTGCTGGTTGCTAGCTGCAGTTACACTGTACACTTGCGATAATTTACATAACAAGTTTTTAACACCGTTACCAGGGAACTTGTTTATTTTAACATCAAAACCAATTGAAATACTCTAGATTAGGCTTTTTCTTTGTCTTTCATTTTTCTTTATCCTTAGTTGGACCTACTTACGCTTGGTATAGTTTTGCTTTGTATGCACAGATGCAGTCAACGGAATCAAAAACTTATCCCTCTTGATTCCGATATTGATGCAACTGCTTGAAAACAACATGGCGCAAGAAGGAAGAAGAAAAAAGAAGTTATTATGGCACTCCTCCGAGAACCCAAACGTGCACCTTTGCAACTTCCTTGCGAAGTGCAATAGAATTAAACTCAATAGGGTATCCACTGATGCTATTCAATTGCGGCTTTTTCTTTTCCCCTTGAAGGATAGAGCCAGAGATTGGCTGTAGAACGAAGAGCACACTCTCCAAGGCTTTTCTAAGCAAGTACTTCTTATGAGGAAAGACTACCAAGTTGAGGGCGGACATTACTTCATTTACCCAATAGCAAGGTGTGAAATTGCATGAAGTTTTGGAGAGATTTAAGGATCTCCAATGACAGTGTCCACATCATGGCATCCCTGGCTGGCTCTTGGTCCAAACATTTTATAATGGACTAGAACAGTCTATGAGGATGTCCATTAATGCTGAGCTAGAGGTGCTCTCATGGGGAAGTTAATTGAGGCTACAAAAGCTTTAATATAGGTCAGTTAATTTTAAGCCTTACCTATAAAACAACCTCTATCTAAACACATACAACCCGGGATAGAAAAATCACGCAAACTTCCCCATAAAAACAATAAACCTTTACCACCCAATGCCACCCAACCCCTAGTTTCTAGTACAAAGCCCTCTTCAGCCCACCTGCCCAACCTCTTCAACAAAAATCTAACATGGAAAGCCTCATAGAGAATTTTATCCAAACCCAAACTAAGACCAATGAGGCTTTGGGAGAGCCAGTCAGTCAATTGAACTCTAAATTTGAAACTATGAGCACTCATCAAAAAATGACGGAAAACTAGATTGCCCAGATCACGCAGGAAGTGAGTCATTGCTCTAGGCCCTGAGAACATGTACCAGGTTAACGTGGGACCAATTCTAAGGGCTAGATGAATGCGATAACTTTGAGGCATGGGAAAGAATTAGAGGATCTCAAAATGTCCATAAGGAAGCATAAGAGAGAGGTTAAGGCGACGCATGATACTGAGAAGGAGATTTCAAGTGAGACCTAACTGAGAGGGTTGTGGTTATGAAGACACAGGAAGTCCAAGCTGAAGATACCTTATCTCCAGTGAAGCCTTACAAGCCTCCTGTTTCATACTCTCAAAGGCTAGTGAAGACTAGAGATAAGGACAAGTATGATAGATTTCTAGAGATGTTGAAGACGTTCTATATTAACATTCCTTTTTTGGAGACAATCACTGACATGCCCTCCAATGTAAAATTTCTAAAGACTTTGCTCTCTAATAAAGGAAAGTTACTTAAGAACACCATAGTGTCACTCACCGAAGAATGTAGTGCCATCATCCAGAATAAGCTCCCTCCTAAACTATCCGATCTCATTAGTTTTTCTATCCTTTACTCGGTTGGGGGTGTTGCTATCAGCAGAGCACTATGTGATCTTGGGATTAGTGTAAGCCTTATGCGGCATTCCATTTGCAAGGAGCTTCAAATGGGTGAGCTGAAACCCACTACAATCTTATTGCAACTAGTTGATCGATCGATGAAGTATCCCCTTGGTGTTCTAGAGGATATACCTTTACAAGTAGGGAAGTTCTTTATTCTATGGGATTTTATCGTTACAAAAACGGAAGAAGATGCCCGTATCCCTATCATCTTATAGAGACCCTTTTTAGCTACTATGAGAGCTGTGATTGATGTTAAGAATGGTAAGTTTTTCCTTCACGTAGGGGATGAAAAGGTAGAGTTTCACCTACCACGGTCTATAGCCAACCCCACTCTAGATGATAGTTGCTGCAGAGTTGATGTAATAGACAAAGTACCTAGTAAGGAGGCTCCTTAATGCATCTACCACCTACACACATAGGCAGTGTCCCAAGTAGGTTCTCAATGTAGAAGTTCAAGCCTCTAAGGAGAAGGAGAAAAGCGCACCAAAGGTAAAGTTAAAACCTCAACCTCCCCACCTCATGTATGAATTTCTTGACCCTGATCATATATTCCTTGTTATTGTTAGTACTGAACTAGATGACCACCAACTTGAGAAACTGTTGGATATGCTCAGAAAGCATACGAGTGCTATAGGTTATAGCATTGATCATATCAAGGGAATCAATCCTTCTCTTTACATGCATAGAATTTTTCTTGATGAAGGTCATAAACCCTCTAGACAACCTCAACATCGCCGTTTGAATCCTAATATGCAAGAGGTTGTGAAAAAAGAAGTGGTTAAACTAGTTGACGCTAGAATCATCTATCCTGTATCAGATACTAAATGGTAGAATCTAGTCCAAGTAGTGCCCGAAAAGGGTGGAATGACTGTCATCAAGAATGAGCGTGACAAACTCATTTCTACTAGGACTATCACCGGGTGCTGCATATGTATCGATTACAGAGGATTGAATCAAGCCACCCGGAAAGATCATTTCCCCCTTCCTTTCACTGATCAGATGTTTGAAAGGTTTGCTAGCCATTCCTTCTTCTATTACATAGATGGTAATTCAGGCTTTTTTAGATTCCTATCCATCTAACTGATCAGAAGAAGACGATTTTTACATGCTCCTATTGTACCTTTACTTATCGTAGAATGCCTTTTGGGTTATGTATTGCCCCTACCACTTTCCAACGTTGCATGATTGCTAACTTCTTTGATTATCTTAAGAACATTATAGAGGTGTTCATAGATGGCTTCTTCGTCTATGGACGGACCTTCGATTTGCATTTGGAAAATCTTACTAATGTACTTTGTCGATGTAAGAAAGATAATTTAGTACTGAATTGGGAAAAATGCCACTTTATGGTGCAACAAGGGGTGGTTTTAGGTCATGTTATTTCTGATATGGGCCTCGAGGTAGATAAAGTCAAGATTGAGGTTATTGAATGATTGCCCCCTACTACCTCTATTAAGGGGGCATTCCTTGGTTATGAAGGATTTTATCACCACTTTGTTAAGCATTTCTCCAAAATTACTAAGCCTCTAACTCAGCTTTTGACCAAAGATGCCTCGATTGTGTTTACTAATAAGTTCTATGAAGCTTTTGGCAAGATTAAGCAGGCGTTGATTTCTACCCCCATTATTCAACCACCAGACTGGCCTTCCATTTAAGATTATGTTTGATGCCAGTGACCATGTGATGGGGGTAGTTTTTGGACAAAGAAAAGGAAAGAAGCCTATCGTGATCTACTATGCCAGCAAAACACTAGATGAGGCTTAAGAGAATTACACCACTACTGAAAAGAAGCTATTATAGTAGTGTATGCAATGATGAAGTCTAGACCCTATCTCCTATGCTCCAAAGTCATTGTATACACCGACCATGCCGCCCTCAAGCACCTTCTTGAGAAGAACGACGTAAAGCCTCGCCTCATCTGGTGGATATTACTCCTATAAGAGTTTAACCTAGAGATCAAGGACAAGGTGGGAGCTGAGAATGTTGTTGTTGACCACCTCTCTAGGCTCATTATTGAGAGCCAGGATGTCCCCATCAATGATGCTTTTCCTGATGAGTATGTATTGGCCATCTCCTTGGGTAAAGCTCCATGGTTTGCAGATATTGCGAACTACATAGCTGCTGCTATGTTACCATTTGATTTGAATTCCCACTAGAAGAAGAAGTTCTTCCACGACATCATATTCTAATTTTAGGAGGAGCTCTTTCTCTACAAACTGTGCAATAATGGCCTATATAGAAGATGAATTCTAGAGGAGGAGATTCAGAGTATGATATCTTATTGTCACAGCTCTCCATGTGAAAGCCATGCCAGCACCTCCAAGATTGCTACCAAGGTACTTTAAGTGGGTTTCTTTTTGCCCTCATTATTTAAGGATGCTCATAGCTATGTTCGCTCTTATGATAGATACAAGAGGATGGGAAATCTATCTAGGAAGAATGAGATACTGCTTGATTTGATCCCGTCAGTCGAAATCTTCAACGTTTGGGCCATTGACTTCATAGGGCCTCTCTAATCCTGTAGGGGCAACAACTATATATTGGTTGCTGCAGATTATGTCTCTAAGTGGGTGGAGACCGTTGCCATCCCTACCACTGACTCAAGGGTAGTGGCTCAACTCTTCTAGAAGATTATTCCCCCCCCCCCTTTGGAGTCCATAGGGTACTCATTAGTAACAATGAGACGCACTTCATGGAGAAAAAGCTCGAAACCCTATTGAAGAAGTATGGAGTGCACCATAAGTATGGGCTTAGCTAGCACCCTAAACAAGTGGCCAAGGCGATATCTCCAACTGCGAACTCAAAGCTACTCTAGAGAAAATGATTGCAAGATCAAGGAAAGACTAGGAAAATAAGCTCGATGATGCTCTTTAGGCTTACCGTACAGTGTTCAAGACCCTTATTGGTACCACATTGTTCAGATAGATCTATAGTAAGCTATGCCACCTCTCCATCAAGTCGGAGCACAAGACCCACTGGGTCATCAAACACCTTAACTTCGATTCAAAGTCTGCATGAGAAAAATGGTTGTTGCAATCAAATGAACTTGAGGAAATTCATCTAGATGCCTATGAAAGTTCTAAGATCTATAATAAGAGGATGAAAAGGTGGCACGACAAGTTCATTAATAGGAGAAAGTTTCGGGAAAGTGACTTGAATCTTCTATTCTATTCAAGATTGAATCTCTTTCTTGGCAAGCTCCGCTCTTGGTGGTCGAGTCCTTTCAAGGTGCTGAAAGTCTATCCCTATGGAGCTATAGAGATTGGAATGGAAGCCACGAGCTTCTTCAAGGTGAATGGCTCCATGCTCAAGCATTACGGTACTGGCGAGCTAATTGAGGGGAAGGTCTCTTGTGACCCCCTTCATGCTTCCTCTACTTAGAAAATAGCAAAGGTTAGCTTAGGGCCTAAAATAAGCATTTCTTGGGAGACAGCCCAAGCTTTACTGCTTTTGAAAAAAAGAGAGAAAGAGAAAAACAGAAAGAGAATACAACAAGACGAAAAAATGGAGGAATTTTGGTCAGCCCATACGCACGGCCGGCCGTGCATAATCTGTACAGTCATGCGTTACAGGTAGAAACTTCCTATAGAAGTGCATGGTTGTACGTGCACTTTTGCATGGCTATGCACCCAAAACCCAGATGCACGGCTAGTTGGGCGACGAAGCACGGCTATGCACCTGGATTTAAAACCTTCCCAGACCCAATTCCTCCACTTTCTCTCGCGACTCTCACTCACCTAGCGCTAGCCACTCTCTCTCTCTCTATTTCTCTTTCTCTCTCTGCCAACTGCTACCCTCCACCCAACACCCATACCACCCTCGCCAGTACCCCACTGGATTGTCGCCAACTTACTGGCGTTCCCCCCATTTCGATGCCACTACCTTATTCTCCCTTGTCCTTCACTCTCTCTCTCCAAACCCTAACCCCATTCCCTAAAAACCCACTGCTGCACTCCCCCATCGACTCACCGATTGAACACTAATGACTGTTGCTACCTAGTCCCCTTCCTTTCTCTTGCCTCAATATCAATCTCTCTCTCCTCAATCCTAACCCCATTCACCTCTACCCCAAATCTGACCACCCCAATTTAGGTTTCTTTGGGGTTCCAAAGTTGGGTGCTTCACTTTGGGCATTCAGCTCCCTTGGCTTGCATTTAAAGTTCTGCCTTTATCTCCACTACCATGGCTCTAAAACCCAAAGGCGCATTATCATCAGCTGCCCCTAAGCGGCTCTCCAAGCCCACTTTAGCCGCCACCTGTTCTGTTAGCCACCCAACACCTCCACTCGAGGTCATTGTCTCCAATCTCACCTCTTTACTGTTATTAACAAGCATTGTATTGCGTTTCTTGATGATGCTCATTATGAACGCTACAATGTTTTAGTTACTCATTGAATTAGTAAACCCAAATATGTTGATGTTGAGTTGTTGAGATCATTAAGTCTATGGGATGATTTATATGCTTTATTTAGTGTCTTGGGTTGGCAAGCATATGTCCGATTGTGATTACTCGTATATGAGAAATTTATTTGGAAGTTCTTTAGCTCCTTTATGATAGATGAGAACAGGATTGCAATAATGGCTTATGTTACATTCGCTTTAGATTGGGTGACATAACTCATGAAATGAGTTTATCCCACTTTACCAAATTGTTAGAACTCCTTGTAGGTTAGATGACTATTTTTGTTCATGCCAATTACAGTTGTGGTGATTTCTAGAAAAAATTACTTGTGATGCCCCCCCGTATGTTTCCCCTGCTGCAAATGCCACATTTATCTGCAACCCTATCCTTCGTTACCTCCAGCGCCTTATAGCAAACATTATATTCCCTTGTTTTGAGAATCAAGCAGTACCGAGGAGAAGAGAGATGTTTATCTTATAAGCATTATTACATAGGGTTCGCGTCAACACCTTATTTCACATTGCTACTCAACTTGGAGGGAAAGCTAAGAATAGCAAGGTGGTTATTACCGCAGTTGGCATTGTCATGGCCTCAGCCTATGGGCCAGGCTTGCAGGATCTCTTTCCCCTTACACTAGTTCTTCATGAGGATAGGTGAATTATCTTGGCCTTTTGCATTCATATGGAGCTTTTCACGATGGTGGATAATCAAGTACGGCAGAACCATCATGGTCATGCCTTGTTTCTATAGCCAAATCTCGAGCGGACTACCATCACTGATCAAGCCAACTGGAGTTATGATGATGATATCGATGCTGAAGGTGATGATGAGGTTGACTGTGTAAAAGCGCAACCATAAAAACCTTAAGGTGTGGGTGCATTGGAGGGAACCTAAGGGGTGGCTGATCCCGAGAGTGGCCTTGATGCAGTGAGACCATCTGGATCCTAGAGGTACTGTTCTGCCAATTCCTCACTAATGAGTTTGCTTGCCTTTATCTGTAGCTTGATCACCTGGGTGAGCAACACTCTCAGGAGCAAGCTTAGCTCCTCCGTAGGCAAGATGAATGGGACCATTATCAGCGACGCCTTGAACACCACGTGTATTATGCTTACGAGCATTTCCAGTGGCCCTATCCTCCACGTAATTAGAGGCATAGTAGTCCTCTCGACCCCTACTGATGTACTGGTAGTTTATCCCCGTCCCCTTCCTTTGTATGTTTATTTCTTTTATTGGGGACAATGAACGGTTCAAGCATGGGAGAGCAGGTGAGCTTATGAGTTCTTAGCTAGTTCTGATGATTTGAGGTGCACTTGGGGTTGTTCAGACTGTGCTTGGTGGATTGGTGATATGGTTTGTTGTGGTAGTGCATATTCATCCTTGCATTTAGCATGCTTGCATCTAGGTCTTACGTTTCACTTTTAGTCTAGGTGCATATTCAGGGTGCATTAGTCTTAGTTTCATTTTGCTATTTAATAGCGCATTTAGGATAGACCATATAGATAGATGATGCATTACATATATTTTCTCTAACCATTTCTCTCAAGTGGAGACATGTTGAGTAGGACTTTTATAAAACCATAATGTAATCTTTCTAACCCTTCTCTTCATTTATCTACTTATTGATTACCTTAGGTAGATTGATTGCTTTGAAAAAAAAAAAGAAAAAAATTTACAAAATGTGAAAAAAAGGAAAAAAAAGTTTTGAAAACCCCTCTTATGATGACATTCAAGGGGTGATGAGTTGGATAGATAGTTGTGGTAGCTCATGATTAATGCGACTCAACTGGAGAAAAAAAAAATATCATAAGAATGAATTGTGAAAAGGTTTTGATTGCCGAGTTATATGTCGGTGTATTTGCCCCTAGGATTTGCTATGATGTAGAGTATTGAGCTTTAGTTGTTGGAAAACCTTTTGAGCTAGTGTTTAGATTGTGGTAGAAGAACCATTGAGATTTTTGAGCTCATAATGACTATTCATTCTACATTGTCTAAAACCTCCTTTCATGAGTGTTCAACCCTCTTATGTGTGCATCTCTAGAATTTAGTTTGGCTCTCTTCAAAATCACAATTGGCATGTGCATGGTGTTGATATAATTGAGGCATTTGATTGATTTACAAACCATATGAGCCAAAAAGCCACCATGCGATATTATAATCTGTTTGCTAACCCTGTTGAGCTTTTCCTGTCATTTGGTTCACCTATGTCTACTTAAACCACGGCCTAAAATGAATTATCCTACCCTAAGCCAAGATAATAGAGCAATACTGCAAGCTATGTTGGTTGGGAATTATGCTTGTTGGTGCACCTCAGTGGTTTGTCAAGATTATTATTCACTTTGAAGGATTATGAGTTGAAATTATCATTTAACTGTTTCCATCCATTTGTTAGCTTTAAAAAAAGGAGAAAAGAAGAAAAATGAAATGGAAAAGAAAAAAAAGGAAGAGCTTGTAAATAAAATGTTTGGCATAGAAAATTCCCAATAAATTATTTCAACCCCTTCCTTGATACTCAATTGTGGGGATAGTGGTAATGATCTTGTGATGGTGTGGAGTTATTGATTACTCTTTGCTTAGCTAATCAACTCCTCTTACCTAAATCTCGCCCTTCTTAGCCTTAACCCTAACCTCACTACAATCCTTGGGAAGGCTTATGATTGGCACTTTTGTATATGCCCCTAGTGCTGGAGAATTAAATGCTTTGCTAAGCCTGTGGTGGCATGCATACATCAAGAGTGGTCTTAAGTGATCACTTAACGTTAAACACATGAAAGGAGCAGTCTTTTTCTTACCTTAAAGGTGAGGATCTATCGGTCTAACTGGCTCACTAAGAGTTAGGGGGAGGCATGACATACCTAAGTAGTTCAATATGGGTGTCTATTCTTGCATCATGGCATGGTGATTCTTGTACTTGTTTTGGAACACATGTTTTGAAAAAAGATGGTGTTTTGCCCTGATTGTTTTTCTTAGCTGTGAGTTGCCATATTTATTGATTTGGTTGACATAGCTGGTGTGAGGAGGCTGTTACTTTGAGGCGAATCTATCTCCTTTGATCTTTTGATTGATAATCTTACTTGGGGATAAGCAAGAGATAAGCATAGGGGAATTGATAAACCTCTAATTTCATTATTTTAATCTCTTATTGTCATCATTCTTCCCTTTATGTTCGCTTAATTTAAGAAAGGATTTAACTGTATTTGCTCCTGTTTGCTTATAATTACCTTATTTGGACCAATTCTCCTTCTTATAGGTGCTTTGGTCCTAATTGGAAGAATCTTGCGTTTATTGATCCATAGATGAGCAAGAAGTGACATTTCAAGAAGGGAAGAGGTTCAAGAGTCATTAGAAGGGGTTAAACATCGAAGGATTGAAGCTAAGAGCTTATACATGGCCAGCCGTGTAGGTGTGCATGTTCGTACATAACCACAAAACGAACTGCTGAAGTGCATGACTAGCCATGCATAATATGCATGGCCGTGCGCGTAAGTCAGAATGTTCTTGTAATTTTTGCACAGCTGGCCATGCGTTTTTGCACGACCGTGCGCTTTTAACCCAGAAGTTGTGCACAGTTGGCCATGCAGCATCGAAGGATGGTCATGTGTCTCCTAGTTTTCACCAATACTTAACTGTTCTTGGGAAAGGAACTATGGACAGTTGGACATTATTCAAAACTTTCTTTTAGAAATAATTTTTTTAGAATAATTGGAGATTTTTACTTGGGGATTCTCTAGACTCTTTGGCATCAAAAATTGTGGGTGTTGAAGATTGATTGACGATCGTTATTGCATTCAATTCAAGTTTGTTCTTCAATTCCCTCTTCTTTTGCCCTTTATTTTTCTAGGGTTTCGTATTCATCCATGCTTGTTGAATGATGTTCGAGAATTTTGATTTCAATATATTTAGTGGCTAAATCCCAAAACTTAGTTGGGAGTAGCACCTATTGTGCTTGATTAATGACTTAAGTTGTTATGGAATTTGCCCATGTTTATGCATAGGATTCATACTAGTTCACCAAGTGTTTCATAAAAGTATCAAAAGAGACTAATTTCATTGTTCTTAATTAGGGTTTAGGATAGCAACGGAAGTTGGATCCTTTATCCAAGCATGACTTTGTGAGTGATTAAAATCCTTAATGTGAAAACAATTAGGATTTAAATTGAGATTGTTGATTGCTTGATTTTGTGGCCTTCTTAGTTCGAGTTTCATGAAAATAGAAAATTAGGATTTATTAGCCCGTCTAACCACCTTTGAAAGAGGGCATAGATAAGTTTTAATTTGTAATCGTTCCCCTCTGAATATTTACATGGGCAAGTTTACAACGCTTAGGTATTGATTCGCAAAGCATGATAGTGTGGTGATCCCCACGCTGAGATTCCTACTTTGTATTGCCAAGTGAACTTTCTATCACTCAGCAGTTTAGTATTGTTTTTAGTAATTTGCAATGCAATTAGCTATTTTCCTAGATTAAGTGTTGTGAGTAGTTTTGGTGATTGAAATCGAGTTTTCTATGAGCACGACCCATACTTACTGGTTGCTAGCTGCAGCTACATCATGTACTTACATTAATTTACACAACAATGATTTATTGGTGATGATTTCGAGTTGATATTTAAGATTATTTTTCAATTTTATTGTGTTCAATGCTCAATCCACTGACTCTTTGTTGTAAACATTCAGCTTTTTTCCCAATCATATTCATGCTTAATGTTCAATTTTGTTTCACATATTTGTGATTTTTGTTAATGAATACATATTTTTCTTGGTGTATTTATACTAATTACAATTGAATATACAATTTTCGTTGATGTTTATTTTTTTTCTCTCCAATTGATATTCATCTTTAAAGTTTTATAGTTTATTTTCCAAACATGCAATTTATAACAATGAACGCATATTTTTCTTGGTGTACGTAGATAAGCTACAATTGAATATGCTATTTTTTTCTATGAATTTTTCCTGTATGTTGGTGAATGCATTCAATTAACACTACATTTTTGTTAATTTACAAGTATTAAAAATTTTTCGTTCATTTGTAGTACTCCATGATATGTTGTTCTTAGCAAAAGACAATAAGAATTCAAATTTTATGATGAATCTGCAAGTTTTGGTGATGAATGCATGTTTTTCTAATGTATTTAAACAATTGGCAATCGGATATGTTATTTCATTTGATGAATTTTCCCTAGCGCTTTTCGAATAATGAATTTTGTTAGAAGTTAATAATCTAGAAACATCTTCATGTTCTAGAATCTTTCACAATGTTTTGGTATCATCTAGATTATCGTGAAACCTTCCAAAATGCTCCAGAACATTTCGGATAATCGTACAAGCTTTCAGATTACTCTAAACTCTTCTAGAACTTTCTAGAAGATTCTACAGTATTCTAAATCATCTAGATACTTCAAAATACTTTTAAAATATCTAGATATTTAGGAAGATATTAACATGGAATGTTGTAGAAGGTTAATAATAGCTGTAAGATTAAATCAATTTCCACCATCTGTTAAGGAGGTGGATGGCTACAAATACCCTCAAGGAGGGCTTATTTGTAAGCAAGCAAAAAAACCAAGCATTGTAATACAAAGTATCCATTCCATCAAACAACTTCAATCTTTCATATATTTTCCTATATTTTCTAACAGTAGTATCAGAGTCACTTCAACCCAAGTCCTCCTCTAAATTCTACCTTTAAGAAAATTAACCATCCATCCATAACCCATATCTAATCTTCAAAACTTGCATCAATCAAATCTAACTCTACAAGACTATGGCCTCCTGTCCTCATTTAACCCAACCTTCAACTACATATCAAATTTAAGGCCATCCATATTTGATGGAGAGAACTATCAAATGTGGAGTATTCAAATGAGAACCTTCTTCATGGAATAAGGTTATGGGATGTTGCAGAAAAGGGGTATGAAGAACCTCTTAAGGATCATGAGAAAAATGATGGAGATGGGAAGCATAAAGAAGGTGAAGAAAAATCATTATGGGATGAAACCAAGCAAATGTTATATCCACAAAACAAGAACAAGGAGATTACAATCCACACATTCATTCAACAAGTGGTTACTCCAACCATCTTTCCTCAAATCATGGCTACCACAATAGCGAAGGAGGCTTGGAGCAATTTAAAGGGTGCATATCGGGGCACCGATAAGGTAATATCAGTTAAACTTCAAACTCTCTGTAAAGAATTTGAGAATTTATCTGTGAAAGAAGGTGAAACCATTCAAGTATTTTTTAATCATGTCACCAATGAGGTTAATAACATTAAAATATTGAGGGACATGATCGAAGATAAAAAGGTAGTTCAAAACGTGCTAAGAAGTCTTCTTCCAAAATTTGATCACATAGTGGTTGCAATTGAAGAATCTAGATACTTATCTACACTCCCAGTAATGGAATTAATAGGGTCTCTTCAAGCACATGAGGAGAGATTGCGTAGATTTACAAGCCAGCCACTAGAGCAGGCTTTTCAGGCCAAATTAAAATTCTCCAATAATAGAGAAAATAAAAATGAAAATGGCAGAAGAAATTTTCCCCAGAGAAATGGAGCACCAAATAACTGTGGTAGGGGGAGAGGAAGTTATAAAAATCAAAGAAGCCATGATAATGAAAAATCAGGCCCATATTGCAGATTATGTAGAATGAACAACCACAACACAAATGATTGTCGGTATAAGTATAGAAGATGCACATGGCACACACGTCACATACGAGATTGCTGAAACTAATAACAAGACAAGGCCAACTTTACTTAAAGAAGTGATCTGAAAAAGTCTTCTACTCTTACTTAAATACCCAGCATGAGTTACAAGACTTGTGGTATGTCGATAGTGGTTCCTCAAACCATATGACTGGAGATAAAACTCTTCTATTTAACTAGATGAAAGTATATAATCAAATATCACTCTTAGTGATGGAAGAACACAAGAGGTAGCCGGCACAGGGATGATTGCCATGAAAGCTAAAAATGGCTCGACTAAATATATTCAAGATGTCTTATATGTCCCTGGTCTAGCCCAAAATCTATTAAGTGTTGGTCAGTTGATACAAAAAGGCTACATAATGACATTCGACGATGACAAGTGCTTCATATTTGATAAAGAGAAGAAGCAGTTAATAGCCTCTACTGCAGTGGCACAAAACAAAATCTTTCCTCTAAGAATGCCAGCAGAACAAAAGGTAGCCCTCAGCTCTGTCATAGAGGATACCACATTATGGCATCACAGATATGGCCATCTAAATCTCAATAGTCCTAAAGTTTTAAAGCAAAGAAATATGGTCATTGGTCTGCCCACAGTAGATGCCGACAAAAGTATATGTGAATGTTGTATTATGGGAAAGATGCATAGACGAATTCACTGAAACTAATTGGAGGGCTAAAGCTTTGCTTCAACTAGTCCATACTGACATTTGGGGTCCAGCTCGTAATCCTAGCCTGGGAGGAAATAGATACTTCTAACTATTCGTGAATGACTATACCCGCATGATGTGGGTGTACTTCCTTGAACAAAAATCACAAGCCTTCACGCATTTCCTACAATTCAAGGCTCTCACAAAGAAACAAAGTGGGCATAGTCTAAAAAATTCTAAGATCTGATCATGGGAGAAAATTCAATTGGAATGAGTTCAACAACTTCTGTAAAAAGGAAGGCATAAAAAGGGAGCTCACAGCCAGGCGCACACCGCAACAAAATGGTGTTGCAGAAAGAAAGAATAGAACAATAGTCAAAATGGCTAGCAGCATGCTGCAAAGTAAGAATTTGCCAAAACAACTATAGGCTGAAGCAGTAAACACAGCAGCCTACATTCTTAATCGATCTCCCACGAAGGTAGTGCTCAACAAGACACCATATAAAGCATGGTTCAAGGGGAAGCCCAAGGTAGATCATCTCAGAGTTTTCGAATGTATTGCCTATTCGCATATTCCAAAAAAAATCGGGAAAAGCTAGATGGCAAAGGAGAAAAGTGCATATTCATTGGCTACAGTGATGAATCCAAGGGGTATCGCCTCTATAATCCAGAAACTGAGAAAGTAATTATTTCAAGAGATGTCATATTCGATAAAGCATCCAAATGGAATTGCCAGATGATCTAGTCCAGCAAACATCTCAAGAAAATTATCAAATTCAAGAAATCAGAGAAGATAGGCCGCTTGATTTGGGTCCAACTTCACCAATAGGACCATCTTTAAGTGAATCAAGTTCTTTAAGCGTTACTCCAAAATCAAGTCCTTCTCAACCCATTCAGATGTCTCAACGAGAAAGACGTCCACCAAGTTATCTACAAGACTATGAACGTGGTAAGATAATCACAACATTTTTCACTAGTGAGCCACAAATATTTCAAGATGCAGCCCAAGATGAAAAATGGATTGACGCTATGAATGAAAAAATCAGAATGATCGAGAAAAACAACACTTGATAGTTGGTGGATAAGCCTCAAGATAAAGAAATCATTGGGCTCAAATGGGTTTATAGAATCAAATCCAATCAAGATGGCTCGATTCAAAAATATAAAGCTTGGCTAGTTGGCAAAGGGTATTCACAACAACCTAGAATTGACTATGATGAGACATTTGCTCCCGTAGTTCACATAAAGCCAATAAGAACAGTACTTGCAATAGCAGCACAATTGAAGTTGCATGCTAAAGAAAGCCCTCTATGGTCTCAAACAAGCACCACACACTTGGAATAGCAGAATCGATGGGTATTTATTCCAAACTAGATTTATAAAGAGTCCAAGTGAGCCATCCTTATACATAAAGACCCAAGGACAAGATCTTCTAACTTTGTGCCTATATTTTTATAATCTTATATACACAAGTATAAATCAAAGAATGATTGAAGATTTCAAGAAGGCCATGATGGACGAATTTGAAATGACCGATTTGGGACCAATGAAGTACTTCCTTGGCATGCAAGTAAGGCAAAGCCTAGGTCAGATTTTCGTCTCTCAAGAAAAATATGCAAAAGATCTCCTTAAGAAGTTTAATAAGCTTGACTGCAAGTCGCTATTAACGCCTATGGATGAGCTTCACTGCAAGTCGCTATTAACGCCTATGGCGATAAATAAAAAACTTTCTAAATATGACAGACAAGAGAAGGTAGATGGATTAACTTATCGAAGTCTAGTCAGATCATTAATCTATCTCACTAACACTTGACCAGATATAGTCTATGCTGTTAGCATTATCTCCCAATTCATGAGTGAGCCCAATAAAGCTCACTTTGCAGCAGCTAAGAGAATTTTGAGATACATCAAAGGTACGAAGAATTACGGTCTTCTATACAAGACAGAGAAAGATGCAAGGCTTATTAGGTATATAGATAATGATTGGGGCAGATGCATAGAGGAAAGAAAAAGCATAAGTGGATATGTGTTTCAATTAGGCTCTAAGGCCATCTCTTGGTCATCCAAGAAGCAAGCAATAATAGCACTATCTTCAGTAGAAGCTGAGTACATTGCAGTTATAAGTGCAGTATGTGAAGCAGTATGGCTCAAAAGAGTGTCGGATGACCTATAGCACTTTTCTGTGATAATATGTCAACAATAGCAAATGGCAAGAAACCCAGTCTTCCACAATAGAACTAAGCACATTGAGATCCAACATCACTTTATAAGAGAACTAGTGGACAAAAAGGAGATCAAGCTACAGTTTTGCAGAGCAGATGAGCAACTAGCAGATATATTCACAAAGGCTATCACAAGCAAGAAGTTCATCTACTTCAGACAACAGCTCAGAGTGCATGGATGTTTCTGGATTAAGGGGGAGTGTTAGAAATTAATAATCTAGAAATATCTTCATGTTCTAGAATCTTTCACAATATTCCAGTTTCTTTTAGATTATCGTGAAATCTTTCAAAACGTTCTAGAACCTTTCAGAATATTTCCGATAATCGTACAAGCTTTCGGATTACTCTAAACTCTTCTAGAACTTTGTAGAAGATTCTACAGTATTTCATATCATCTAGATACTTCCGGATACTTTTAAGATATCTAGATATTTAGGAAGATATTAACATGGAGTGTCGTAGAAGGTTAATAATAGACATAGGATCAAATCAATTTTCACTATCCATTAAGGAGGTGGATGGCTATAAATACCGTCAAGGAGGGCTCATTTGTAAGCAAGCAAAAAAGAAACCAAGCATTGTAATACAAAGTGTCCATTCTATCAAACAACTTCCATCCTTCATATATCTTCCTATATTTTCTAACAAAATCCATCTATTTATGATGACTTTGTTTATGATGAATATGTCTTATTATTATGTTGAATATTTGTTCGTTCTTTCTTATGCGCGTGGACCTATAAATGATGAATATCTCTTATGCACTTATGAATATGCCTTTTTTAATGAATTTGTTTTATATGTTGATGCATAAATATGTCTTTTTAATGAATTATTTCTATAATGAATGCTTATTATGATTGATAATAGATCAATGGAGGATAAAATTTTGAAAAAAAATGAGATAGCCAAGCCACTAAAATGGTTGGATGAATTTCACAGAAGAATTGGTGAATTTGGCCGCCAAAAGAGCAAGAATCAATAGAATTTGAACGAAAAGATCTAAGAAAATCAATGTTCATAGCCACCTGCACATAAGAATGATAATATCCACAATCATTGATGCATGTCAATTAGTACAGATATAATTGCTTAGTGATGAATGTGATGAATTCTATCTAAAGATTAATTTGTGCAAAATATTAGATGTACCATTTTTTTTGTATCTTTTCATATGAACCAAAAAAAATTGGTCATCAATTAATTTTTTCCTTGTTACAAGTACTAACTGAAATAGAGTATTATAATTTATCTACAAGACTAGACTGTTTATATGATTATTTTTTTATAATTATTGAATATGCTTTTTTATCTAATTATTATTCAACTATATATTCATCCATCAATAAAAGATAGTGATTTATCTTGATATAACGTTATTTTAGATAAAGCATAAGTAAAATTGATAGAAAAGCGCAGTTAAAAAGTATTTGAATTTAATCAAGTTCACTGTTGTCAAGAAAATTGATGTAAGTTGATGTACTCATGAATATGCCCTAGAGTTCATCATAAATGCATGAATTCGTCGATGTTGCTATCAAATTCATGACTATAGTGAATTAAATTATAGACACGCGATCTTTGTCCCATGGAGTACCTACTCCTTAGACCATGATATAATTTCCGCTTGTTGGATGGATAGATTATAAGATTGCAAGCAGTCAGCCACTCATCTACCAATTATAGAGGATCTCCATCCATTTAAGAGGCCGCAGATAAAGTCTAGTTGTCCCCACCCGGTGTCCCGTGGGTAAAGATAGCTTGGGGACCATTTAGAGGGCATGCTTGCAAAACCAAAGGAGGGGGGGCGATGGTATGCATGTTTTTTCATTAATGAGGGAGAATAAAAGGCTCATAGTGGCAGCAGTAGTAACAGTAGGGAAAATCAAGGTAGACAGGAATTGATTGAACATATACCCTGAGGACGAGGGGGAGGAGAAACTTGTCAGAAAGACTAGCGGAAATCATGTGACTGCCAGGTTACTCTTCCCCTCTACCTCCTCTACTGCCTGCTAATAGTAGCTTGGAACTGCATGTTTCTTGCCCTACCATTTATTGTTTCATCAGATCAATATTTTTGCTAGAAAAACGAGTACAGCTCTTTGCTAACCGGGCTCAGTTTTCTGCTTTGATTGGCTGCCTAATTAATTAAATTTCAAATCTTGGAAATTGAATCAGATGTGCACTTAGCACGTAGGTGATCTCCATATTGTGAATTATAGCCACTACTAGGTAGATCCCGTACTTTGCACGCGACTGAGTTAATATACATTTTAAAAATTTATTAAAATATAAATATCTAAGAAAACTTTGTTTAATTGAAGTCATTTAGTCATCTTTAAAAAAAACTAATAAAATGTGAGGAAAAGATTGGAATATGATAACTTACCAAACGAAAAAAGACGAAAAAAAAGTCGGTTTCATTACTTGATTAGAAATAATAATCAGTTAAAATTTAATGAAAGAACAATAGAGATATTAGTTCCATTTTTAAAATATAAGAAAAACCTTTTCTTTTTTTAATTGAAAATAAAATTACTTTATATACGATTCGATTTTTACATTTCAATTCAACATTGTTAATGACTTCAATACATTATATTACATTAAAAGTCAATATACTAATTAATAACCCTCGAATTTCCCATTAACTTTATTACATAAAAGAGAATCAATGATAATTGCATGATTTAGTATATTACATTAATGAATAAACATTGAATTTAATAATATGGCTAAGATTATTTATTAGATGTCATAAAATCACATTTTTTATTTAAAAATTAAACGATAAATGATAATATGACAAATGTTATCACCATGTTAACTCATCTAGTTTTATATATATATATATATATATATATATATATTATATATATATATATATATATATATATATATATATATATATATATATGATGATGATGATGATGATGATTTGCAAGTTTCTCATTATAGTAGCCATTTATAAGTTTGTCATTGTAAACTTTATTCTTCCATTTAATTTGCAAGTTCAGATTTATCTTAATTAACAATCCAAATTTAAATTTGAATTTATGTTTTAAGAGGCGGTGTGAGAAGGTTGAATCTAATAGCCTTAATTTTGAATTGTAAAATTATAGCAGGATTCATTTTGTTCAATTCTATATTTATAACTTATTAGATGATCTTGCTTCTAGTTGGATTAGTGTAAAAACAATGCCTAGTGGAGAGGATATTGTGGAAAAAAGGACATGAAATTATTCTTTTGAGTTCACGTAAGGACGCATTATCATATAACCGCATCAAGATTTCAATAAATAATTAATTGTACAACGTTGACATTTTGAATTATTATTTACTCTTTTACTCTTGTGTTAAATAATTTTAAATCCTCATAGTACTGAGTTGATCGGTATAATCCCATGGATGAATAATTGAGTAATATGTCATAGTTGACTTATTTAATTTGTCTAATCTCCTACTTAAAAATCACTTTGACCCCCACGTTGAGATGTTAACAATAATACTAGTCTTGCCGGGGTAAATAAATTAACTATGTTATATTTCTTTTATTTAGAGGAATAATTAAATAATCAATGAATTATAATATAGCAATTTGAGGGAAAAATTAAATTACTACATCTAATTCTCTACATCATATCAAGACAGGATCGACTTTCTAACGTGGGTTATCCGGACTTAGATAATCAATTTGCTCATAAGTATGTTGCCCATGAGACCAAGATCAACTAAGTTACATTATTTTACCAAAGATATCTCTCTTCTCAACAGTTTCTTTTTCTTAAATCAAATATCTTCGTAGATCAAAAGACAATACAAATGCTTCAAAAAGAGCACCATTACTGTTTAATTTTCATGAGTTGTATGTAATTATACAAAACTCATTCATTTGCATACAAGAAGGGGTAAAAAAAGAAAAAACTATTTTTCCTATAAATTCGTACACAATTTGATGAGATAATGATGCCAAATATGACAAAAATATGCTTGTGGACAGAACACATTGCTAGCTACGTACCTGTAAATGGGTTCCATCAACATAACGCCAAATTTTATGCTTCCTCACTCCCCAAAAGTCAACACTTTTTACTTGCTCCATGGACAGCAAAATCCCATCCAATAATATAATATATATTTTGGGGGGGGGGGGTTTATATCATGTTAGATATAACAAATTTCAGCTATAATCTCTCTTTTTTCTTTCTATTTTGACGTGCCCTCACAACCACTCTTTTGCATCTTTTCAAACCGCAGTACGTCCACATAATTTACTTGCTAAAAGGTGGTTTCTGTTTTCATTCCATAGAAAAAATGTATCAAATGTTGCTATTTATACGTGCAAGTTAGTTAATCACATTGAGAAATTTGTACACCATATCTGCTCAATAACTTTTCCAACTATCACTAATGCCAGCTACCTTAAGGAGTTACTTTTGAAATTTATTATACCTAGGTAAAGTCTTGTATTCGAGTTTTAATTTGTTTTTTTGTGGAAGTATACAAACAGAATCTGGGATGTGCTAGAAACGTAGCTAGTTTATTAGAGCACATATTTAAGATCCCCTTTCGATTAATTTTCCCCGGGAAAGTACTCGTACTTAGAGCTTATTAGTGAACCAACCTATATTTTGACGCTTGTTTCTCTTAAATAATTAAGGTTTCGGATTCGAGTCTTGTGTATGATAAAAACATATGATGAATTAAAATATTTTACCTCTTTATAAGTCAAGAAAGTCCAATACCAGAAATAGAACTTATTAGTAAAGATAAAACTTTTTAATTAGCCTTGGAAATTAGGTGGTAAAACTTAGAAATGAAATTCAAACGTACACCTGGGAAAACGAAATATATAGAGGATTACAAATGGGTCCAAAGAGCAATCATTCTCACAGCAGAAATTAAAAAGTAGAGGCAAATTAGCAAAAAGTCAATAGCCAATTATAATCCAATGTAAAATGATAAGTGTCTTGCAACAAGACACTTTTTAAGTGTCTTTTTTCGCTTAAAATATATCCTATCACATATTAAATTGAAAAAAAATGATATAATTGAATAGTAAAAGGTTGTCAAAACTTATAAATTGCGTTAAATCATCCTTTTATACATAATCTTTCACATTTACAAAATTATACATGTGATATGCCTCGCGGATAGAATTGATCCGTTTAAGGTGTCAGTTTGTAGTTGTTGGCATAGCTAACGAATATTAAAGCTTTATAACTCACAATGAATTGTAATTAATAAAAATTTGGTGTTTTTAAATCATAAAACATATTAATTTAAGTTACGATAAGACATTTAAGAGTGTCTTATAGCAAGACCCGTATCATCACCCTAATCCAATATGGTCTGCCCCTTTTACCCTATCAATTTATATCTTCACCTTTTTTTTGTTTAATTCCATGTTATGAAGGCATTATGCATGAACATACTAAAACAACATAGTATCGTAGTAGAAATTGCCTGATTCATAATATACGAAGTGGATTGATTTCACGTAAAAGAAATCCCATTAAAAAAAAAAAAATACAACTAGTTCGATCGATACTTTTTTTTTTTAACTAAAGTCTTGAATTTAAGTCTATAAATCAAGAAAATCTAAACTAGAAGAGCTTTGTCTCTTCTAAACTACATAGTCAACAGTTGCTTGACTTGAACTAATGGATGATCAAGATTTACAAAAGTAAACAAAGAGGGAACCAACTAAAGGGGGAAAAGGAGAAGAAGAGGGGGAGGGTAACAGCTCACTAGAAATAAAAGTTCTTTGATAAATACTTGTTTTTTTTTCCGATAAAAGATAAATACTTGGTTAATTAGTGGCAAGGGCAATTAGCTGCAATTTAATATAACTAAATACAAAAAAAAAGTTTAAAAGAAGCCAAAAACTTTACAGCGTACAGGACAACTGAACCTCTGTAGTTCAATGGTGCAACGGGTTCGGACCGGTCGGGACGAGCCGTTTCTCTTCACCATAAAGCGGGTCCGCTTCTTGTCCTTCACCGAGCGGTTCAGGCTGAAGCGGGACGTGGTGCTTGAAGGGTGTAAAGTCAAACAACTGGGTTTTCTCCAACAGCTTCCTATGCCTCCTTAAACTGGCAAGAAACCCATCATCAACAGTACCTTTCTTATTATTCGTATTTTGTTGATCATGGGGTAAAATTAACAGTCTCTCTGCTTGTAAGGAATAAGACTGCCACGGCCAGTATCGGGACTTGGTATCATTGCTAATTTGTTGATCATAACGTGAAAATAAGAATCTCTCTGCTTGCAAGGGATAAGATAAAGATAGCTGCCACCAGTGCTGTCGAGATTCATACTGGATGTTGTTATTACTACATTTGAGGAGAGAGCACGAGAGCAAGGAGAAAAAGAGCCAAAGAAGGAAGAGGGTTAGCACCCACATAGGGTTGTTCATGACCATAATGAGAGAGAAGAGGAAGAGAGAGAACAAGCATTGATAATGAAGGTGAGGGATTTAGCTTAGGACATGAATTTTTGAGGAAATTTGACATGGAAAATGAAGTGGATTTTGCTGCTTAGGTTCCATGAATATCCTCTCTTTCCCTCTCTCTCTCTCTCTCTCTCTCTCTAATTAGCTAGGGTGGTTATAGGGGAGCAAGAGAGAGAGAGAGAGAGAGAGAGATGGGGATTTGAAAAGGGAGGTGGCTTTGGGTTCAAGGAATTAGTTAAGGGAGGAATGGAAAAGGGGGCAAATTGTCAAAGGTAGAATTATATAAAGAGCTGACCCTTATTTAAATCCACACGGAAAAACATGAATGTCACTGCCACTCGAGTTGTTCTGGGAAACACAAGCGCCCCCAGCGTGTGCAGGTGAACGTGCAGGTCCCACTCCTTGGTATTTGTATTATAGATTTCGATCTATAAATTTGGTAAGATGATATAATTTGGATTAATAAGAAAGTTTTATTTTTTTTTTGGAAAAGAAAATCATAAAAAATAAGGGATGGGTCTTTCAAAAAATTACTATATATTATAGTTGGATCCATAAACCCCAAACTACCATATAATTTGTACTCGCTTAATTGTAAAATGATAAATGTCATGATATAAGGTGTCTTGCCTTATTTTAAAAATGATATTATTATGTATTAGCCTTATAAAAATTACTCCGTCTGTTCCATTTTAATTGCGTGTTATTTCTTTTTTAGATGTCCCAAATTAATTGCATACTTTCTATATTTATATAATTAAATTATATTTTCTTCCTTTTATACCCTTGAAGATGATGATGATGATGATGATGATGATGATAATAATTACTTCTTGATGTTTGAGAAATATAAATTTTTGTATAGTTTCTATACATATCTACATTCTCGAGACTAATTTTTAGCGGGTCAAGTAACGTGCATAACTCAAATAAACTAAGGGCATAGTTGACAAAGATATTATATCTGACTAAATCCTTAATATCCATGTTTTATCAAACCATGCAAATAATTTGGGACAGAGGAAGTATATGTTTGGATAGTGAAATGTATGACTACTCATTATTATACTCAAATAGGATTGATCTTATTACAGTGCTATTTGTACTCATCGACGTAACCGATAAATATCATTATTACAATTAATGATTAATTGTAATTATAGATAATGTGATGATTTTAAATCGCATAATATATCAATTTAGATTAAGACAAGACACTTGTCCATCAGCTAATATCCCTCTACATAATTAAGTTTGGACACAAATGCTCAAATAGCAATGTTTAATTATTCAAGGATTTGCCGCTCCTTTCTCACCAAAGCTACCATAGGCAGCCTTGGACTTCAAGTATGATAAGAGGCTGCCATTAATTAGTCGTAGTCACCAGTGAATAAGTTGATCTTTGAGGTGTTGACATCTGATTCTCCTCAACCGCCTTCAATCAATTCAATTTAGCTGTGAGGTATGTAAACGATTTTGTGCAAATCTTCATGTGTGCATGAAAACGTTTGCTACTGGACCGCAATGATAAGCAAGAAGTGTCTAATTGTGACTAGCTAGAGTTGGCAAAAGTCTAATACAACATGGTAACATAATGAACCTTAGCTTATTAAAGTTATTGAGAGAAATTCAAACCCGACATCCAAAATCATATATTTCCACATGTAACTAATTACTTCTAGGGGAATTTAAGTTATTTTCAAATGAATAATAGAAATGACATGACTATCAAATGAGTCACTCACTCTGACTAATTTAATCATTAGCTCTGGCTTGTTGTACCAGTGGTCTGGTGGCTATATTCTCCAGTGGTAAATTTAAGATATTCTCTATCCATATTTCTAACTTGCTCTTATCGTCGCTTCGATATTCAATTTTTTTTTTGGGGGGGGGGGGGGGGGGCGGTGTTTCTCATAAGTACACATAAAATCACCTCGATCTCATGCTCAGCTTTTGCTAGTCATATACTTAGCAAGGTGTAGGTTTAAAGGAAATGTACATGCAGATTGTGGAAAGGGGAGCAAGGATTTAAAGATTCAATGCATACGAAAACCGGATTCACACTGCAGGACAATGTTAAAAGGCAGGCAAGGCTCTTTTTTCAGAATTGAAAGCTAAGCTATCTTATACCTAAACCTAGAATAATTTGCAACAAACTGATTTAAAAAATATATTTTATTATTTAATTTAATATATTGCTAGGAAGATGTAATTGTTTTATTTTTTTGATTCCAAAGAGATGCACTAATATAGACATAAGTCATGTAGATTGTATTCATAGAGTGGCATGGTACGGTACAAATAATATTTGTGGAAATCCATTGATTTCTAAAAATTTATCCAACTGAGTTGACTAACTAAAATATACTAATTTCTCCCGTTAGTACTTTGAGCTTGATAAATTTTGTACATCAATTGGATCATAAACAAAGAACCATGCATATAAGCTCAATGAGGTTCCAATCCCAAAACAATTGGCAGTAGGTGGAGCAACTCACAATCTTATATACGCAAACCTTTTAATTTTATCAATATGAGATAACCCCACTTTCACATTACAACACGCTCCCTCACGTGTGAGCTTCTACCGAGGCCCAACATGTGCACATAATTTTAATCAAATGGGAATGGTGACAAATCAAGATCGAGTAATCCGCTCTGATACCATGTCAAATTTTTTATATATCAATTGGGTCATAAATAAAGAGTCATACATATAAGCTCAAATAAGGTTCCAACCTAAAACAATTAGCAATAGGTGAAGTAACTCACAAGCTTATATACATGCTCAAACCCTTCAATTTTATCAAGGTGAGACAAACCTCACTTTCACATTCCAACGGAGCTCATAATGCAATCTTGGACCGGGTCATTGTAAACACAAATTTCGCATCTAAAATAAATTAAGACAATAAATATGAATAAATTTAATTTGTATTAATTTCAAAAGATATTGGTGCAATCTCTGTGTATTTATTACAAGTAAACAAATAAAAATCCTCTGATTCGATCTTCTATTTGTATTTAAAAAGGCATGATTACCTTGTACCTCGATTTAGTTGACTGATTTGACCCCTTTGGATGAACTTGAATGCATTTGGTCTTGATAAAGGGCCTAAGAGGCTTAATCCCAATCAAGAAAAATTTTCTACGATCTTTGAAAGTAGACATCACGTGCTTTGAGTGATTGTTGTCTTCTGCCAGAGAAAGATAAAGATTCTTGAACTTTTGTGAGTTCTTCTAAAATGCCGACGGAGTAAAATCAATTTTCCCTACCCCCTCAGTAGGAGGGAGTAATGCTCTATTTATAGGGAAATAATCTCTCTCCCCTGATTAGGGTTTGCAACCTATTCACCTTTTTGGGCCGTTGATTGGACCTTTTACTTGTTAGTACATTTGACCAGCAATTTAATAGTCAATTTAACCGTTGACTTGGTAGTCGTTTGAATTGTGACTTGAAAGTCGATTTGGCCCATTTATTTGAAAAAAATTAATTAAATAGGCTCAACCAAAATAATTAATTTTTACATCTATTTTCTGATATGGCATGTTTTATTAAAATTTTAGTGTTTATAAATTGCCCCCTCAAGAGTTGATCACGTCGATGACTTTGGAGTGCTGGATGGGGTTAGGTGTCAAAACTTGAGGGTTGGTAAGAGCAGGTTTGCAAGACTCGTTCTATTACCCAGGTTGATGTTCTTGACTTGGTTGGAGTAGCTCAAAATTATAGTCACACGATTTCATTTATCAATAATTAAATTGGTGAAGCCAATCTTCTTTTGGGAAGCCAAACAAACTAATCTTTGTAATTGGGCCAAAAACTGCGAGTAGATTTCTGATTACTACAGCCTTCAATTTGTGTTGTAGTTAACTTAATCACCTAAAATGCACAGCCCGTAACTTCATTCGGCCGACTCACGTCTCCTCTATTGCATACGCTAATTCCTTTGAATGATTTTTTTTTTTTTTTTGGGGGGGGGGGGGGGGCTGGATTTTTACTCAATTCCCATGGCAAGCGGATATCATCTCAACAACCTTTTTTTTTTGGTGATTATTATCATCAATATCTTGTTCATCGCAAATCACTCATCATCATCTTCCCTAGGTAATCATCTAGATGCACAACAATTCCACCAATTACGTCAAAGCGTTCACTTGGGATTGGTTTACATCATGTCAATGTCCTCCCTGCTACATTGTTCATACGCTAGGCAATTGTACAATTTTTTGTGTTTTTAATTTTTCCTTTTGTTGCTGATTCTTTTCTTCCCCCTGGTTCTTTTTTTTCCGTTTTTTTTGGTGCAGGCCTAGCCTTCAAATCGAGGAATACGTCAATCTTTGGATCAAGATTTTCAGAAAGGATCACATGACCAATTAATAATCCTTGAATCTCTTGCTATTGTGGATTTGCTTTGAATGTACAATTTGACCTTTGAATTTCACCCACTTGAGTACATCAACGGGTTGGTCTTGATTTTTTTTCAAGGCAAACATTCCCAAAGGTGAGAATTCTTCAAAGGCGAATTCAATTTAATTATCTGTTAACCTATGAATGTCTAGCCATTTTGGGTACATCAATGGGTTAATTTTGAATCCTCCTAAGTTGAACTTCCTTAAAGACAAAAATCCTTCGAAGGAAATTTGACTTAATTATCGGTTAACCTTTGAAAGTCTAACACTTTTGTGTACATCAACATGTTAACATTTAATCTTCCTAAATAGCTGTGCATCGCCTATGTGACCAACTTGAAGAAGGCTATACCGCACATGTCAATCAACTATACAACTCTTTTTTTTCTTCATGCTTTTGCAGGTTTGTCATTTAAAATGTCGGATGCTTAAGCTTTGGACTAAATAGATCATTTTCTCTATGACTTGCCACAAGTAATACGAAAGGTTTTTCCCCCCTTGAATAGGTCTACCTTTAGTGACTTTCCCTATTTTTCTCACCCTTGGATGGCTTACTCGTGCGAGTCCACCTTGAGTGACTTTCCCTATTATAAATATAGAGGTCACACTGTTGTCATCACCAACTTGAAGGAGGGGGCATATGTCGACAATATGAAGAAGGAGGTTATGGTGCTGTTTCTACCAACTTGAGGGAGGAGCCCTGCGTTGCCAATATGGAGGAGGAAGTTATGGCACTGTCGCTACCAACTTGAAGGAAAAGGCTTGTATTGTCGTTGATGCTAACTCAAAAGATGAGGTGGACAACTTGAACAAGAAGGCTCCAGCACTATTTCACCAACATAGAGGAGGAGGCATATGTCACTATTGCCCCCAATTTAAAGAAGTGCTAAGAGTCTACAACTTAAACAATACAAGAGTTGACTTAGCACCTTTGAGGGTCACAAGCTTTAATGACTTAGGGCTTATGATCTTTAATGACTTGAGAGTCTACCACTTTAGTGACAATCTAACGTCTGCTATGAACGTTTGCTCAATGACTTGCAAGTTAATAATTTCGATGATTTGGGAGTCCTGAACGTCAAAAATTTAGGCTCTTCTTAAACTTGAAAGACTTAGGAATCTTCAACTTTTGATAACTTGATAGTTTTGAACTTTGATGACTTTGGAGTCTTTATCTTTAAGGATTTAGGAGTCTCGCTTTGGATGAATTTCGAGTCTTTAGTTTCAATGACTTTGGCATCTTAAACTTTGAAGACTTTGGAGTCTTTATCTTCGATCACTTGGAGTCTTTAATTTCGATGATTTGAGAGTCTTGAACTTGGGAGACTTAGTTGTCTTTAATTTTGATAACTTGAGAGTCTTTGTCTTCGATGACTTGTGAGTCTTGAACTTGGGAGACTTAAGAGTCTTTAATGTTGATGACTTGAGAGTCTTTGTCTTCAATGACTTGTGAGTTTTGAACTTGGGAAACTTGAGAGTCCTGATTTTGATGGATTTTGATTTTGATGACTTGAGGGTCTTTATCCTTGATGACTTGTGAGTCATTGAATTCACTTCAAAGTTTGTAATTTTGTTGACTTGATAGTCTTTAGGCGACTTCGAAGTTTTTAATTTTGATGGTTTGAGCATCCTGCGGGTGATTTGATAGTCAGTGTTGATTTGAGAGTCTAGAAACTTGGACTTGGAAGTCTTAAGGGTAACTTGAGAGTCAAAATTATTGTGTAACTTGGGAGTCCTTAAGAGTGACTTGAAGTCAACTTGACACTTTGAAGGTTTTCAGATATGTATTATAAGCATACAATTACGTTCAACTTAGGAGTCTTTGACTGAGTTGGAAGTTTACTAGCTCAATGCTCATTTTAGATTGTCCTTTTTCCAAACCATTGTCCAATATGATCTTGATAGAGGATCAATCAGATTCTTCAATGTCGTTTTTGTCTAATGTGATTTTTCCTTCCTTTGCAAGTTGCAGGACTTGCCTCTTCAATGCCTTACACTTCTTTATAAAATGACTAATGATCCTGTAATACTTATAGTATTCAGGATCATTAATTTTTTCAATTTTTTCAGGACGCCTTGACTCTGGAAATTCTATGAGTCCTTTCTCAAGAAGTTTGCCAAGCATTTTTGGTGCATCATGCTCAGAATAAGAATATTCGTTCTTTTTAGAGTCTCTTAGCATGAAGCTTCTATTTCTTGATGATGCCATTAATTCACCATCATCCACTCGTCTTCCATAGTAGGCAATTGTAAGCTCCATATTATAAACTCATGTCGCTAATTTTTGGAAAGTTTTGGGCTTGTTTACCTGCAAAGAGTATAAGATATTCCACTCCATTCCTTGAGCACACATCTCAACAGCAAAAGATCCAGGAAAATGATCTTTGCATTTCAATGCGAGGGTATGCCAACGATTGATATAATCTATGACTAGCTCTTTATCTCCTTGCCTAGTGTTAGCCAACTCACTTATGTTAACCACTAGGCATGTGCTATAGAAGCGATTCAAGAATTCATTTTCCATTTGCATCTAGCTATCAATGGATGCAGAGGCAAGGTTTGCATACCAATCAAATTCAAAACCTTTAAGAGATCATACGAATTGCTTCATCAAGAGGTCACTACCTGTGTCAGCATTATTGCAAGTCTTGATAAAGTGCTCTATATGCTGCTTCGGGTTCCTTTTGCCATCAAATTGATGAAATTTTGGAGGTTGGAATCCCTGAGGCATCCACAGTGCATCAATCCTTTTCGTATAAGGCTTATTGTGATGATGTCTTCCATGAGAGCCTCCTTCTAGATGGGCTTTTAACGCATCAACTATCAAGTTTTGAATTGCTTAATTGACATTGAATTCAAGGTTGAATCGTTCTTTGGATTGGTTTCATCTTTAGACTCCTTGATGTGATTGTACTCTTTGTCAGAATCTTCACCGCCTAAGTCTTTGTTCGAGACTTCAGATGACTACTTTTCTAGCTTCTTTCTCAAATCAATAATCTGCTTATTTTGCAACTTAATTTGAGCATCCTTTTTTTCCTCTCCTTATGGAGTCTTTCCAGAGTTGCCCTCATGTTTTCCAATTCTTCCTTTAAGTTGATAGCCTCTATCACCGTGACTGGCATAAAGATAGTGTCAGAGGATTCGACTTCAACTTGTGAGAAAAGTAAATCCCTTGAAGATATTGGTGAAGAATTGCTACTACCATTGTCAACATCCTCCTCATCGAAAGGTTGGAAGACATTATTGGTATAGGCCTGAAATTCATCTAGTTCATAGGGTAGAGTCTTCCTCATAGTAAAAGGTTGCAGCTTCAAATTAGGGAGAAAAGTAGTTTGATTGACTCCATCAGCAGGCAAGCTTAAGCCAAATTTTTGAGTTCTACGTGACTACAAAGTTGGAGTCACAGCTTGTTGTTTTAGGGTAATAGAGGCAGCAACTTTGGTCATGATCCTAGTCATCACTCCAGTGCTTCAATTGCTAGATGCAATACTAGCCTTTGCGGATCCTTTAGATGTAGATCTGATAGTTTTCTTCTTCAAAGATTAAAGGATGGTGTTTTTCGGGAGCCATTTCTTCTTCAAAGGATGTAGAACTTGTTTGCTTGGAGAAAAAGATGAGAGGCAGAGAAGTCCCACTAGGCGTGCCAAAAATTTGTAATTACAAATTTCGCGTATAAAATAAATTAAGACAAGAAATATGGACAAATTTAATTTACATTAATTTCAGAATATATGAGTATAATATCTGTGTATTTGTTATAAGTAAACAAATAAAAGCCTGATTCGATCTCGAATTTATATCTGAAAGAGGGCCGATTGGATTGTATCTCGATTTAGTCGACTGATTCGACTCCTTTGAATGAACTTAAATGCATTTGGTCTTGAGAGAGGGTCTAAGAGGCTTTGATATTCGACAGTAGATGACACGTGCTTTGAATGCTTGTCTTCTGCTAGAGAAAGATAAAGATTCTTGACCTCTTGTGAGTTTTTCTAAAATGCCGACAGAGTAAAATCAATTTTCCCCCACCTCTTTAGTGGGAGGGAGTAGTTCTCTGTTGGTAGGGAAAGAATCTCCCTAGTCCCTTCCCTGATTAGGGTTTGCGACTTATTCACCTTCTTAGGGCTGTTGATTGGGCATTTTACTTGTTAGTACATTTGATCTGTAATTTAATAGTCAATTTGATCGTTGATTTGGTAATCGTTTGGGTTGCAACTTGAAAGTCAATTTGGCCCATTTATTTGAAAATAAATTAATTAAATAGGCTTAACTGAAATAATTAATTTATATCTATTTTTTAATATGGCACATCTATATAACTATACTTAAAATTGAGTGATTACACTTTGATTAGATATTTGACAATTACTCATTGGATGTAAATATTGTTTTCTTTTCTCTTTTCTAAATTAATGATTTTAGATATTAATTGAGATGTATTAGCAAGAGTAATTAGATCAAATTAATATAGGTATTCAACTCATAGGCTTCACTTTGTATGGGAAAAGCTACTATGTTTTTAATTTTGTGCTTCATCTTTTCTTCTTCTTTTAAAATTAAGTGTTAGTATCTTCTTAAAATCCGTGTAAAATTTATATTCGTAATTTTAATATTATAAGTATAATCATAAAATCATAGATCAATAATATTCGAAATAGGATTTTGAAAAATTATGATTTGAAGTAAAATTATTTTATTATAGTTTCATTAATATATACTTTACAAATATTTTAGTTCAGTAAGTACTTAATAAAAAAATTAGATTTTAGTTGTAGTCTTAATATTTATTAAGAAGATATAAAATGGCTATCAACAGGCCATTTTTTAACACTTTGATACTTTTCATATTTTCAAAGAGAAGTATATTTAATTAATAATCATATTTTAATTTTCTTTGAATCAAACTTTTGTAACTAATGGATATTTGTAACTCGGGCTTCTTCAATTAACTTATTATGTATAGATTAATTTTATTATATTAACCTTAATTAATTGTAATAACTTTTTTCCTTTTAAGAGGAAAAGTCATATAGTTATAGTCAGAGAGTGATAGAACAAGGCAGTGATGAAATCTAAAAGTTAATTTCACAATTCGTGGACAAAGGTGCACTAATGGCTACATTAACTTTATATGCTTCAATTTATGACTTAAAATTATTTTGGGCTCTTAGATTTTTTTAATCAAAATAGTTAATTTATTTTGGTTAATTGCAATAGGGCTTTTGTTCGATAATATATTTATTACGTACATATTGGCTTATTAGATAAAAATCTATTAAGTAGAAAATTATACCAGTCCATGCGAAGTATAGGTTTAACACTAGTTTTATTAAAAGTTTAGAGCCTACAGTCGTATTTGACACAGTCTCTTTTGGGAAGAACAATAGTCACATAATCAATAATGAGACCATTACAATTGTTATACGGTTACACAAATTAGTTATGCTCAGTAATGCTTCTATATCTATTCTGCAGGCTGCATGTTGCATTGCCCGTTCTGTTATTTATCTAACTTTGGCCTCATAAAAATAATATAATTCTTAAGATTTTTACTTGTTTTGATTGTTTTTTTTTTAAGGAAATAAATACTGAGGAGCAAATGACGGGCAATTGGTCTGGAAGTGGTCAAAAGTTGGCTTTGGAAGAGTTTGGACGCTAGGATGAACTCTCATAAAGAGAAGATGCGCCCTCCGTAAATGTTATGGAACATTCAAGACAAGGCCATGACAATGCTACTTCGCCTTGGTGCACCCTTCGCTACCCCGACATGAATTCCGCTAGCCCTTCGAACATCCGCGTTATGTACACTTTTCGCAAAGGGTGTGAATCATTCACCGCTACACACCTCACAACTGGCAACCACAAGAACTCGGTCGAGTTCTGGACCTCACCGCTAGTCCCTAATCTGTCTTCCACTAGGCCACGATCGGCATGTTGACAACAGCCTGATCGTGGTCTATAGTGGGAACCATGGGTGGATTATTCATGTCTGAACCTATAGTTTTTATCGTGCTTGGATGCCATTTCCAGAGGGTATGCATAGGCACCTAAGTCGTATGGCACGATTGGGTCACTCTCATCCTAGGTCCATTTAATTATTTGCAGCTTGGTATATTATTTAGGAAAAATTTTGTTGGATCAGTTTTGGCAGCCATCTAGGGTTTAGGTTAGTCTCTCAAAATCCTAGGCAGAGGGAAGGGGATAAAGTCAGTAGATTAGGATTAGTTCAGGTTGATTTTGGAATTCAAATTTATATATTTTGAAGTTTTCAATAAATTCAAGTCTAAGTTTCTCTCTCCTCTCCCTCTTGATTTCTTCTTCTAGTGTTCTCGTTTGCCAGTTGGTTTTTGATGTGTGAAGTTGATTATGTCTTGATGTTAATTAGCAGTTTGTTGTTAGATTAGTGCTCATGTTAGTTAATTCGTTTACTTGTGTTAGATTAGGATTTTCTCTTTAATTCATGTTTGCTTGGTTGGATGTTAGATCAATTTAATGTCTGAATTTGTCACGATTAGATGTTAAGCAGGACTCAGGAGTAAATCATTTTGTTTTGGTTGTTATTAGCCTCTTTGATGGTTAGTTGAGTTTGTTTGGGTCCTAACTTACCTAGTTTATGCTTGAGTTTAGGATTTTCTCTGTTTCCCTTCCAACGTTTGATAAGATGGTTGAAAAAGGCCTTCATCAATCTTTTTGAGCAGCTGACTTTTACTGAGAGATGAGGTCAATTTGCTAGTGTGGATAGAGATGATGGTTGAGATTTTTTCACACAATAGTTAGAATCTTACTTAGGTCCATTGATTGCTATTCTTATGACCTAACTAACAATAAGAAAATAGGTAGTTAGAACAATCAAAGTAGCCCTTGACTTTTGAAAGAGAGCTTAGTTAAGTTGTGATAGTGCAATTGGCAACTCCCAAATGCTAGTGAAGACATGAGGAGGTTTGGACTCATCTTGATTAATTGGTTCATTATGTGAACCAATTATAACTTGACCTTTCCTTTTATTGCTCTCTTAGTTTGTTGGTTTTCGTGATTGTCACCTTTTGCTTCCCTATCATGAGTGTTTATAATAGCTTTAGTAATTGAAAATGCAACTCCCTATGAGATCAACCCATAGTTGTCAATTTCTAGTTACAGCTATGTCACGCACTTACGGTTTAACTTATTATTATCTATTTGATATCCTCATTAAACATTTGAAATTTAAGAAGCAAGGTCCATATCGAAATTGTAAAAGGTAAGCGATAATATGTAAAGTTTTGGCTTAAAGCAGTAAAGCCTTAGAATGGTCAAGACTAGGTTTCGGTGTCAAATGATCTTTGGACAAGCTGAGCTTAAAGTAGAGCGTTAGACGAGCCGAGCTTGATCTTGATTTTACCGAGTTCACCAAGTAACAAGTCGAGCTTCGAGTTTGGCAAGCTGACTTGGCCTGGCTTGAATACACCTGATAGGAATAATGTGGTCTTAAATTTACAACCACAAGCGCACGGTGAAATGGTAGCTAACGGACAAATAGATATAATCCTATAAGAGTTGTTTTTCAAGCACCAGAGGCTACTCGGGTAATTCAAGCGAGACAATTAAAATGGTTTTGATTAGAAAACTCAACTACACTAACAAGAACAAAAAGGAGGTTGAATCATGATTTCACCACGTACCCAGTCAACTAATCGAGACTAACCCCTAACCTACCTAAGGTATGCTAATATTAAAAATGGTATATTTCACCATCAAAGTCCACCACTCCATCTAGGCCCAGTTTCAAGGGTCGAAAGCTAGTCTAATTAGTCTAACCACCTATTTTTATAAGGTTAGCCCAATTAGATCATAAGAGTCGTAGTCTCTTACCTAACTAGGATTTGGACTATTTTCATATCCAAATCCTGACCATGTTCTCTCCTCATACTAGCAAATTGACCTCCCATTTCGACATAAATCAACTACCTAGAAATATGGCTAAAAACTACTTCAAATATTTCATCAAACGGTTGGATGGCATGGGAGAAATTGCATAATTACAAGTATGAAAAAGGGAGTGTAGGGCCAAAACAAGACTAATTATCCCTCATAGACGCTAATTACAATCCAAGCATGACAAAATCTGGCAATAACTCATCACGAAAACATAATAAACCTAGAATGAACTAAACTAGCCACTGCAATAACAAACATGAAATAGAGAAATAAATCTAATCGAACAAGGATTAAGCAAACTAATAAACATGAAATCACAATAAAAATCTAAAATTTAAACTAACATAATTTAAAAACTAACACTAATCTAGCAATATAAACAAATATAAAACATGAAATAAGAGAGGGGGGGGAGAAGAAGACTTAATCTTGGATGCTTGAAAATGCCAAATCAACAATCTTATATAATAATGTTAACTAACCCGTCCTAAATTGACCTAACTTGTTTCCCTCTGATGGGGTTTAAGTGGTTAATCTACTCCTTAGGGTAAACCCTAAAAACCTATCCTAAGAAGCCCCCCAAAAACTTAAGGCAAAGTTGGCTTGTATAGGCTTGAAATCAGGCCATGTTAAGAGACATTGGTAGGTTGTGTCACAACATATCTAATTCAGTTGTTTTGGTCCTTTTCACTTTGTCTTCAAGATTGGTGCCACCTTACCTTCCCAAATCAACTTCTAGTCTGGTCAAATTATACAAATCATCCTTGGTTGGCTTTTTCATCACTTTTGTTCCAATTTCACGCCACTTGACTGGGTTCAGCTTATTGATGAGTTAAAAGCACTGCAAGCGCATGGTGTAGTTATAGCTATTTACTGGAGAGTACAGGTTGTATCCACATGGAGTTATGTTTTCAATTATCAAAGCTAACTAAAGAGTCTCAAGTTAGGCAAAACCAAGGGTCATAGGTAGTAGAACTATACCACTAAAACAGACAAAAAGGACTTTGATTATGATTAAACCAAAGATAGACCAACCAATCAAGTCAAACATTCACCACCCAAGTTATGCTAGCATTCTAAGATGATTAGTTGCACCATTAAAGCTCACTTAAGCTCTCTTTCAAGGGTAAAAAGTGTAATTTAATTGTTCTAATCACCTGTTTTTATGAAGTTAGCTCGATTAAATTGTAAGAATAGCAACTCAATGTCTAGCTAAGATTCAAACTATATTTTCATCTCTAAATGCTAGACATCCTTCCAACCCACACTAGACAATTAACCTCACATTTTAACATAAGTCAATTGCCCCAAAACATGGATGAAAGTTCTTTCAATTATTTTATCGAACACTTGGCGGATGCGAGAGAAACCTTTAAAGTCAAGTATAAACAAGACATGCTAGGTCTTAAATAATATCAACTAGCCATCCTAAGGGCCAATCACAACCAAAGACAACAACTTTAAGCATAATTAAACATTAAAACACAAGCAAAACAAAGAACTAATAAACTAATAAAGAAACCAAAAGCATGAAACTAAAGAGAGAAAGAGAATGAACTTAGGATAGAATTTTCAAATCAATCGATCTTGTAGAATTATACATAAACTAACCTAAATTATTCTCCCCTTATTGGGTTTGGAAGTGGCTAACATAAATCCTAATCAAAAACTTAAAGACCCAAATAAAAGGCCCCCCAAAAAGTAATTACAATTCTTAAATAAATAATCCCTAAAGTTCGGCTGGCAGGTTTGCATGACCGTGCAACTCCTGGGTTTAGCTGATTGATCAATATGCAAGGCCGTGCAAATAGTAACACAGTCAATTATACATCTCTTCAACATTTTAGCCACCTTTAGAAACTTTACATGGTCGTGCAAAATTGCATGGTAGGCCGTTTTGGGCCTCTTTTCTTTAGATCTTTACTAGATTTTCACTATTTTGAATCCAGTTCTTGCCAACCCTAAGATTAATATTGTTTCCAACAAAATAAACAAAAATCAAATAAGAATTATAGAAATTAAAATTTATTACAGGAAAAAGTCAGATAAATGAGGGTACAAATTATGATATCTTAGGACCGAACAAACACCTCACACCTATCTTTTGCGTGATCTCTAGTAAAATAGAAAGCCTACTCTAAGGACCTGGATCACTTTCGTAGGAATCACGGTTGCATTTGGCATATGCAACAAACCCTTTAAACCCCTTGGTTTCTCCAAGTGGTCGAATGAGGTCTCGTGAGAGTTTGCAGAATATATGCCCATAAAATCTTTTAAAAAAATAAAAAAGAGAAAGAAAAATAGAAAATCTTTGTAGGTTTACAAGCAAAACACAAATGTATACAAGGGAGGGAACTATACACAATCTAAGCAACCAAATCACCATTGCAACAATGATATTAACTCGTGTATAAACAAAATGTACACATCAAGACTCTAAATCCCCATAAATGACATCAAAGTACCAACTTTTCGCCCCCTGATATATCAAAATTTTGAATCCATCCTAGTATTTGATGTGCAAGTGCATCATCATCATCGTAGAGTCAGATTTACCAAAATCTGGCTCAATCCTACTTGACTGACACAAACTACATTATTGACTTACCAACTTGAAAAGCAAGCTTTTCTAGTAGCACATCCCTCAAAAGGATATTTGTCATTTCCGACTCTAATACTATTTTTAACTCCTTTTTTTTTGGTTTTTAAAAATACTTTTGAAAGAGAAAACAAAAGTAATTGTATACGAAACAAGTAGGAGAGTCAATCATGGGAGATTAACACCCTAAGATAATGATGATGTATAAATAAGGAGTGGATTGTACAGCTATAATGGATTGTCGGAGTTAGAATTAGGGTCTAAAATGACATTGTTAAGAAAAAGATCTATTACGTATTTCATACTTATATACAAGGTAAATAGCCAATGCATAAAGGATCAAAGCTAATCAAGATAGTCCAGAACTCCCCAAGACCACTAAAAACATAATGAATTTTTTTTCAATTTTTTTTCTTTTTCAAAAGTTTGAAGTATGGCCCACAGCTAGATCTCGCAATGTCCTCATTATTAGATAAGGAGCCACCACACCAGAAAAACACGTATGTACATAAAATAAACCCACAACAATAAATATACAGAGACAAACTGGAGAAGGAAAAAGATTCATACAAAATAAAAATAAAGAAAGAGAAAAGAGGGAACAAATTTACCAAGTTAGGTGCTAGGTAAACCTAAGTTATCACCTCTTTAAGATGGGGCTATGGGAGGCAAAGGAGCATCAGCCACCCCTCCGTATCACCTAAGACACGGGTCTCCCTCAAACACTACCAAAGCTCTCAAGAGCTCATCATGTGCTTGCATACACATTTTGCAGTCGTGCAAGTAAGAGAACATGAATAAATAAAAATATAGTAGAAATTGCTAATGCCCTCTAAAACTTATGAAATCCTTTGGAAAATTGAAAAAAAAAAGATCAAAGAAAAAAACCCACTTGATTTTCTTAGGCATGTCCCCTAGGTATATATAGTAAGGGTCAATAGAGGGGTCATGTTCTCCATTGTCATCTAGGGATGCATCTAATACATGCACACAAGAGGGGATGGTGTAGAGTAAGGGAGATGAGACAGAGATAGTTGATGTCTTAAAAAGAATAAGATTTATGGACTTAGGGCTAGGTGCACTACCAAAAAAAGGCGATATAGAGACGGAATTAGTAACGAAAAACAGTATATCAGTGACGAAACTGGCGACATACATCGAGAATCGCAATATGGCTCGTCACTGAGAATTCAGTGATGGAAATTCAGGATCCGTCACTAGATGGCAACGGAAACGGCGACAGACATCTCAGTTTGGTGGGAACAAAACCCGTGCTAGGTGGCGACGAAAAATCCGTCGCTGATCGCGACGGATGCCCAATTCTGTCACCGCCGGCTCTATTTTCTTAAAAAAAATCCTTGTCTGTCACATATCCATCGCTAATTTTTAATTTTTTTAAAATAAAAATTTTATTTTTTCAAGTACCCCAAATACAATATATTTGATTTCCTACAAGAAAATATATCGAGGGTATTCAACAATCCATTCCATATAACTACTTCGCTCGAAGCATTTTCAACAATTCCAATTCACAAACAATTGAAACATCACATTCAAATCAAAGTAATCTAACTGTGTCATCACCATACATCACATACAAACCAATTCACAAAAGAAAGTTCGAGTAGTTCTCAACATCGCCAAACACAGCCAACAAAAAAGTAGAGGCAATGCAAATATATTCACATATGGAAGCAGGTAATAGAGAGGGGAAGAAACAAATAACTCATGAGGGATCAATCATCGAGATCATACTCCTCATCCTCGTCCTTGTCCTCATCCTCATTCTCTTCATCATGCAGTGGATGGATAGCGACAACATGTTGCGATCCCGAACTAGAAGCTTGTTGCATTTGGAAGAAAGCCTGCGTTTGCTGATTCATACTCAGCACAGTTTGACTCATCATTTGGTTGGACTCCTCTAGACTCTTATATCTCTCCATCATCATCCGAGACATCTCAACTTGTGCGGTGAGTTCACTCCCCATGGTGGACACCCTCTCTCTTAAATCATGTAACTCCTACTGAGATGCGGTCGGACTTGTACCTGCTAAAAATCATGTGTATGTAGTAAGAATGCAGTGAGAATAACGTAACTTGATCTAAACTAATGTTATGGACAGTTTTCACATTAGCGAATGAAATTAAAGTTCAAGTTTAGTATACCGGCTCGCTAAGAGGGAATAAAGTAGGGGGATTCCCTTATGTTGATGACCTCATCTCCAATACCGTAAATACGACTCTTTTTGTTCGTGTATGCCTTCAACCACAACTCATTTGGGTTTGGAAGTGATTGAGATGGATCTTGGAAGTTGTCCTGTGAGGCCCCTTGAGAGTTGATGATTTTCTACAATTCTTACTCAAAGAACTCCTACATTATCACAACATTTGCAAAATATCAATTATGTTAGATTTAATAAAAATACATGAATCACAACGTAAGATTAATTATTGAGAATAACTTACATAGGTTTGTTGTGATTTCTTATCAACCCAAGGTTCATTTGGTTTACCTCTAAGTCTGTTATGTGAGTGTGGGCGAACAACTCAACAATTGTAGGATCCATCCTAAGTTATTCCCTCTACGTGCGAATTAAACAAATTCAGGAAAACACATTAAATACCATAAGGAAACAAACAAGAAAAATGACATTGTAAGATGTACGGTTTGATACCAGATACCTCTTATGCTCATGCTTAGGGATCAAGCTAGAGATATGAAGAGATGGTCCAAGACTCTGTGGATCACCAAGCCGATTTTTTTGGGCTTTTTCACATAATTTTTTTTATGATTCATTCACCCAATGCTCTTGGAGTCCTTTCCATTCATCATCACCGAGCCACTGAGGCTTGTTGTTGTGCTTTCTTGCTTTCTCACGGAAGTCCCTCAAACGTGCATTAGTTCTATTTTCAAAATTCTTCCTAAGGCGGTCTTCATAGATAGGATCCTAAGTGAACACTTCTGCAAATTAGAAAATGACAAACACATCAAATCCATTAACTCTGTATGCAGTCCACATTGACGCATTTCTATCAGGCTTTGCAGCTATTTGTGTCAAGTACCGATATTCATGACTATCGAATAGTTGAATGCAATGCACCTAAGATGACACACAATGTGGTTTTCGTTAATACAATGACCTCAATTGTATCGTAATATTTATTACTAAAGAAGTTTGGGCACTTATATTTGACTAAACCAATCTGCAAAATGAGGTTCAATGATGGTATCAACATCAGCATCAGTAAAATGGGGTTGTGCATTTCGGACTTGTTCTGTAAAAATTTTGCGCAATTGTGTGCACGTCGTAAACAAAACTATCTTTTAGGAAACATGAACGTAGGGATAACTTACTATGGCGAAGGGAACACTCACCCAATATAAGGCTTAACTTCATCATAATTTAGTAGCACATGAAGATGCAGCAATATATTTAGCATCTGCGAGATACTTTGATCTTTTCTTTCCAATAGCAATCCCTTACAGTTCAAACACAGATAGAGTTTGGAAATGACTATTATGTTCATCGCCATCTTCATTTCTTTAACATCTATTGTGCATGGAGGGCACATTAGAGCTGAAGTAATAGAAGGCAAAGAATGTCCTTTCAGCTTCTAAGTAAGTTTCTATTGTTGAACCTTCAGAATACGCTTATTGTTTAATCCTTCTCTTCAACCGAACGAAGTACCTAATATAATAATATTAAGTAATTCTTGTAAACACCTGCATACATTCCCTAGTTTTTTAAATCTAATTTAAATGAATATAGTCTATGTTATCTCTCAAATGCATACATCCATTCGTACTGGACAGGATCACCAAGTTGTGCCTCTTCTACCAAATGCACTGGTAAGTGCTCCATCACATTAAAGAAGCCTGGAGGAAATATCATCTCTAACTTGCAGAAGAGTAATGGTAATGTTCCGATGCATTTTCTCAAGCACATCCTCCCGCAATGTTGTGGAGTACAAATTCTTAAAGAACTGACTTAACTCAATTAGAGGTTTCAACACATAATCCGGAAGAGCACCAAATGCAATGGGCAATAGCGTCTCCATGAACACATGACAATCATGACTTTTCATATTGTTGAACTTTGCCTCATTGAGATCCACAATATTCCTCAAATTGGAGCAATATCCGTCAGGCATGTTAAGTCCCTTAATCCACCCATTCACACAACTCTCTTATTTTATCTACAGCAAGAACAAACTTCGCTTTTGGTTTAACTGTTCTGGCATTAGGACCTCGCAGCAAATGTAATTCTTCTCTATCACAAATATCTGCTACATCCATTCTTGATTTGACATTGTCCTTTGCTTTCTCCTAAACATCTATCACAGTGTTAATGATGTTCTCAAAGAAGTTCTTCTATATGTGTATCACATCTAAATTATGGTGGAGCAATTAGTGTTGCTAGTAAGGTAACTCCCAGAATATACTCTTCTTTGTCTAGTTGTGCTCATTCTCCTTAAATACTGGTACTTGAAAGTCACCGTCTGTCATTACCAGTGAGTAGTGTTCCACCTCAGCATAAAGTTGTTCCCCACTTATGCGGTGAGGAGGACCCCCAGTAATAGTTCTACCTTTTCTAAATTAAGTTCTGTTTCTCCTAAACGCATGATTCCTTGGTAAAAAACACTGATGACAATCAAACCATAAGAATTTACCTCCATTCCGGAGTCTCAAAGCCTTCTGCTATGTCATACATACTGGACAAGTCAATTGACCATTAGTGCTCCACCCAGATAACATCCCATACGCACCAAGAAATCATTGATGATCCACATAAGTGCAGCTTTCATTTGAAATGATGTGTCCTTAGATATGCCATATGTTTCAATTCCAACATCCCACAACTACTTCAACTCATCAATAAGCGGCTGTAAATATACATCTATTTTGTTCTTGAAATTTTTAGGGTCGGGGATTACATAAGTGAGAAACATAAATGGTCTGGTCATACACATTTCAGGGGAAAGGTTATAAGGTGTAACCACCACCGGCCAAATGGAATAAGATCTTGAGGACAATGTGTAAGGATTAAATCCATCAGCACATAAACTAAGTCTAACATTTCGAGACTCTGCAGCAAAATTGGGGTACTTGTTATTAAAATGTTTCCATGCCGCACCATATAATGGATAACATAAAACACCGTTCTCCTACCAACATTCATAATGCCATCTCATATGCTCTATAGTACTTCTTGATGCATACAACCTCTACAGTCGAGGTTTCAATGACAAGTAATGCATCGTTGTATATGGCAATGGCTTTTTATTCCTTTGTTGCGACCTTTGCTTCTTCCATCTCGAATGCCCTCAAAACTTGCATGCATCAAGGTTTGAGTCCTCCTTAGAAAAGAGCATATACCCTTTACTGTGACAATAAATGTGTATCACATCGTTGTCGAGATCTTTAATAACCTTCTTCGTCTGGCCATAGTTGTTTAACATACGGTTGTTAGGTGGACGCATCTCTTTCTTTAAATGAACAACTTCACTGAAACAGTTTTGTGGTATATTATAATCAGACTTGATACTTAATAGCTGAATAGCAGCAGAGAGCTCACTATGAGGGGTAGAACAACCATCATATAAGGGTTATTGAGCAGCTTGAACCATATTATAGAACGATTCTTGAGAACTGCTTCCCTCGTGAACCCTTACATTTTAATTTGTCAATACGGCATCACTAATCATGTACTTTATATGATCTACATAGCATTCATTGTGGGCATAATTTTTATGACTTGAACTACCAGTTTCGCCCATTTCACCAGTAGAATATTCAGAATCATATTATTGAGGTTCTACTTCTCCATGACTTATCCAATACCAATATCCTTTCACGAGACCCCCATGCATAAGGTACATCTTTACCTCATCGGGTGTTAATTACGCTCTATTTTTATATTTCGAACATGAACATCTATATTTACCCCCACTTTGGAAGTCTGCTTGCCTGCGTGCAAATGCATCAAATTAATTTACTCCATTTAGAAATTCTTATGTACAACTATTACGATTAGGTAATAATCTATTATACATCCACGATCGATATAGAAGGCCACTCATATTCTGCTCAAGCAATAATATTCATAGAAGTAATTGAATTAGTATTAATTTCAATATATATATATATATATATATATATATATATATATATATATATATATATATATATATATATATATAAAACATCTTTTCTCACGTATTATTACATTTATTTGTTCACTAAAAAAATATATAAGTACATATATTAACTTACAATAAACTCTTGTAAATCACTCACTACAACTCACACAAATTTCACACAATTCCTTTATACATATTTCAACTCCTGTAAATCACTGACTACAACTCCCACAAATATTCACATAATTACTTCACATAAATTTTCATTTCTACCAAATCTTCTCTTACAAATAAAGCTATTAATCTCATACAATCCTAAACCCTCAATTATATTAATGCATAATTTCAACCAAATTGAAGCAATTAATCAATACACATCTAACAATTCAACATAAACATAAATTAACAACACATTTTCAGCTACTAAAATCATAATTTGTAGGAGTTAAAACTAAATCTTCTCTTACAAATGAAACTACTAATCTCATACAATCCTAAATTCTCAATTACATTAATGTATAATTTCAACCAAATTGAAGCAATTAACCAATACACATCTAACAATTCAACATAAACATAAAGTACTGACACATTTTCAACTACCAAAACCATAATTTGTAGTAGTTAAAACTAAAACTAGGGTTATAAAATTTACCCAATTGAAGCTAGAAATTAGGGAAGGAGGCGGCAGGCGGTTGGTCGGTGGTGGCGGGCATGGCGGTGGGCGCACGAACGGGCAACGGCGATGGTGGATGGCTGGTGCTCGGCGATCTCCCTCGCGCTCGTTCTCTCTCTCTCTCTAGCCGGGTGTGTGCGTCGCAAAAGTGAGGAATTGAAACTAGATCTGGTTTCATTTAAAAGGTGGACGATGGATTTGGCGATGGAATTTCTGTCACCCCTTAATTAAAAACTTTTTGCCAGCTTAAAAAAATTTGCTTTTTTTTTTTAGCGAAGAATTTTCGTCGCCGAGATAAGTGCATAGTACTTAGTGATAGGGTTTCCGACGCCACATTTGTCCAATTTTCCAAAAATATTTTCTTCCGCTATTCGTAGCCATTAGCGACGGAATACTATTCCGTCGCCTATTTCCATTGTTATTTGGCTCTTTTTTAGTAGTGGAGAGGCACCAATAATCACATCATCATTACACGACTCCTTTAAAGGGATCTCCTCTAAATATTGCTCAACCAATGTAAGTTCATTTGATCAAGAAAGTGAATCATTCTTATCACAGTGGCTAACATCATCTCTAGAAGGCTCACCCACCTTGAGTCGCGTGCACTGAGCTAAAGGGAAGGAAGAAATAGGTAAGGTCAAGACACCCTTAGTAGTTTCTTTAGGGAAGCTAAGTAAGAATGGAGCAACAAGTAATAATGGAGTTAAGAACGTGTCAATCACTTTCTCTAGGTTAGACAAGTGTGTATCAACCATAAAATCAGACTCTAGGGGAAAAGAAGACTTATCATCATCGTACAAACTAATATCAGGTCTAGAGAAAGGTAGGTCTCATGTGGTAGGTGACACTGCCTCAAATGATTTTCAAACTTAGCATTTTACTCATTCATTACTTCTATCATGCTATTTGATCTAACAAAACCTTTATCAGAAATCACATAATAGGGACAACAATTCACATCATGATCAGAAGATTGGCAATTAGAGCATACAACATTAGCATAATAAGGATGACGAGGATTAGAATCCCTAAATTGATCAACAAATAAAAATTAAGCATGCAAATCATAGAGATTAGGGAACGGCACACAAAAGACTCACTAGCATTTTCAGATTGTCATTTATGTCAAGCCAAAGACCCAAAGCAATCGTACATCGTATTAGCATTTAAAGCACAAAGACCACCACTCATGGACTCTAGGATAGCTCAGGTCTCATAAGTTATACCCTCAAGCACAACTTCACAAATTTCTCACTTTTTGCACATGAAACGCACATATTAAGCATGATAACCATTTAATATAGAAAAGTATTGCCAAAAAGGTTCATGCCCAAAGTAGAGAAAATGAAAAATAGACATTCTTTTTTTTTCTTCAAATTTTTAGTTTTTCAATTTTTTTCCTTTCAAAATAAAAGCGTAATCTCTAATGCTCAAGTAAGCTTCAATATTGAAAAGCAACAATTCCTCGACAACGACACCAAAAACTTGATGAGTTAAAAATACGACAAGCACATGGTGTAACTGTAAATAGCAACAAGTGAATATGAGTCGTATCCATAGGGAGTTGTATTTCCAATTACCAAAGCCAATTAAAGTGTCTCAAGCTATGGAAAACAAAGAGTGATAGAAAGTAGAACTAAGCTATTGAACCAAACAAAAAGGACTTTGATTATGATTAAACCGTAGATAGACCAAGTAATCAAATCAAACCTTCACCCCCAAGTTATACTATCATTTTGAGATGATCGGTTGAACCAGCAAAGCTATCTAAGCCCACTTTCAAGGGTAAAAGACTAGTTTAATTACTCTAATCATTTATTTTCATAGAGTTAGCTCAATTAAACTACAACAATATCAACCCAAGACCTAAATAAGATTCAAACTATTTTCATATCTAAATGCTAGCTATCCTCCCTACCCACATTAGACAATTGAGCTAACCTTTCATCACAAGTCAATTGCCCTAAAACACGGATTAAAATTCTTTCAAGCATTTCATCGAACACTTGATGGGCATGACAAAAACCTCTAAATTCAATTGTAATAGACAGGCTAAGGTTTAAACAAAATCAACTAGCCATCTTAAGGGCCAACCACAACTAAATGTACAACATTAAGTACAATTAAACATCGAAACACAAGCAAATAAACTAGCAAAGAAACCAAAAGCATGAAACTAAAGAGACAAAGTGGAGAGGAACTTAAGCTTAAATTTTCAAATCAATCGAACTTATACAAAGTATACATAAAATAACCTAAAGTATTCCCCTCCTAATGGGGTTTAGAAATGGCTAAAATAAACCCTAATCGAGCCCTCAAAGACCTAAGGGAAAGGCCCTCAACAAATAATTACAATTCTTACATAAATAATCCCTAAAGGTCAGTCAGCAGGTTTACGGCTGTGCAAAAGTGCACAGCCAGCCATGTAATTCTTGGGTTTTACTGACTGATCAATATGACAATAGTGAAAAGGGTGCACAGCCCATCATTGATCTCTTTAAACTTTTAGCCGCTTTCAGAAACTTGGCACGATTGTGCAAAATTGTACGGTAGGCCGTGTTGGGCCTTTTTTCCTTAGATCACTTGATTTTTACTGTTTCGAACCCAGTTGTTGCCAACTCTAGGATTAATAAGAATTCTAGAAATTAAAATTTATTATAGGCAAAAGTCAGATAAATGTGGATATAATTACGATCTTTTGGGACCAAATATTTATTACCTACGGAAGTAAACAAAAGCAAGTGAAAGCGTAAAGTTATATTAGTTTCAAGCAAAATTTTAGGTGATTAGAACATATGAAATAGCACATTTTGCACGAAATAACACCACTAGATAGAAACGAGCCAACCCGGCTTCGCAAGCACTTGGGTTCTGCTCGAACTTGATTTGATCAAAACTTGACCTAGCTCGAGCTAAGCTCACATGCTTGATGAACCAAGCTCAAGCCTATGGAATTTAAACTTAATTCAGCTTAACTAGGCTTGTTTATTTGTTACATTTTGGATATTAATAATTCAACTTTAAAGTATATCATTGATCATTATTGTTCTAAGTTGAGCACTATAATTCTCTAAAATTAAATTGTATTTCAAATCAATGACATGAACATTTGAATCATATACGGAAACAATATATAACCTATCAGGGTTCAGCTGAGCTCACGCTTAGCTTGATTGAACTCGACTCTGTCAAACCTCGACTCAAACATTGTACCACACTTAGCTCGTGTTCATGCTTGGTTTCTTAACAAGTCCACTCCAGCCAAATCTGGTCAAGCTAAGGCTCAACTGACCTAAATACACCCTAGATGCTACAAAGGACAATGTGAACAATTATATTACAAAGGGAATGAAAACTTGAACCTGAGACCTCATGCTTTAAAACTTTAATTTACACCATTAGACTAAAATCTTATCAGCATTTAGATAATTCTAATAGTGTATGTGGAGGTAATATTGTAATTTAAATTTTCTACTATTACTATATATACGACACCAGGCATCCAATTGGATGAGCTTTCTCTCCGATAATCATCCATGGTATCAGGGCTAATCTTCCTAAAAACCTTAACCCTGCAGCTTGTGTGGCACCTCATAACTAACAACAACACCTCAATTGCTGCAACCACCACCTCTATTGTTGTCTCTAACATACTGCAATAAGTGTTGGCTCCTTCCTATACCCCAATTTGTGCACCACTTACACTATCGCCGTCAACTGAGCTTCATGGCATCTCGTCGTGCCTGAGGTTGCCATCTTCTTTTCTTCACACTTTAATTTTTCTCCACCTCCTACTTCACCACAGTCCTCGACATCTCAGCCACTACCTTCCTTTATTGTGGTGCCCTCTCTTGGCTTCGCCTTGCCGCAAGCTCAACCTAGTATCTCAATTCCTTCCCTGCCTATTTCGTGGCCTACGAGTGCTATTTCTTCGCCGAGTATGAGGTTGCTATGCTTGACCTATGCTGACACAATGTCTCATCTTTATAGGTCACATGAGCTTCTATCACACAATGCTTTGATGGTTCTTGGCCATCCTTCCTTGGTGCCTGCTCATGGTAGCGGTCTTCCTCCGCTACCACCCTCACTATGGACTATCAATATTACTACTTAGGTAACCATGGTGCTTACCTCGGTGAATGACTATCTCTCCTAGAAAATTCAGTTTACATCTTTTATGATCATGCATTAGCTTAAAGGCATGCTTGATGGTACTATTGCGCAGTTAGTTACCGCTATTTTGGTCACTCCCAGTGTTCAATAGCCGAATCCCACCTATTCCTACTGGCTTTGAACATAGATTTTCACTACTATCCCCAAGGATACATTGTGTGGGGTACGTAACATTCCCTATGCTTAACCAATCTAGTAACATCCTGCTTGACATTTTAGTACTGCTAGCTTGGTTGGAGTGTTAGATCTTAAATGTATGCTCACTAATATATCCAATGACTCGAATCAGTCTATAAAAGACTATTTGTGTCGTATTAAGACTCTTGCTGACTATTTGGCTGCCATTTATAATTCCATTTCTAACCTTGAGCTAATCCAGTATACCACATCTTGTTTGCCTCCTGATTACCATGGTTTTGTTACTATTTTTTCTAAGTTGCCTCGTAGTCATGTCTTTGATGATTCGCGCTTCAAGCTAGTTTTCTATGAGCAACGATTGAAGTTTCAGTAAGCTAGAGATACTCCCGTTCATTAGGCGTTAATTAGCGCTCTTAGCGCTTAGTGGCACCAATCAAGGGGGGTGGGTCTTAGTCCCAAAGAGGTAATAATGGCACATCTCAAGGTGGTAGAGGCAAAAATAACGGGGGATTCACAATTAGAATAGTAATAGTGGAGGGCGTAATAACAAAGGCGGCAATCAAAACAACATCAATAATAATCAGTAGAATGATTCATCTTCTAGGAGCATGCCTAGTAGTATTGTATTTGGTAATTCAGATGTTTCATCATTAAATACCAATTGTGCTTCTACTTTGGATACTTACTCTTTGCCTGTAAGAGCTAACCAACCAGAAGGGATTTTATATTCCAATACTGTAAGTCAAATTATCATTCTCCTGGTCATTCTTTTGATGCATATCCTAATTGATATCAATCTCACCAACAACTAGTGTTTTCTTCATATGCTATAATCAGTTCTATGTTCTGTTGATGCTAATGAACAAATCTGGTATTCAGACTCTGCTATTACTTACTCATATGACACCTGATGATGGCAAGCTACTTATTAAATATGCTTACTCTAGCTCTAATCTTGTTGAAGTTGGGAATGAAACCTTATTGCCTATTAGTCACATTGGCCATGGTATTATTTCCGCTCCTATGAAGCCATTACACCTCTGTCATATTCTTCATGTTCCTCAGTTGCATCATAACTTGTTACCTATTGGGCAACAATGTATTGACAACAACTACAGTATAGTTTTTGATGCTACTGTTGTTTATTTCAAGGACAACACCATGAGTGATGTCCTCTTGCAGTCTCCTAGTGTCGGCAATATTTATGCAATCTATTTCCCTATTAGAAGTCCTTTGGTTTCTGCTAACCTAGCGTTTAGTACTTCATGAGATCATTGGCATCGTGTCTAGGGCATTGTGGAGCTCCTGTGCTTACTGTTTTAAAGAAAAACAATTACTTGAGTGTTTCTTCTTCGTTTCATGATAATTGTACAGCTTGTCATTCAGCTAAGTCCCATAGACTTTCTTTTTATTTAGTTGAACATTGTACTATTACTCCTCTTGAGTTAATTCATTATGATGTTTGACAGTCTTTTCAATTGAAAATCTTTGCAGTTGCAAAATTAAGATGTTTAAGAGTGATGAAGGAAGGGAATTTGATCAAACTAATATGCATGATCATTTTTCTAAACATAGTATTTATTTCAGAAAATCATGCCCGTACACACAACAACAAAATGTTGTAGCTGAGCACAAACATCAGCATCTTCTTGAGATTACTTTATCGTTTCTTATTGATGCATCGTTCTCTGCATTTGTTTGGTTAGATATGGTCTGTAACGCTATCTTTACCATGAATAGGCTTTCCACCCTTGTGTTACTTGACAAATCCTCTTATTAGGGTTTATTTGCAAAAGTACCTAATTATAGTTTTCTAAAATACTTTGGATGTGTTTGTTCTCCACACTTAGTTGCTATTTCTATAAATAAATTGTCTCCTATGTCTATCCTGTGTGTATTTTTAGGCTATGCTCCTTATTATAAGGGTTATTGCTGTTTCAATCCCCTTACAAATCATGTTTACATAAGTCATCATGTCCGTTTTCATGAAAATGAATTTGCTTTCTCCTCTCTTACATCTCGAGTTTTTTCCATTCATAAAACTACTCCCTTTGTCCGTGACAATATGTTGAGTTTAACCTATACTACTGGAGTTCTTGCAATAAATCCAAGTTCCTCTTCTTCATTCCCTTACCCACAGCCTATACAAGCCCATCTCAGTCTTTGGGCTTGTGCTCATCTAGCCCAGTTTCAGCCAGAGGGGAGCCTACCCAATTTGCTCCATCTTCTTCTATGGCTATTCCCAGGCTAGGCTGCCTCTCACTACCTCCTTCATGTCATCTCCTACTGCTGGCCCGCATGTGTTGTCTAGTCCAGCACTTGATCCTAGCCTGTTGAACCTAAGCTTACCCCATTTCCCTAGTGGCCCATCTTCTGTGACTAGATGTCTAGTACCAGCCTAGCACCTAGTGGGGCTTCACCACCCTAGCCCAACTGTCTTGATCGAATCATTACCTCCTAGCCCACTACCAATACTCACAGGATAAACACGTTCTAAGTTTAGCATCTTCAAGCCTAAATGGATTCTCTCTCTCCAATTCTCTAGCTAAGTGGAACCTACGTCCTTCACCCAAGCCTTTAAATATTCACACTGGAAGCGGGTTATGGATAAGGAGTATAATGCACTCATGGCTAATGGTACTTGGAATCTGGTTCCACCCCAATCTTAGCAAAACCTAGTTAGAAGTAAGTGGATTATAGAGTAAATATCGATCGATGATTCTATGGAGAGGCTTATAGAACAGATATAACGCTCGTTTGATTGCTCATCATGGTTTTCACTAGCAGGCAGAAATTGACTACCATGAGACATTCTGCTTAGTTGTCAAACCTCCTACTATTTGCCTCATTCTTTCCTTAGTTGTTGTTTCTAATTGGTCTATTCATTAGTTAAATATCAAAAAACGCGTTCCTGCATGGGCAACTCAATGAAAAAATCTACATGAAACAACATGCAAGCTGTACTCACCTTGATTATCCCCATTTTATTTGCAAGCTTAAAAAGGCTATTTATGGTCTTGAGCAAGCTCCTAGAGCTGGTTTTATTGTTTCAGCAATATCCTTCTGTCTCATGATTTTGTATGTGGCAATGTTGATCCTTTGATATTTGTTTCTCATACTAGTTCTCATGCTTTGATCTTGCTTCTCTACAGGAGGATATTATATTGGTATGCAATTCTTCTACTATAATTGAGTCCTTCATTGGTGTTCTTTCGGTTAGTTTTCCATAAAGACATCGAGGAGGCTCAGTACTTTCTTGGCATACAGGTGGTCTGTTCTTCTTCGGGCCTTTTTCTTTCGCAATAGAAGTATGTTGATGATCTTCTTCATAAATTTCATATGCACACTATTAAACATGTTAGTGTCCCTTCTGTTGCCTAAACCACTTTATCCCTTTTTTATGGTGAACTGCTTGTTGATCCCTCTACGTATTGAAGTATGATAGGTCCTTTATAGTATTTGATATGATTCATCTTGACACTGCCTATGTAGTATATGTAGTTTCTTAATTTATACATGCTCCCCACACTACTCATCTTCATATTGTCAAGTGTATTTTTAGGTACTTTTAAGGAACTCAGGATCATGGTCTGTCCATTTGCCTATCAGTCTCCTCTTCCATCATTATCAGATATTTAGATGCAAATTGGGCTAGCTGTAAGCACTCTTGTCGCGCCCCCATGGGCTATGCTATGTATTTAGGTCCCAACCTTATTGCTTGGTGCTCTAAGAAACAACCTACCATCTCCAAATCTTCTATAGAACCAGAGTATTGAGCTCTTGGCTACACCGTTGCTGAAACTATCTCGATTGGCAAGTTGTTATATTACTTGGGGTTGGGGATTACCATTTCTACCCCTATTCGCCTCTACTATGACAATGTCAGTGCCACGTATATGTATGTTAATCAGTTTAGCATGATCACATTATGCGTATTACTATTGACTATCACTTTTTTTGAGAACGAGTTGCTAGTTGTTCATTATACCTCTATAAGTTTATAGATTTCGGATATTTTTATTAAAAGGTTGCCTTCCAAACAGTTCTTATTTTTGAAATCTTATTTGTCTGAGCCCCCCTCGATTAGATTGAGAAGGCATAATAGTGTATGTAGGGGCAATATTGTAATTTAACAATTTATACAGTTAATTATATATACAGCACCAGACTCCCAAGGTTGGTGAGCTTTCTCTACAATAATTTTATAGATTCCTCATAAGGATAAAAACCTCTCCCCCAGAAAGTGAAGGGCAGAGATGGATTATTGTAAGTCCTAATTAAGATACTCTTGCGTACATCATTAATGTTATGTGTACGATCTCTCCAAGCACGAGATGCAATACCCCCAATGAATTCAAAAGGAGAGCTTGCAATTTTTGGGGTTATGATCTGTAGTCAGGTTCAAGTACTCTAACTCTTATATTCCTAGTATAAATCTGGTCTGTCTCGTTGTGTTTCCTACTTTGTGTAGTATTTGGAAATTTTAAAGACAACTATGTGTGATGACTCCAAATTTTATGCCACCTACCAGATCCTCCATTAATTCCGGAACGTATTTGCACGTGTTAGCTATTTATTCACGAAATTATGTTGGCCCACTTTGGTTTTTTTTACAAAATTTTTTTTAATGAAAATGTCCTTATAAACACAGAGCTCTCACAAAACAAGTTTTCACTGCTTAACTTAGTAGATTCTAGTGTGTTACTTCAATGCATCTGCAGATTAGCCTGCAACAGTTTTAAAAACATCTGGAAAAATGTTATTAATTTTGCCAATATGTATGCATATATAAGAAGCAAGCTAGGAACATTCGTAAATAATTGGTAGAATATAATAGACACTGTGTTATTGGGAAATTTGGGACTCTAAACTATTTTAAACGCTCCCCTGTAAAAAATGTCCTCTACTTCAAAGTTAAAATTTAAGGCGAATATATGTGCAATGATTGTCAATTTTCTCAAATAAGAGCCAATTATGATCTATGTTCATTACTAAGTGGTAGTACATAATGACATCTTTATCATTAAAAAAATTTTGATTCTAAGGCTTCGACTAAATCCCCTATTAGGGTGCATCCTACATTACAATTATAAAAGGTATCAAAAGGGCATTAGCTCCTTTGGTACGTCCGTCACTTATGCAACGTCCTGCCTTGGGTTCGAAAGTCGGGAAGCTCCATTTAAATGGGGGAGTAAGGGGGATCCTAGGTCTTGTACCTAGGCCTGCTTAACCCCTCTCGTTCAGGCCTGTTGGCCGACTGAAGTCCTCGAAATAGGCCCAAGTGCTTACTAATATTTACAAAAACATGCATATATGATTATACAAGCTAGTGAAGCTAGGGATGGGCATGGGGTGGATTCGGGGTGGGTTGAGCTATACCCGCATCCGTGCCCATTTTCAAAAGTCACACCCATACCCATATCCATACCCATCGAATCTTGGATGGTTGTACCTATACCCATATCCATCGGATTTTTTGGGTTTATGGGTTTTATTCGGGTATATATAGAATGCACAAAGTGTCATCCATATTCAACCCATATGTGCATACATGGTATATTTGATTAGCAATTTCAAGCGACGCTATTAAAATTCATGTTGAATAAACTCACTGAAGTTAAAAATGTAAAAAATTTTAATTTTTCATTTCTAAATAAATAAATAGTATGCACTTAGAGTTTCATGCCAAACATTTATTTTTGGATTTTACCGTATTTTGGTTGCTTTTTACTAGCAAATCGGGTACACAATCGGGTACGGGCTTTTAGAATCCATGCCCATACCCATACCCATTTTCAAACGCAATACCCATACCCGCCCCATACCCATATTTTTTTTACAAGTTTTCATACCCAAACCCGCTATAAATGGGGCGGATTCGGAATGGATTTTTCGAATTCGGGTGCAACTCCCATCCCTAAGTGAAGCTAGTCTCTTCTACAACTAAAAGTGAAAATTAAGCACCTTCAACAACAATAAATTATGTAGTTGGGAGTACACTAAGGTTTACTCTTCTGTTGGCATGAAAGTGGTCATTGGAAGTAACAACTCGAGGAATTTTGACTTTTTGAGAGAAGATAACTCACACGAACCATATCGATGGTTTCAAAGATTAGAGAGACTAGTGATATACAGCTTGGACCGACTTAAAAACGCGCATGCGCCATTGAGAAAAGATGTTTACCTTTCAGTTTGTATTGAGATGCTAAGGCCATTAAAGTAAAGGAAAAGAAACTAGTGACTAAAGTAATGAGTGTAACAGTCCACTTCTCTATGGTGTGTTACTAGTGTGTGTACAAGGAGAAGTGCTCAAGAACTTTAAGATGTAGCAAAAATTTTGTATTATATGAATACATAATTAATTAATGCATTAGATGATTGAAAATGATTATC
>JAKOGI010000145.1:430000-612500 GCA_029747015.1 Carnegiea gigantea
CTGTTAGCTGTTTGTATTAGCTGTTTGCTGTTAGCTGTTTGAATTAGCTGTTTATATTAGCTATTTGAATTAGCTGTTTTTAGAAAAAGTGTTTGGTAAAAATTAGCTGTTTCTATAAAATATATTGGTAAAATTTCATTTATGCCCGTATTTATGAATTAGTTTTCAATGAGATGTGTGTAATTTTTTCAAATTTATGGACAATTATGTCATTTTTACAAAAAGCTCTTCTCAAAAGGCTAATGGGAATAGCTTTTTCAAAAAGAGCTTTTTGGAGTCAAACAGCTATTGCAAACAGCTCTTTACCAAATACCCTTTAACTGTTTGACTTGGTCAAAACAGCCAAAATCCTTCTAAACAGCTATTTTTACCCAAAAAACTGTTGTTACCAAACACCCCTTATGCTAGTTTTGGGCTTATCTAGCTAGAATTCTAGATAGGTTCAATTCATTATTGTGTATTCTTTTGTCCGCCATATGAACGGATGATGCCTATGCGCTTGGATCTGGTGGAGCGCTACAAACAAAAGTGTCTAAACAAAATCCTGCATTTGAACCTCTTGGATAGCTTCGCTTTAAGGATGAGAATTGTATCTGAATTCAAAAAATTCATCCAAATGCGCTCTACTTATAGCGGATATGGGTGCAAAAAATTAGAAAAAAATGGATATGAGATAGGTATGCTGAAAACAGGTATGAGTATGGGTATGGGTCGGGTATAGGTATCACCCGGCCCATACCAGGGCCAAAAACTTGTTGTAATTTTCCGCAAGTATACAGTTATCGTCGTAATACTAACGAATGTCGATCCTCAGGGATGGATGTGAAATTAAGTTACTACTCAACTAAATTAAACTTGCTAGACAACCCTTTAATTCATAGCCTAGTAATGCAGATTAACATTAAATTAGCATCAAAACACCAACAAGTTAGAAGAGAACTCAAATGATAAAGCGTAGAGCATCTAACACTTCCTGGTACAGCAAGCCAATCTGATCTGCAATTAGCAAAGTATTAACGAGCAAACAGAGCAATAAACAGAGGGAAAAAGCTGCGCAATTACACCAAACTAACTACGTGCAATTCTCAAACTGAACTAGAATTTGAATGAAACCACAAACAAAACCAAATTACATCAATTCCAAAAAAACCGAATCTAAAATCTGGGAAGGCAAAAATCCAAACAATGAGGAAGGAGCAAAAACTTGTTGTGATTTTCCGCAAGTATACGGTTATCGTCGTAATACTAACAGATGTCGATCCTCAGGGATGGATGTATGAGATAAGGTTACCAAAGGTTCTAAACTAAATCAAAACTATAATCTAAATTAAATAACTCCAATGTTAAGATATTCCACGAATTGATACTAAATTAATTCATGTAACGTGTGCTCCAACTTGCAAGCAGATAGAAAATTGAGAAGAAAACATCAAATTGCAATTAATCTAAGCCAGCAACACTTAAACGAAATTATTTCCTGATGTTGAATACATGAAACAAAGGAGAGAGAACAAAGGAACCCAGCAAAAACAAGGACCCAAAATACACTGAACGAAAGAGCCCAGCAGAGCAATCGAACCCAGCAATAGAGCAAACGACACTCACGATCTTTTTGTTGCAAAAACGCAAATTTGAACCAACCAACTCACAATTTCATCTCCAACATTATATTACTCTTTCGATTCAAACAAAACTGAGTCAATTACATTAACGTTCAATGGCTATAGATGAATTCGGAATTGTAAAAAATATTGCAAAATGGACTAAGCTAACTCTCTACCGCTACACTACCCCCCTCGGCCCTGTTCTGTTTTTCGACTTTTGTAGCCTCCCCTTCGAGCCCCTTCACTGCCCCTAAAATAATGGTTGCCATTCACACCTAGTAACTGATGCGTTAATGATGCTAAAGATGGAGTTGATGGAGAAGAGAGAGAAGGAAAGTAACGGTGGAGGCATGAGGAAGACGAACAGCCATGGATGCCGCTCTGTGTTTGGCCCTGTTCTTCGGTCTGCTGCCTGGGATGAGGAAGAAGAAGACGCCGAAGGGGGGGCCTGCTGTCACATGCGAGAGGCGTGGCCTCACTTAAGTGGGGAGGCTGGGCTTGTGAGTGAGGGAATGAAGGAAGGCCTTACTGGGCCGACCCATAGAGAAAAAGAGATAGAAGGGAAGAGGGGAAATGAGAGGAGGCCGGTCGTTGAGCTCATTTGGATCGAGCTGCCCTTTCTTCTTTCTTGATCCAATGCTTGTTGTAAATCCAAACCCTTTTTGATTCGACTTTCTCCCTTTTTTTTTTCAAGCAATTTATTTATTCTTCAAATTTCTCAAATTCCTACAAAACAAATAAAATGATATTAAAATCATAAATTAATAATTTATTTCGAGCAAAAATTAGATAATAAAAGAGCATAAAATATCATAATTTTTGGTTGAACAAATGCCCTCACACCTAAGTTTTGCTCGTCCTCGAGTACAACAAAACTAAAAATCCTAGAAAAAGAAAATAAAATTCATAACTCACTTTCGTAGGAATCACGATTGCACTTAGCATGTGCTACAAGCCCTTTAAACCCCTAGGTTACCTCTAGTGGACGAGGAAGGTTTCGTAAGGGTTTGCAGAAGATATACCCACAAAATCTATAAAAGAAAACATAAATAAAAACTCGAAAATCTTTTTTTTTGGGTTATGTTTTTCAAAAATTAATATGTACAAAGTTGGGGAAAAATATATACATATTCTAATCAACTAAGTCACCCATGTGGCAAAGATATTGGCTTGCATATAAACAAAATGCAGTCAAAGGCTCTCAACCGCATGAATGTTATCAGAGGACTAATTTTTCACCGCACTGGACATCAAGATTTCGAATCCATCTCAGTGCTTGTGTGCATGTGTACCATCATCTTAGGGCTCAGGTTTACCAAAATCAAACTCAATCCCACTCGACTGATACAAATTACATTATTGAATTATTAACATAGGAAGCAAGTTTTTTCAATAGCAGTATTGTCTCAAAGGGTGACACCCAGTAGCGCATGCCTCAAAGTGTTACTTGTTATTCCAAATTTATTCCATTTCCTTTTTCCTATTCTTTCTTTTTTTTAGTTTTTTTTTCCCATTTTTTCCATTTTTTTAATTTTTTTCTCTTTTTTTCATTTTTTTCTGTTTGTTTTCCCAATGAAAACCAAAGTAATTGTGCCAAAAACAAGTGGGAGAGCCCATAATGGAAAACTAAGACCCTAAGATAATGATGATGATATAAATAGGGATTAGATTACACAACAATAATGAACAAATGGTGTTAGAATTAGGGCTAACAATGACACACTGAAGATGGAGACCTAACATGCACATTAGTTCATATGCAAGCTAAAAATTAAAGTACAGGGATTTAAGCTGATTAGAAAAGTATAAAAGTTCCCCAAAAAAAAACAAAATTTTTTTTTTTGAACTTTCAAAATTTTTCATATTTTTTTCAATTTTTTTTTCAGATTTTTTTCAAAGTTCCCCCACCCCCACACCTAAATCTCATGATGTCCTCATTGGGAGTGGAAAGAAGCATAAAACACAAAAATAAAAACTAAAAAGAGACGAAATATATAAAAAAAACATGACTCAAAAACAAAAAGGACAGGACTTTAAACTCAAAAATAAAACAAAAATAAAAGACAGCCACAAATATATACAAAAGAAAACAAAATTAAAGAGAAGAGATAAAGATGAATGATTATACCAGGTCAGGTGCAGAATTACACCTCAGCTATGCCTCCAGAAATTTGCGCAAATAAAGGCCTATGGAGCATCAGCTACTCCACATCGAATGAAACATCGCTACTTAAATCAAAACATGTTAGAGCACGTAACATTTTATCAAACAAAGAAGCCCAACTCTCAATAAAAGCAATGCAACAGAGATTAAAGAGTTGCAGCCAAAATGAATACATCCACCATAGCAATAAGGTACAGGTAAGGGTCCGTTTCAACTTGTCAAATGTATGGTCCCAAACATCAAACAAGTAGATGTAATTCAAACTAGCCAGCTGGTGGGTCATTGGCCTAAAAATTGGGTTATCATGAATGAGCGGTCTAGGCAAAATAGGGGGTGCAAAATTCACAAGTCTCTGAGTACCAAAATGTGCATGAATTTGGTTTAAAGTAAAATTCTTAGTGGCAATGCTCCTAGACTCAAACAAATTTAGACTTGCAATTTTCAAAAAGGAGGTCAATTCAGATGGGGTCAAAAGAAAAAGATTCATATTTAGCACACAAATCCACATCCAAACCCACATTGACATCAAACCCACATGAAAAATATTCATATTCTACAGAAAGAATATCATCACTAAATTCTAATCTAGTGGGTTCAAGTGGCTCACATTGCCTCTGTAAAATAGGTTATTCTGACTCTTCTATCTCATGATGCTCAAAGTTAATTGTGACGCTCAAATCTAATGTTGCAAGAAAAACAGAGTTTTAATATTTGTAAACCCCAAGTGCAAGGTGTATCGTTGAGTACTTGGGGTGTCGTCCGCAGAGAATTGTGTTTCCAACTACCAGAGCTAACTAAAGTGTCTCAAGTTAGGCAGGATCGAAGGATGAGAAGGGAAAACTAAACTACGCTACAAATACAGAAACAAGCGACTTGGAATTGTGATTTTACCAATGGATGAACCAATTAACCAAGACGAGTCCTAACCTACCCGAACCACACTATGAACAAGAGATGGTCGGTTGCACCATCAAAGACAACCCAAGCCCTCTCTCAAGGGTCATGAGCTAGTCTAACTCGTGTAACCACCTACTTTCGTGAGGTTAGGCGAATTAGACCACAAAACTAGCAACCCCGGACCTAGCTCGATTCAGATACTACTTTCGTGTCCCGAACTCGGCTATTCCCTCTCCCACACTAGCAAATTGACCTCACCTCTCAGCATAAGTCAATTGCCCAAAAATATGGATGAAACCCCTCTCAGGCATTTCATCGAACACTTGGCGGGCGTGAAGGAAAACTCTAAGTTCTAAGCATAGATTGGATATGGTTAGGCCTAGTACAAGATCAATTAGCCATCAAGAGGCTAATCACAATCCAAGCCAACACAATCTACCAACTAAACATCAAAAACACAACAAAACCTAAACTAACAAACAAGAACAAGAACATGAAGAACAAAGCAAAGGAAATGAAATAAAATGAATTTAAACGAGTAAATAACATAAATTAACAACGAAATTAAACATATAAACTAAACAAAGCAAATACAAGAATTAAACTAGCAAAACATAAACAAGAACAACAATGAAATAAATAGAGAAAGGAAGAGGGAAACATATGCCAGAATTGATTGAAGAACTTGAAATCCACAAGCTTGAATCCCAAAATACAAACTACAATCCTAATCTAATCCTCCTATTGAGGTTTTTATTGGCTGAAAACCTAACCTAAACTACTCTAGGAATCGTCAGAGCAAAACCCCGAACGACCTCCCCGAACAAACTGGCAGAAAGGGGTTATATCGCGAACGCAGGCCCGACGCACGGCCGTGCCACCACGCACGGCCGCCCGTGCGCCACCACGCACGGCCAGAACGCACGGCCGTGCGCCTGGCCGTGCTGGCCGTACGTGGCTTCGGCCACCGGTGCACGGTCGTGCCTCCCTGCAGGATGGCCGTGCACTGCTGTTTTTCGCCTGTTTTCGCTGATTTTCATCGTTTTGTCCCATCTTCGTCCCTTTCTGCGACGTTTGCTTGATTTGGAGTTATTTTCTACAAAACATAAATAAAACAAGGTAAAAATCCTAAAGATTAAGTTATTATACGAGCAAAAAGTGAGTGAAAGAGGCACGTAAAATGGGTAAATTTACCGTTCAACACACCCCCACACCTATCTTTTGCTCGTCCTCGAGCAAAATAAAAGAAAAACTAAAGTAAACAACTAACTCACTTTCGTAGGACATTTAGCATATGCAACAAGCCCTTTAAACCCCTTGGTTACCCCAAGTGGACGAGTAAGGTCTCGTGAGGGTTTGCAGAAGATATATCCACAAAATCTCAGAAAGGAAAAACAAAGAAAAGAGAAACAAAAATCAAAAAATAAAAATGGCAAAACACAATATATACAACAGGATGAACTGTACACGTTCGGATCAACCAAAACCACCTAGTAGCTCAAGTATCAGTCTGTACACAAGCATTATATGCATTTCAGGACAAATTATCCCAAAGAATGGCATCCAGATATCAGCTTTTCACCCCACGACACATGAAAATAATGAATCCATCCTGGTGCCTGGTGTGCAAGTGTATCATCACCCTAACACTAAGCCTACTAAAAACAAACTCAATCCCACACAATTGACACAAGCTACCTTTTTGATTGGCTAGCATGGAAAGCAGGCTTCCCTAATAGCAGTATTGCCTCAAAGGGTTACACCCAGTAGCGCATGCCTCAAAGGGGTACTTGTCATTTCCAACTCTTTTCTTCCCCACTTTCTTTTCTTTCCATTATTATTATTTTTTCATTACAAACTCATGTCACGCCTCAAAGGGATACACCCAGTAGCGCTTGAATTTGTTTGTTTTTGCTTTTGTTTTGGAAAAAAAAGGGGTGCCAGCACATATAAAGGGAACTGTGCAGTGGACAATGGGAGAGTCGATCGTGAAAGACTAAGAATTCAGGATGATGACAATACATGAATTCAGGACTGGATTGCAAAATTACGATGGACTGTTGGGGTTAGAACTGAGGTCTAAAACGACAGACTGGGGATGAACATCTATCATGCACATTATACTTATATACGAGCTAATAGTCAAGGTACCGGAGATCAAAGCTGATCAAAATAGTACAAAACTCCCTTAAATTCAAAAGGAAAAGAAAAATTTATACAAAAAGGAGAAAAATTGCAAAATTTACACACAAATGAAAAATTTTCACAAAAATAAAAAGAAAAGGGGAGATAACCCACCCCCACACCGAAATCTCACAATGTCCTCATTGGGAGCCGTGAGTCATCACCAACACACAAAAATAAAGAAAACAAAATCAAACACAAAAAAAACAAAAGACGACAAAAATATACACAAGCTAACACACTCTCCCAAAAACACAATCTCACCCAAAATAAGAACACGATCACACATATATACAAACTGACACCACCAAAAACAAATAAGGATCAATCCAATAACACCACCAATCACAACACAATAAAAATCCACAAAAACACGAAAATGGTGATCATAGCCAACAACGGCTCGGCAGCATCCACATTTCACCACAAGATGATCACCAACCAAAACACAATCCTAATATCCACAACTAAATAAAAACAAAAAGAAAGAAAAGAAAAAGAAAAAGAAGGGGGGAGAAGAGTGAGAACGAGTATACCAGGTCGGGTACTGAATGTACCCGAACTATTCCACGACGACATAAGAAGCATCAGCCACTCCTTGCCGCTCAAGATGCGAGTCGTCAACTCGGATGCAGTCAAAGCTCGTAAGAGCTTATCATGCATTGCTGCATGCAGCTCAGAATGGTGTGAGTAAGAGAACACTGGTAAAGATTGAGCAAACAGAGTTAGTGTCCTCTCAAACTCACTAAACGCCTGGGAGAAATCAGCAGAATAATCAAATGCAATAGTCAACACGATTTCTCCAGGCATGCCCTCTAGGTACAGACGATAAGGATCAAGGAGGGGGTCATACCCTCTAAAAGTACCTAGAGACTTATGGCAGGCAGCCTCATTCCCCTCAAGTATCACAAGAGGATCGATAAGCGACAAATCACAACACTTAGGGGAATGGGAGGCTGGTGAACATGAATAGGAAGCATGGGATGTGTCAAGAGAGGTGGGGGATATATTATCAACAAAATCAGGACTAGTTGGCCCTGCAACCACAACATCCATGCATGAAGTCCCTGTGGGAGTCCCATAAAAAGTATGCTCCTCAATAGGAACATTGTCGGACTCAGACCAAGTATCATCCTCCTCAACATTAGCGCTAACGCCAAAGGTCTCACCTACCTCGAACTCCGTCGACTGAGTTAAAGGGGAAGGTGTATCAGGAAAGGTCATGATAAGCACAGTGTTGTCCCAAAGGGTATTAGGAAGGATGAAGCAACAGTGAGTGAAGTGGTCAAGGGAGGGTCAAGTACGTCATCTAGTCCGGACTGTAGAGGAGGAAAAGACGCACCATCATCACACAGATTGACATCAAGTCTAGGAGTACTAGAACTAGGGTCAGTCTCGGGTGATAGGTCATACTCCCGCATTTTATTAACAAACTCAGCAAACTCAACTTGTTGCCTATTCATTGTCTCTATCATATTGCTATGTCTAGCAAAGCCTTCATTAGAAATATAATAGGGACAAGAATTACTGGCGTGGTCAGAACAATGGCAAATTTCGCACACAGGAGAGGCATAATTATGGATACAAGGGGGTGGGGTACAAGAATCAGAACAACTAGTTTCAAATTCATAAGTATCCCAAGCCCACCACTCAAGTAATTCCCAAGCTTCATCAACATTTCGAGCATAGAAATCCCAATGCTCCAAAAGAGCATGGATCTCACAATTCACACCCTCATCAACAACATGCAATATTTCCCATTTCCCATATAAACATCCACAAGAAGCACATTGAGCAAGATAAGCATGTAAACAATCCCAATAACGGTAAAATAGTTCTTGCTCACATTGGGGAAAATGGAAAATTGCCATTGAATTTTTTTTCTTTTGAAATTTTTTTTCTTTTGGATTTTTAAAAGGCCTAGCCTCGAATGCTAAAGTAAACCCCAATATCGAAAAATGCCAACTTCCCGGCAACGGCGCCAAAAACTTGTTGCAAGAAAAACAGAGTTTTAATATTTGTAAACCCCAAGTGCAAGGTGTATCGTTGAGTACTTGGGGTGTCGTCCGTAGGGAATTGTGTTTCCAACTACCAGAGCTAACTAAAGCGTCTCAAGCTAGGCAGGATCGAAGGATGAGAAGGGGAAACTAAACTACGCTACAAATACAGAAACAAGTGACTTGGAATTGTGGTTTTACCAATGGATGAACCAATTAACCAAGACGAGTCCTAACCTACCCGAACCACACTATGAGCAAGAGATGGTCGGTTGCACCATCAAAGACCACCCAAGCCCTCTCTCAAGGGTCATGAGCTAGTCTAACTCGTGTAACCACCTACTTTCGTGGGGTTAGTCGAATTAGACCACAAAACTAGCAACCCCGGACCTAGTTCGATTCGGATACTACTTTCGTGTCCCGAACTCGGCTATTCCCTCTCCCACACTAGCAAATTGACCTCACCTCTCAGCATAAATCAATTGCCCAAAAATATGGATGAAAACCCTCTCAGGCATTTCATCGAACACTTGGCGGGCGTGAAGGAAAACTCTAGGTTTTAAGCATAGATTGGGTATGGTTACGCCAAATACAAGATTAATTAGCCATCAAGAGGCTAATCACAATCCAAGCCAACACAATCTACCAACAAAACATCAAGAACACATCAAAACCTAAACTAACCAACAAGAACAAGAACATGAAGAACAAAGCAAAGGAAATGAATTAAAACGAATCTAAACAAGTAAATAACATAAATTAACAACAAAAACTAAACATATAAACTAAACAAAACAAATATAAGAATTAAAGTAACAAAACATAAATAAGAACAACAATGAAATAAATAGAGAAAAGGAAGAGGAAACTTATGCTTGAATTGATTGAAGAACTTGAAATCCACAAGCTTGAATCCCAAAATACAAACTACAATCCTAATCTCATCCTCCTATTGAGGTTTTTTATTGGCTAAAAACCTAACCTAAACTACTCTAGGAATCGCCAAAGCAAAACCCCGAACGACCTCCCCGAACAAACTGGCAAAAAGGGGTTATATTGCGAACGCAGGCCCGACGCACGGCCGTGCCACCACGCACGGCCGCCCGTGCGCCACCACGCACGGCCAGACGCACGGCTGTGCGCCAGGGCGTGCCGTCCGTGCGTGGCTTCGGCCACCGGTGCACGGCCGTGCTTTCCTGCAGGGTGGCCGTGCACTGCTGTTTTTCGCCCATTTTCGTTGATTTCCATCGTTTTGTCCCATCCTTCATCCCTTTCCGCGACGTGTGCTTGATTTGGAGTTATTTTCTACAAAACATAAATAAAACAAGGTAAAAATCCTAAAGATTAAGTTATTATACGAGCAAAAAGTGGGTGAAAGAGGCACGTAAAATGGGTAAATTTACCGTTCAACACACCCTCACACCTATCTTTTGCTCGTCCTCAAGCAAAATAAAAGAAAAACTAAAGTAAACAACTAACTCACTTTCGTAGGAATCACGGTTGCATTTAGCATATGCAACAAGCCCTTTAAACCCCTTGGTTACCCCAAGTGGACGAATAAGGTCTCGTGAGGGTTTGCAGAAGATATACCCACAAAATCTCAAAAAGGAAAAACAAAGAAAAGAGAAACAAAAATCGAAAAATAAAAATGGCAAAACGCAATATATACAACAGGGTGAACTGTACACGTTCGGATCAACCAAAACCACCTAGTAGCTCAAGTATCAGTCTGTACACAAGCATTATATGTATTTCAGGACAAATCATCCCAAAGAATGGCATCCAGACATCAGCTTTTCACCCCACGACACATGAAAATAATGAATCCATCCTGGTGCCTGATGTGCAAGTGTATCATCACCCTAACACTAAGCCTACCAAAAACAAACTCAATCCCACGCAATTGACACAAGCTACCTTTTTGATTGGCTAGCATAGAAAGCAGGTTTCCCCAGTAGCAGTATTGCCTCAAAGGGTAACACCCAGTAGCGCATGCCTCAAAGGGGTACTTGTCATTTCCAACTCTTTTCTTCCCCACTTTCTTTTCTTTCCATTATTATTTTTTCAATGCAAACTCATGTCACGCCTCAAAGGGATACACCCAGTAGCGCTTAAATTCGTTTGTTTTCGCTTTTGTTTTGAAAAAAAAAAGGGATGCCAGCACATATAAAAAGAACTGTGCAGTAGACAATGGGAGAGTCGATCGTGGAAGACTAAGAATTCAGGATGATGACAATACATGAATTCAGGACTGGATTGCAAAATTACGATGGATTGTTGGGGTTAGAACTGACGTCTAAAACGATCGTAATGATACACTGGGGATGAACATCTATCATGCACATTATACTTATATACGAGCTAATCGTCAAGGTATCAGGGATCAAGGCTGATCAAAATAGTACAAAACTCCCTTAAATGCAAAAAGAAAAGAAAAATTTACACAAAAATGAAAAATTTTCACAAAATTAAGAAGAAAAATGGGAGATGACCCCACCCCCACACCGAAATCTCACAATGTCCTCATTGGGAGCCGTGAGTCATCACCAACACACAAAAATAAAGAAAACAAAATCAAACACAAGAAAAACAAAAGACGACAAAAATATACGCAAGCTAACACACTCTCCCAAAAACACAATCTCACCCAAAATAAGAACACGATCACACATATATACAAACTGACACCACCAAAAACAAATATGGATCAATCCAATAACACCACCAATCACAACACAATAAAAATCCACAAAAACACGAAAATGGCGATCATAGCCAACAACGGCTCGGCAGCATCCACATTTCACCAGAAGATGATCACCAACCAAAACACAATCCTAAATATCCACAACTAAACAAAAATAAAAAGAAAGAAAAGAAAAATAGAAAGAAGGGGGGGAAGAGTGAGAACGAGTATACCAGGTCAGGTACTGAATGTACCCGAACTATGCCATGACGGCTTAAGGAGCATCAGCCACTCCTTGCCGCTCAAGATGCGAGTCGTCAGCTCGGATGCAGTCAAAGCTCTCAGGAGCTTATCATGCATAGCTGCATGTAGCTCGGAATGGTGTGAGTAAGGGAACACTGGTAAAGATGGAGCAAATAAAGTTAGTGTCCTCTTAAATTCACCAAATACCTGTGAGAAATCAGTAGAAAAATCAAATGCAATAGTCAATGCGATTTCTCCAGGCATGCCCTCTAGGTACGGACGAGAAGGATCAAGGAGGGGGTCATACCCTCTAAAAGTACCTAGAGACTTATGGCAGGCAGCCTCATTCCCTTCAAGTATCACAAGAGGATCGATAAGCGACAAATCACAACACTTAGGGGAATGGGAGGCTGGTGAACATGAATAGGAAGCATGGGATGTATCAAGAGAGGTGGGGGATATATTATCAACAAAATTAGGACTAGTTGGCCCTGCAACCACAACATCCATGCATGAAGTCCCTGTGGGAGTCCCATAAAAAGTATGCACCTCAATAGGAACATTGTCGGACTCAGACCAAGTATCATCCTCCTCAACATTAGCGCTAACGCCAAAGGTCTCACCTACCTCGAACTTCGTCGACTGAGTTAAAGGGGAAGGTGTATCAGGAAAGGTCATGATAAGCGCAGTGTTGTCCCAAAGGGTATTAGGAAAGGATGAAGCAACAGTGAGTGAAGTGGTCAAGGGAGGGTCAAGTACGTCATCTAGTCCGGACTGTAGAGGAGGAAAAGATGCACCATCATCACACAGATTGACATCAAGTCTAGGAGTACTAGAACTAGGGTCAGTCTCGGGTGATAGGTCATACTCCCGCATTTTATTAACAAACTCAGCAAACTCAACTTGTTGCCTATTCATTGTCTCTATCATATTGCTAAGTCTAGCAAAGCCTTCATTAGAAATATGATAGGGACAAGAAGTACTGGTGTGGTCAGAACAATGGCAAATTTCGCACACAGGAGGGGCATAATTATGGATACAAGGGGGTGGGGTACAAGAATCAGAACAACTAGTTTCAAATTCATAAGTGTCCCAAGCCAACCACTCAAGTAATTCCCAAGCTTCATCAACATTTCGAGCATAGAAATCCCAATGCTCCAAAAGAGCATGGGTCTCACAATTCACACCCTCATCAACAACATGCAATATTTCCCATTTCCCATATAAACATCCACAAGAAGCACATTGAGCAAGATAAGCATGTAAACGATCCCAATAACGGTAAAATAGTTCTTGCTCACATTGGGGAAAATGGAAAATTTCCATTGAATTTTTTTTCTTTTGAATTTTTTTTTTTTTTTTGGATTTTTTAAAAGGCCTAGCCTCGAATGCTGAATTAAACCCCAATATTGAAAAACGCCACCTCCCCGGCAACGGCGCCAAAAACTTGTTGCATAAAAAACAGAGTTTTAATATTTGTAAACCCCAAGTGCAAGGTGTATCGTTGAGTACTTGGGGTGTCGTCCGCAGAGAATTGTGTTTCCAACTACCAGAGCTAACTAAAGTGTCTCAAGTTAGGCAGGATCGAAGGATGAGAAGGGAAAACTAAACTACGCTACAAATACAGAAACAAGCGACTTGGAATTGTGATTTTACCAATGGATGAACCAATTAACCAAGACGAGTCCTAACCTACCCGAACCACACTATGAGCAAGAGATGGTCGGTTGCACCATCAAAGACCACCCAAGCCCTCTCTCAAGAGTCATGAGCTAGTCTAACTCGTGTAACCACCTACTTTCGTGGGGTTAGGCGAATTAGACCACAAAACTAGCAACCCTGGACCTAGCTCGATTCGGATACTACTTTCGTGTCCCGAACTCGGCCATTCCCTCTCCCACACTAGCAAATTGACCTCACCTCTCAGCATAAATCAATCGCCCAAAAATATGGATGAAAACCCTCTCAGGCATTTCATCGAACACTTGGCGGGCGTGAAGGAAAACTCTAGGTTCTAGGCATAGATTGGGAATGGCTAGGCCTAGTACAAGATCAATTAGCCATCAAGAGGCTAATCACAATCCAAGCCAACACAATGTACCAACTAAACATCAAAAACACAACAAAACCTAAACTAACAAACAAGAACAAGAACATGAAGGACAAAGCAAAGGAAATGAAATAAAATGAATTTAAACAAGTAAATAACATGAATTAACAACGAAATTAAACATATAAACTAAACAAAGCAAATACAAGAATTAAACTAGCAAAACATAAACAAGAACAACAATGAAATAAATAGAGAAAGAAAGAGGGAAACTTATGCTTGAATTGATTGAAGAACTTGAAATCCACAAGCTTGAATCCCAAAATACAAACTACAATCCTAATCTAATCCTCCTATTGAGGTTTTTATTGGCTAAAAACCTAACCTAAACTACTCTAGGAATCGCCAGAGCAAAACCCCCAACGACCTCCTCGAACAAACTGGCAGAAAAAGGTTATATCGCAAACGCAGGCCCGACGCACGACCGCTCGTGCGCCACCACGCACGGCCAGACGCACGGCTGTGCGCCGGGGCGTGCCGTCCGTGGTGGCTTCGGCCACCGGTGCACGGCCGTGCTTTCCTGCAGGGTGGTCGTGCACTACTGTTTTTCGCCCATTTTCGTTGATTTCCATCGTTTTGTCCCATCTTCGTCCCTTTCCGCGACGTTTGCTTGATTTGGAGTTATTTTCTACAAAACATAAATAAAACAAGGTAAAAATCCTAAAGATTAAGTTATTATACGAGCAAAAAGTGAGTGAAAGAGGCACGTAAAATGGGTAAATTTACCGTTCAACACACCCCCACACCTATCTTTTGCTCGTCCTCAAGCAAAATAAAAGAAAAACTAAAGTAAACAACTAACTCACTTTCGTAGGAATCACGGTTGCATTTAGCATATGCAACAAGCCCTTTAAACCCCTTGGTTACCCCAAGTGGACGAGTAAGGTCTCGTGAGAGTTTGCAGAAGATATACCCACAAAATCTCAAAAAGGAAAAACAAAGAAAAGAGAAACAAAAATCGAAAAATGAAAATGACAATATAAAATAGATACATCAGGGTGAACTGTACATGTTCGGATCAACCAAAACCCCCTAGTAACTCAAGTATCAATCTGTACACAAGCATTATATGCATTTCAGCACACATCATCCCAAAGAATTGCATTCAGACATCAGCTTTTCACCCCACGACGCATGAAAATGATGAATCCATCCTGGTGCCTGTGTGCAAGTGAATCATCACCCTGAAACTAAGCCTACCAAAACCAAACTCAATCCCACGCAATTGACACAAGCTACCTTTTTGATTGGCTAGCATGGAAAGCAGGCTTCCCCAGTAGCAGTATTGCCTCAAAGGGTAACACCCAGTAGCGCATGCCTTAAAGGGGTACTTGTCATTTCCAACTCTTTTCTTCCCCACTTTCTTTTCTTTCCATTATTATTTTTTTTCATTACAAACTCATGTCACGCCTCAAAGGGATACACCCAGTAGCACTTGAATTTGTTTGTTTTTGCTTTTGTTTTGGAAAAAAAGGGGGTGCCAGCACATATAAAGGGAACTGTGCAGTGGACAATGGGAGAGTCGATCGGGAAAGACTAAGAATTCAGGATGATGACAATATATGAATTCAGGACTGGATTGCAAAATTACGATGCACTATTGGGGTTAGAACTGAGGTCTGAAACGACAGATTGGGGATGAACATCTATCATGCACATTACACTTATATACGAGCTAATAGTCAAGGTATCAGGGATCAAGGCTGATCAAAATAGTACAAAACTCCCTTAAATGCAAAAAGAAAAGAAAAATTTACACAAAAATGAAAAATTTTCACAAAAATAAGAAGAAAAATGGAAGATGACCCCACCCCCACACCTAAATCTCACAATGTCCTCATTGGGAGCCATGAGTCATCACCAACACACAAAAATAAAGAAAACAAAATCAAATACAAGAAAAACAAAAGACGACAAAAATATACACAAGCTAACACACTCTCCCAAAAACACAATCTCACCCAAAATAAGAACACGATCACACATATATACAAACTGACACCACCAAAAACAAATATGGATTAATCCAATAACACCACCAATCACAACACAATAAAAATCCACAAAAATACGAAAATGGTGATCATAGCCAACAACGGCTCGGCAGCATCCACATTTCACCAGAAGATGATCACCAACCAAAACACAATCCTAAATATCCACAACTAAACAAAAATAAAAAGAAAGAAAAGAAAAATAGAAAGAAGGGGGGAAGAGTGAGAACGAGTATACCAGGTCGGGTACTGAATGTACCCGAACTATGCCATGACGGCTTAAGGAGCATCAGCCACTCCTTGCCGCTCAAGATGCGAGTCGTCAGCTCGGATGCAGTCAAAGCTCTCAGGAGCTTATCATGCATAGCTGCATGTAGCTCAGAATGGTGTGAGTAAGGGAACACCGGTAAAGATGGAGCAAACAAAGTTAGTGCCCTCTTAAACTCACCAAATACCTGTGAGAAATCAGCAGAAAAATCAAATGCAATAGTCAACGCGATTTCTCCAGGCATGCCCTCTAGGTACGGACGAGAAGGATCAAGGAGGGGGTCATACCCTCTAAAAGTACCTAGAGACTTACGGCAGGCAGCCTCATTCCCCTCAAGTATCACAAGAGGATCGATAAGCGATAAATCACAACACTTAGGGGAATGGGAGGGTGGTGAACATGAATAGGAAGCATGGGATGTATCAAGAGAGGTGGGGGATATATTATCAACAAAATCAGGACTAGTTGGCCCTGCAACCACAACATCCATGCATGAAGTCCCTGTGGGAGTCCCATAAAAAGTATGCACCTCAATAGGAACATTGTCGGACTCAGACCAAGTATCATCCTCCTCAACACTAGCGCTAACGCCAAAGGTCTCACCTACCTCGAACTCCGTCGACTGAGTTAAAGGGGAAGGTGTATCAGGAAAGGTCATGATAAGCGCAGTGTTGTCCCAAAGGGTATTAGGAAAGGATGAAGCAACAGTGAGTGAAGTGGTCAAGGGAGGGTCAAGTACGTCCTCTAGTCCGGACTGTAGAGGAGGAAAAGACGCACCATCATCACACAGATTGACATCAAGTCTAGGAGCACTAGAACTAGGGTCAGTCTCGGGTGATAGGTCATACTCCCGCATTTTATTAACAAACTCAGCAAACTCAACTTGTTGCCTATTCATTGTCTCTATCATATTGCTAAGTCTAGCAAAGCCTTCATTAGAAATATAATAGGGACAAGAATTACTGGCGTGGTCAGAACAATGGCAAATCTCGCACATAGGAGAGGCATAATTATAGATACAAGGGGGTGGGGTACAAGAATCAGAACAACTAGTTTCAAATTCATAAGTATCCCAAGCCAACCACTCAAGTAATTCCCAAGCTTCATCAACATTTCGAGCATAGAAATCCCAATGCCCCAAAAGAGCATGGGTCTCACAATTCACACCTCATCAACAACACGCAATATTGCCCATTTCCCATATAAACATCCACAAGAAGCACATTGAGCAAGATAAGCATGTAAACGATCCGAATAACGGTAAAATAGTTCTTGCTTACATTGGGGAAAATGGAAAATTGCCATTGAATTTTTTTTCTTTTGAAATTTTTTTTTTTGGGATTTTTAAAAGGCCTAGCCTCGAATGCTAAAGTAAACCCCAATATCGAAAAACGCCAACTCCCCGGCAACGGCGCCAAAAACTTGTTGCAAGAAAAACAGAGTTTTAATATTTGTAAACCCCAAGTGCAAGGTGTATCGTTGAGTACTTGGGGTGTCGTCCGCAGGGAATTGTGTTTCCAACTACCAGAGCTAACTAAAGCGTCTCAAGTTAGGCAGGATCGAAGGGTGAGAAGGGAAAACTAAACTACGCTACAAATACAGAAACAAGCGACTTGGAATTGTGATTTTACCAATGGATGAACCAACTAACCAAGACGAGTCCTAACCTACCCGAACCACACTATGAACAAGAGATGGTCGGTTGCACCATCAAAGACCACCCAAGCCCTCTCTCAAGGGTCATGAGCTAGTCTAACTCGTGTAACCACCTACTTTCGTGGGGTTAGGCGAATTAGACCACAAAACTAGCAACCCCAGACCTAGCTCGATTCGGATACTACTTTCGTGTCCCGAACTCGGCTATTCCCTCTCCCACACTAGCAAATTGACCTCACCTCTCAGCATAAGCAATTGCCCAAAAATATGGATGAAAACCCTCTCAGGCATTTCATCGAACACTTGGCGGGCGTGAAGGAAAACTCTAAGTTCTAGGCATAGATTGGGTATGGTCAGGCCAAATACAAGATTAATTAGCCATCAAGAGGCTAATCACAATCCAAGCCAACACAATCTACCAACAAAACATCAAAACACATCAAAACCTAAACTAACAACAAGAACAAGAACATGAAAACAAAGCAAAGGAAATGAAATAAAACGAATCTAAACAAGTAAATAACATGAATTAACAACGAAAACGAAACATATAAACTAAACAAAGTAAATACAAGAATTAAAACAAAACATAAATAAGAACAACAATGAAATAAATAGAGAGAGGGAGGGAAACTTATGCTTGAATTGATTGAAGAACTTGAAATCCACAAGCTTGAATTCAAAATACAAACTACAATCCTAATCTAATCCTCCTATTGAGGTTTTTATTGGCTAAAAACCTAACCTAAACTACTCTAGGCCAATCGCCAGAGCAATCCTCGTGCGAACCCCCGAACGACCTCCCCGAACAAACTGGCAAAAAGGGGTTATATCGCGAACGCAGGCCCGACGCACGTCCGTGCCACCACGCACGGCCGCCCGTGCGCCACCACGCACGGCCAGACGCACGGCTGTGCGCCGGGGCGTGCCGTCCGTGCGTGGCTTCGGCCACCGGTGCACGGCCGTGCTTTCCTGCAGGGTGGCCGTGCACTGCTGTTTTTCGCCCATTTTCGTTGATTTCCATCGTTTTGTCCCATATTCATCCCTTTTCGCGACGTTTGCTTGATTTGGAGTTATTTTCTACAAAACATAAATAAAACAAGGTAAAAATCCTAAAGATTAAGTTATTATACGAGCAAAAAGTGGGTGAAAGAGGCACGTAAAATGGGTAAATTTACCGTTCAACATCTAACTCACTAGGGTTCTCACATTCATCACCCTCCTTAAACTCAAAAGAATCCTTTAAAGTGATGGGTGGGTCGGCAAAAATTACGACATCCTCAGTGACGTCCGTAGGTGAGCTAGTGTGAGGTGCAAGGTCTTGTGATAGAGATGTAAGGAAGTCCCCCCCTTGCTCTACACTAGGCAAAGGCATGTCATTATTCAAATCGGGCCGAGCGAGATAAGAGGGCTCAAAATTATCATAGAGACTAACTTCAGGTTTAGGAGATCCTAAATTAGAGTCAGGCTCATTACAATTCTTCCTACTTTGATGAAAACATTGAGAATATTCAGCAATCCTCACTTTTATGTTCTCTATCATTTTATCAGTCAATTCATTTATCCTCTTTTCCACACTTGCACAGGTGGCATCAATATAAGTACGAAAAGGGCAAGTAAGAACATCATGGTCAGAACATTCACAATAATCGCACAACACAGGAGACAGGTAAGAATAAGATGGGTTATATAAGTTTATAAAATGATCCTGGTGGGAAGGATTAGCAGGAAAAACAGACTCATCAGAAGTTGGTTATCCAATATTATTTTTACCTTGTTCAAACGCATAGGTATTCCAAGCTAGCTTTTCAAAGAAATCCCATACCTCATCTTGAGTTTGAGATAATAAATCTAGCACACCTCTAGGATAAATAAACTCAACATAACCCTAAGATTCAGAATTCAAACACATAGCAATGACTTTACAAATTTCCCATTTTTGAAAATTCTGATTCAATTGAGCAGGATAATCATTAAGTCTCGAAATAGAACTCCCAAAAGGTTCATGCTCATATTGTGGGAAATTAAAAACTGGCATTCTTGAATCTAGTGTTTTTTTCAATTTTAAGAATTTTTCAATTTTTTTTGGGTTTTCAAGTTTTTAATTTTTTTACTTTTTTTAAGGAAAGAAAATGCATCTAGGACACCATTTACATACCAATGACTAAAACAAAAATAAGAGACCCAAATAATTAAGTGAACAAAACAAAATAAACTAACAAAAATAAAACTATGCTATAAAAGAACGACTCAAATATCAAATAGTAATCTAACATAGAAAACAAAAAATAAGCACATACACAAAATTAGGACATTCTATTTATTTTATTTTATTTTTTGATTTTTCCTTCTGTTTTCGCTGCCTGCACAAGTATCAAAATTGTTAGTCCTCTTCTTTTTTTTAGTAGAAAATAATTACTAAAATCAAAATTAAATGCACCAAAACAAAAACCAAAATAGAAACTCTAATCGAAAATCCAAGACAAAAGAAATCTCAACTAAACTAAAACAACTAAAACTAAACTAACGCACACAAAATCGAAAAACCAAAGATTCGAAACGAAAATAAATACGAAATCGACGCAAACAACTAAATTATGACTCGGCTACGCAACCTAATTTCACAACGCCATCCCCAGCGACGCCGCCAAAAACTTGTTGTGATTTTCCGCAAGTATATGGTTATCGTCGTAATACTAACGGATGTCGATCCTCAGGGATGGATGTATGAGATTAGGTTACCAAAAGTTCTAAACTAAATCAAAACTTTAATCTAAATTAAACAGCTCTAATGTTAAGATATTCCACAAATTGATACTAAATTAATTCATGCAATGTGTGCTCTAACTAGGGATGGCAAAAAATTGGGGAAAACCCGTCCCCACTGGGGCCCCGACCCGAAGTGGGGAAAAATCCCCATCCCCAACGGGGACGGGGACGGGGACGGGGACGGGGAGAAAATTTAATCCCCGACCGGCGACGGGGATGGGGACGGGGACATAATCCTACCCATCCCCGTCCCCGTTTCCCCGGCGGGGATTTATCCCCGTTCTCATCCCCGTCCCCGATACCCCGATCGGGGGGTAATGCTTCGTCCCCGTCCCCGTTTCTAGTCTAAAATTACAAAAATAACCCTAGTTTTAAAATTTTTAAATAAATTAAATATGGTGATATGTGTAATTTTAGCCTAGAAACCCTAGGCATATATGCCGACTATGCACTGAAAATTCATCTCTCAAAACCCTTGTTTGCACTCCAGCCTCTCGGCCCTCTCCTCCTCTGTAGTCTGTCACTCTGTCCTCTCTCTCGGTCTCGGCTCTCCAGCTCTCCTTCTCTAAACAGGCAAAACGCACACTGTGACTCACTGACTCAGCTACTCCTCTTCGGTTCTTCTTCTTCTTCTTCTACTCGATGGTCTTGGCTACTCCTCATACCCATCGTCACGGCCCAGTCCTCTACTCGGCTGTCCTCTTCGGTTCTTCTTCTTATTCTTCTGCTCTGTCAAGTGTCAACTGCGGCAAGGCCACCGTCCTGTTCAAAACTCACGGGTTTGCGGTAAATTCTGCTCGACTTCTTCAATTTTTTAGGGTTTTATGCTATCTTCTTCTGGGTTTGCAGTTCTGGGTAACTTGGGTTGGTCGATTTTTTCTGGGTTTGCTGCAGTTCTGGGTTTGATATGGAGGGGGCGTCCTTCATAGTTAGATTCATGGGTGTTTTGTGGTTATTCTACTTTTGTGATTCTTTCTTTTTGCTATCAGATTCATAGGTGTTTGCTATTGCATCGTCTGTTCTTTAAGGTTTTATGCTATCAGATTCATGGGTGTTTATTCCCTCTTTTTAGACTGCTTGTGACTAGGAGCTATTTCTCTTTTTGGGAAATTACAGGTGCCTGAATATTCAAAATTTTCTGCTAGTGGTGGATCCTTCAACTTTGCACTGTAGTAATTGTAGCTAGATACCTTTTTCCATGTTTGGTTATCTGATCTCTGTTAATTGCTGCATGATTGTTGGAAATAGTAGGCAATTTATCCCAGTCATGCTCATGCAGCTTCAAATGAGATAGTTGGGTTTAAATTGCTGACCAAACTGAGTTTCAAATCTGAAATTATGACCCAACTGACTTATGTTCGAAGACTGTCATCTAAGGTTATTATGTGGTTAGGATTTCAAACATGTTCCTCGTTGGTTAAAGGCCTCCCCCCAAAAAATTTACTCTTTTTTCTTTTTTTGGATAGAACAAGCATACTTACTTTGTAAAGAGGGATATTAGGCAAATCAAATATATGTTGGCATCAATAAAAGAATCTGTTCATAACTGTAAAGTTGTGATGACCAATTCTATTCAGTTAATTTGCTTTCTACGAGTAATTGATTTGCTTGTTAATTTGCTTGTAAACCAAAACAGCCATGATATTGGGTATTCTTCAAGTAATTAATTTCCTTGTTAATCCTAGCATTTTCAAACTCCAAAATAAAAAATTTGTGACCATCATGATTGTTTGGATGCCAGTAGAACAATAGATTGCTTTTGTTTGATCATTGCAAGTTGTTGGTGAACTTTTGGGAAGGTTGTTTTCTTGTGAGTTATTGGTAAACTTTCCTAAGTTATTGTTGTGCTATGGAAGCTCCTAGAGGTTTAACAGTAATGGCTAGTGAACCATTGGCCCATCTCCAAGCTGTACAAACAAAGATGTGGCCGATGCGAGAATCGGAGATTCCACTCCAACGAATACCAATGTTGACACCAATGTTGGTTCATGTGGGATACCAAATGCGACTGAAGATGATGGCACGACACTAACATTGGGAAAGACAAGGAAATTTGTCTCTGATGTTTGGGAGCATTTTACTCTTGAGGTTCGAGATGGCATAGACAAAGCCATTTGTAAATATTGCAAGAAAGCACTTGGTGGTTCTTCTAAAAATGGCACAAAGCATTTGAGAGATCATCAACGATGTTGCCCCATGAAGAAATATAGAAACATTGCTCAAGATTTTGCTCAAAAGAAGTTGAAGGTAGAGACTTCCAGGGATCAAAAAGGGAAGCTTGGTTATAGAAACCCGGTGTATGATGAGGAGGAAGTAAGGAGGGAGCTTTGTAATATGGTTATCATGCATGAGTATCCTCTTGCTATGGTGGACCATCTTGGTTTTAGAAGGTATTCAAAGGCTCTCAATCCTACTTTTAAGATGATATCAAGGAACAATCTCAAGAAAGATATCATCAAAACTTTTGAATATGAAAAAACCAAAACAATGAAATTGTTGGCAAGTATCAAAAGTAAGGTGGCCATCACCACGGATATGTGGACATCTCAAAATCAAAAGCGTGGTTTTATGGCCATAACCGCGCATTGGGTTGATAATTCATGGGCCTTGCAAAGTCGAATTTTGAGGTATTTTTTCTTTACTTAATTTTTAAGATAGTTATTACTTATCTTTATATTTTATACTTTTTAATGAAACTAATTTCATTCTCTTATGCTAGGTTTGCATATGTTCCATGTCCCCACATTGCAGAGGCTATTTCTGAAAAATTAATGGAATGCTTTTCAGAATGGAATCTTGGTAGAAAGTTATCTTCACTTACAGTGGACAATTGTGCTTCCAATGATGCTATAATTGCCATTCTTAAAGATCAGTTGGACGTAAGAGCACTCCCTTTAGAAGGTAAGTTCTTCCATATGTGTTGTTGTGCACATATTCTTAACTTAATTGTGAAGGATAGATTAGAAATCATTGATAGCTCAATTGAAAAGATTCGTGATAGTGTGGCATATTGGAGAGCAACACCAAAAAGGGAGGAAATTTTTTAACAAGTTTGTGATAGTTTGAGTATTTCTTATTCGAAAAAATTGAAACTTGATTGCAAAACGAGATGGAATTCTACGTTTTTGATGCTTCAAACGGCCTTGATGTATAGAGAAGTTTTTCCAAAGTTGGCTAGAAGGGAAAAAAATTATAAATGTTTGCCTAATGATGATGAGTGGGACAAGGCTAGAGAGTTTTGTGACAAGTTGGATATTTTTTATAAGGTGACTCTATTATTTTCGGGCACCAAGTTCCCAACGGCAAACATTTATTTCCCTAAAGTATTTGATGTTCGAATGGCTTTGGATGAGATGCTTTTTGATTCGAATGTGACAATCAAGTCTATGGGAAGAAAGATGCTTGACAAATGGGAGAAATATTGGGATACAATTCATGGAATAATGGGAGTTGCTTGTGTTTTGGATTCTAGATATAAATTGGAAATGTTGAAATGTTGCTATTCTATGATTTATGATTTTGATGTGGAAATCAAAGTTGATGGGTCAAGGATATTATTTATGCATTATTCAATGAATATCAAGAAAAGTTCAAGCGTACGAATAAAAGTCATAGTGTTTATAGTGATTCTACAAATGCATCTACAATGACTTCTGACGGTAGTGGATGTGGTGGTAGAAGGAGAACTGTGGAGCACATATACAACACAAAATTTAAGAAGGGTCCACCAATTCAACAAAAATCTGAGTTAGATTTATATTTGGAAGAACCTACCACCGCAGGGGCAGATACCTTTGAGATATTGGCTTATTGGAAGGGATGTGAGTCAAGGTGCCCTATTTTAGCTGCGATCGCTAAAGATATTTATGCTATACCTGTTTCAACAGTAGCTTCCGAGTCTGCATTTAGTACAGGAGGGAGATTTGTAAGTCCTTATCGTAACCGCCTACATCTGAAGACATTAGAAGCTTTGATGTGCGCTAGAGATTGGATTTGGGCTTCCATAGAGTCGGAAGGTATGCTTTCTTTCTTTTATATGTTTGTAGTTAACATGAAAGAACATTTTTATCTTTTTTACTAATTTGTTTATTTTATGTATTGTAGATGTTGGTGAAGTTACATCTTATCGCCATACCCCTTCGGCTGATTATGATGATGGTGAGATTGAAGACGAACCTGAAATTTAGATGACTTTCACTTGGTTGCTTTGTTAAATTATGGACATTGTTTATTTCGCGGAGAATTATTATTGAACTTTGGTTGTATTTTAAACTTTTAGTTCTTGAACTATAGTTTTGTTTGACTTACTTAGACTTTGAATTTGATTGGATTGTTGTGTAATTTGTGCATTGTTAGCATAATTCGTTAAACTTTGATTTGGTTTGGATTGTAAAATTTGATAAATTTTATTACACTTGTGTAAGTGTTGCATGAAGTTTAGTAGAACTTATTATAAGGGACTAAGGAAGGAAAAAAACAGCGGGTGAAAATCCCCGTTGGGGATTTACTTATTACATGGCAGGGAGAAAATAACGGGTATAAATCCCCGTTAGAGCCCCGTCAGGGAATTTATTACATAGTAGGGAAAAAAAATAATGGGTATAAATCCCCGTTGGAGCCCCGTCGGGGATTAAATCCCTGCCGGGGAGGGGGATGGGGGGGATTTTTTCCCCGCAATGGGAAATGAGGCGGGGACGGGGATGGGGACGGGGAATATGCCCCCCGTCCCCAACCCGCCCCGTTGCCATCCCTAGCTCCAACTTGCAATGCTGATGAACAAACTAAGGAGAAAGCACCAAACTGCAATTAATCTGAGCCAGCAACACTTAAACGGAATTATTTCCCGATGTTGAATACACGAAACAGAGGAGAGAGAACGAAGGAACCCAGCAAAAACAAGGACCCAAAATACAATGAACGAAAGAGCCCAGCAGAGCAATCGAACCCAGCAGTAGAGCAAACGACACTCATGATCTTTTTATTGCAAAAACGCAAATTTGAACCAACCAACTCACAATTTCATCTCCAAAATTATATTACTCTTTCGATTCAAGCAAAACTGAGTCAATTATATAAACGTTCAATGGCTATAGATGTATTCGGAATTGTAAAAAAATATTGCAAAATGGACTAAGCTAACTCTCTACCGCTACGCTACCCCCCTCGGCCCTGTTCTGTTTTTCGACTTTTGTAGCCTCCCCTTCGAGCCCCTTCATTGCCCTAAAATAATGGTCGCCATTCACACCTGGTAACTGATGCATTAATGACTCTAAAGATGGAGTTGATGGAGAAGAGAGAGAAGGAAAGTAACGATGGAGGCATGAGGAAGACGAACAGCCATGGATGCCGCTCTGTGTTTGGCCCTGTTGCTGCTTGGGATGAGAAAGAAGAAGACGCCGAAAGGGGGGGCTGCTGTCACGTGCGAGAGGCGTGGCCTCACTTAAGCGAGGAGGCGAGGCTTGTGAGTGAGGGAATGAAGGAAGGCCTTATTGGGCCGGCCCATAGAGAGAAAGAGATAGAAGGGAAGAGGGGAAATGAGAGGAGGCCGGTCGTTGGGCTCATTGGGACCGAGCTTCGCTTCCTTCTTTCTTGATCCAATGCTTGTTCTAGATCCAAACCCTTTTTGATTCAACTTTCTCTCTTTTTTTTTTTGTCAAGCAATTTATTTATTCTTCAAATTTCTCAAATTCCTACAAAACAAATAAAATGATATTAAAATCATAAATTAATAATTTATTTCGAGCAAAAATTAGATAATAAAAGGGCATAAAATATCATAATTTTTGGTTGAACACCCTCATTTTTTCTGGGGGTAAAATAAATTGTTGAGTAGAATTTTAAGCTTCGAATGTTGATAATTCATTTAAAGAAAAGGCCCCATACCCCAATCCATCCCCAACTATGCAATGCATCCATTTATGTCGCATGTTTACTATGCCAATAAATGAAGTCATGTGGCTCATGACTCATAAACTTAAAGCCCTACCTCATTTGCTGTGTCCCTCACTCCATGATTTGTTGTGCCATTTTTAGAATGCAATTTCTGTTCATGAGCTAAATATGAATGCTTGCACTTAATCCAACGGATGTTGTATTTCAATTCATTAGAACATTTTGCCTAGTTGAATTTAGTTTTATAAATTTCTTTAGATAAGAGAAATTATCGTACACGATGGGTATTATATTTTTTAATATCTGCATATACTAAATAAACCCGAATATCTGAACTACCGATGGGTATGAGTATCGGAATAGATTTTGAAAACCCGATGGATATGGGGATGCCTTTTGAAAGAGTATGGGTGCAGATATAACTCCATCCACTCCGTACCCGCCACATGCCCATCCCTGCTTGCTTCGCTATGTGGTTTCATTTAGTTTTTTTTTTTTAAGCTTTGTTTTTTATTTTGGTTTTATATTTCATCTCATGTGTTAAAGGTATTTCTTTTTTTCTTTTTATTTTGAATCTTTCAACATTTTTTTGCTTAAAACTTTTCTTTATTGTATTTTTTATTCACTATTAATTTAACTTCATGTTACCATATTCTACCAAAATAAAATCAGGTTGCAACAATCATTCCTGTAGTTTGATACTTTTTATGTAAAAATATAGCGCATGTATTTCTAAGTAATGAAGCTTAGAGTTGGCATTAAATTATTAGTTATTTGTCAAGGTAAACATTTGCTTCGTATTTAAGTAAATATAGCACTTGATATGGAGATAAGTACTGTAGTTACTTTAATTTGTAAATATTGATGAGTATTTAGTCAGTATCTAAACAAACACTTTGATAATCTACTTATGAGCATTTTAGGGCTCATTTGCAGATCAACATTGAACTGATGTATTTTGACTTTTAGCGTAGCTACGAGGAGAGAGCATTTGAGCTGCCTAGAAAGATAAGCATTATTTTGTCGACATCCATGTAAGCACTGGTTAGGTATTCCAATAAGCAATTTCCTATTATATAGGTACATGCTACATTTACATTGTAGATGCCAACAATCATCTCTATTTTGCATACAGATAAATATCTCAGTTGTTTGGAGGTAAACATTTTTCGGTCATGTGGTACAATTAGCTTACCTGCGTTGGTAAGCATTTATTAAGTGTGCATATGAGCATTTTATTAATTGACGTATAAGCATTTTATTGTTTGTCAAAAGGAATTGAAGTGAGGAAATAAAAGAAACAACAATATATCATAAGTTTCTCATGTCTCCTGAAAATAAAAATGCAAGGTAACATATCCTTATAAAAATGTAAAGAAGCATTTCCTATTTAACGTAGTCTCTTATATACTCATTTTCACTACAAAATCTTCTTGATAATGTAAACACAAATTCCGTACCTAAAATAAATTAGACAAAAAATTTAGAAACAAATTGAATTTTATATTAATGTTATATATGGGTACAATCTTTGAATTAAATACAATGAGATGATCCTTTGATTCAATCTCCTAATGTTGATTGACTCGAGGGCGTAACCGCTTGATCTCGATTGATGCAAATCAGTTAAAGAACTCTGAAATGATTCTTGATCTTGATCTGCAAATGCTTGATTGCCATTTCTGACGCTCATAAGTTTTAATCATTCTTGCTTGGTAGTTGGATACTACTTGCAGTTTGAGCTTTGAATTCTGCAAATGTTGGATATAGTTGGTTAGATTAATCGATACGATGGCGAGGTTGCTTGATCTCAATCAATGAACTAGACGAAGACCTCTGAAGTAGACTTCAATTTGAGGCTGCAGAAACGGTTGAACTAACTGACTTTGATCCTTGTTACTTGGTAGTTAGATGTCGTTTGTAGTCTGAGTTCTGAAACTTGCATGATGCTGAATGTTGAGCCCGCTTTAGAATAAGGGAAATGACCCTATTTATGGACTCCCAGGCTAGGGTTTGAGTTGGATGTTGAGCCTAAGTCCATATCTTAGTAATTATATTCTTAATTTTAAAAGAGAAATAATTACTATTTTCTGCATTATCAATGACACATGGAAGCTTCTGATTGATCATAATTTGATTTTATTTAAATGGCCCCGTGAAAGCTAATTTTATACGTGGCGGCTCCTAATTGGCAAAATTTAAAATTATTTTATTTTTACACGTGGCGTTATGTGATTTGTTAGCAAATTTTTGCCTTTTACAAATACCCCCTCGAAAGTCAAACGTGTACATGAACTTTTGAGTGTTTGAAGCAGTTGAGTCTCGAACACTTGGCAGATGCAAATGATTGAAAATTTGGTGGGTATTTTTTATTGCCAAATAATTTGGTAACTTAACAATTATCCAAAATTGAATATGATCAATGTGAGCCCGATTTGACAAACTCAAAAAAAAATTGAGGCCCCATAAACCCCCTTTTTTTCTTTTTTTTCACTATCCTCTTTTTTCTCTTTTCCTCCCATTATTTAAAAAAGTCAAAAAACAATTGAGAGGAAGGCTCTGAATGAGGTCTATATCCAGCTGCCTTCTCGCCTTTGATTTTCCCTTTTTTTTTTTGAATTGTGATAATTTTGACTTAAGGATTTGTGATAAAATTCTATTGATAACTCTTGATAGAATTTATCACTCAAAGAGATGAAAATTCACGATACTTAAATTGGAGTAGAAGTAGAGAGCTTCAATCACCAACTTCTATATAAATCTATACGTAGGCGCCTCCAATTCATCAATATCAGCCGCAGGTTTTCTCGTCTCATCCCCGAGGTAGCCGATTACTAAATAGTCGTTTCCTTATTCAACTTAATTAGCTTCTCCTCTCAAATGGATGGGTTCCTTCTCCTGGTTCTCATATTCCTTGGTGTACTGTTGTTCCGTCTTCTAAACCAACTTCCTTTTTCTTTGTTGGCTTTTTTTTTATCGGCTTCAAGTTGTTGTTTCCTTTGCCAAAGCCTCTTCTACTTCTTTGCTCCTTCACTACAGACTCTGGAATACTAACCCATCTTGTTCTCTGCTAGTCGGTGACGCGAAGTGTTGTATGGAGCAGATAGAGAGTCGTTAAAATAGGTTAGGGATTAACGGGCTTTTTTTTTTAAGAGAGAATGGAGGATGAAAGAAATCTTGAAGATGAAGAGAGACATTTCTGAGAATTTAGGGTTCTTTTGTGAGGTATGAGTGAGGGTTTTTTTCTTTTAAAAAAAAAAATTTACAACTGTTTTCCTTGATCTTGTGTAGCTATGGCTGTCATGGCATCTTCCTCCCTTTAATGGAGTTTGAAGGGGTTAAGATAGGATTTTGATGCATAACTTGAGGGATTTGATTGTTCTTCTACCCCATAGTGGAGAAGGGTAAAGGGAAGCAATGGGAATGCATAAAATTAGGAGAGAGAAAGTGAGGATTTGGATGAGAGATAGCAGCCATGGTGTCTCGACGCTCTCCTCTCTTTTTTTTCGGTGCAATAAAGAGGCCCGAAGTGTTATTTCAGATCAGATCAACACTTCATCGTATTTTTTTTGTAGTTTCTCTTTTCCTCGCTGACAATGCCGCGCCATTCGCGGATTTTGCATCAATTCTTTTTGATTTATTTCCCTTCGTTTTTTTTTTTACTTTCCTTTTAGTGCCTTTTTTTTCGAGCAAATTTAAACTAATACTTCCTTTTTTTAAAATTTTTTTTATAGAAAGTTACTGAATCGACTACTCCTCCTATTAGATCGCAAGTGAGGTTGATTTTTACAATGAGGAATCATTTCTCCCTATAGATTCGATTCTTCGCAGGATAATCCCTCACTAATCTAATTAGGGTTGACTTAAATTTTTTCTGGCCGACGACTCCACCCATTAGATTGTGAAATGAGGTCGACTTTTACGACGAAGAATCGTTTCTCCCCGTAGATTTGATTCTTCACAGAAGACTCCCTTACTCAATCTTTTTGGTGTCGACTTGTATTTCTTTCTTCTTGCCGCGACTCCTGCAATTAGATCGCTAAGTGAAGTCGACTTTTAAGATGAAGAATCGTTTCTCCTTATAGATTCGATTCTTCGCAGGAGACTCCTTCACTTAATTTTTTTGGGATCGACTTTAGACTTCTTCTTTCTAGCCGCGACTTCTTGCATCGGATTTGCGAAGACATGGCTTCCTCCACTCAGATAGTGAAGGCAGAATTTCTCATGTCAGATACCAAGGACATTACTCATCCGATCAGACAACGAAGATATTCAAACAATAAAGGTGTGCCCCCTCCAATCAGATAGTCAAGATGTGTTCTTCTAATCAGAAAGTGAAGGTTTGACTCATCCGTTCAGACAACAAAAGCTTGAATCCTACGATCAGGGAGCGAAGGCTTTTAGACCCCTCCAATCAGGCAACACTGACTTCACTTCTTCTATCAGACAGCAAAGGCGACTCTTCCAATTAGAAAGAGAAAACGTGGCTCATCCGATCAGGCAGCGAGTGCAACTATCTCGATCAAAAAGCAACAACTTATCTCATTCGATCAAACAGAGGCTTGACTCATCCAATCAGACAGTACAGGTGACTTCTCCAATTAGAAAGTGCAGACTTGACTTCTTCGAACAGATAGAGGCTCGACTCTTTCGATCAGATAGGAAAGACAAGGCCCTTCTAATCAGACGTCGGAAACTTGACTTTACAAATTGCCAGTGCCCGACTTAAAGGAAAAGAGTGCTAATTTAAAGGAAGATGCTTATATCGCTAATGTGAAGGAAGATGCGACCTTGCCGTTGCCCCTAACTTAAAGGTGTTATAAAAGTTTGTAACAAGTTGGTGATTGTTTAAAACCTGTTTATATCATTTGAAAATGTGCTTAGTGACTTAGGAGTCAACACCCCTGACAAAATGACTTGACAGTCTTTTACCTTGATGGCTAAGCATATTGGACTTGATGACTTGTGAGTCTTTAATTTTGATAACTTGAAGTTTAGAACTTTCTTAATTTTTGCGCTTAGAGCTTTGACGACTTGGTAGTCTTTTAGTTTCGATATCTTGAGAGGCTAGAACTTTGACGACTTGATAATCCACTTGGTAACTTGGAAGTCAGTAATTTCATTGATTTAGGAGTCTTGAAGAAATAATTTTGATGTCTTAAAAAAATCAACTTAGAAGTCTACAAGATTTGTGACTTAGGAGTCTGCTAGGATTAACTTGGAAGTCAGAGAGTTTTATGAATTGGGAGTCTTTGCGATTTGATGACTTAGAAGTCTGCATTTTATCGACTTGAAAGTCTGTTTCTTTGGCGTCTTTGACTTTAAAGACTTAAGAGTTTATTCCATTAATGACTTGAGCATCTGTGAGATTGACTTGAAAGTCTTCGATAACTTAAAAGTCAGCAACTCTGTTTGACTTGTGAGTGTACAGCTTAGATGACTTAAGAATCTTAAGCTTTAATTATTTGAAAGCTTATGTCATTGATGACTTGAGAGTCTACGATGTTGATAACTTGAAAGTCGTTGAATTCACTTCAAAGTTTGTAGTTTTATCGACTTGATAGTCTTTAGGCGACTTGGAAGTCTTAAGGGTGACTTGAGAGTCGAAGTTGTTTTATAACTTGACAGTCTAAAGGAGTGACTTTCAACTTTCTATCAAGCATGTAGTTACGTTGACTTAGAAGTCTTGGAGTTCGTCAACTTGGAAGTTTAATATAATTGACTTGAAAATCTTAGAATGCGACAATTTGGGAGTTGACAAGATTTGATGACTTAGGAGTCTTGAATTTAAATGACTTGATAGTCTCTTACTTTACCGACATAGGAGTATGAAACTTTGACGACTTGATAGTCTGTGATAGTTTGACGACTTAAGAATCTACAAAATTTGTTGACTTAGGAGTCTTAGAAGTTGGACTTGGATTAGGAGTCTACGACATTTAATGATTTTGAAGTCTACATGATTGACTTTTAAGTCTGACAAGGTTGACTTATGGGTCAGAGAGTTTGAAGACATACGTGTTTGTAGAGGCTGACTTAGAAGTCTTAGAATTTATCAACTCAGAAGCATGTAAGGGCTAACTTAGAAGTCTTAGAGTTTGTGCGACTTGAAAGTTTAACATGAGTGACTTGAAAGTCTTCGAATTTATGCAAGGAGTGACTTAAAAATCTGTAAGTTCTTTAATAACTTAGGAGTCTATAGAGGCTGGCTTAGAAATCTTCCCCATAAATGCCAATTTTGGATCGCTCTCTTCCAAAGCACTTTTCAATATGATCTTAATAGACAATCAATCAGATTCTTCAGTATCTTCTTCGTCTAATGTGATTTTTCCTTCTTTTCCAAGTTGCAGGACTTGTCTTCTGAATACTTTATACTTCTCTATAGGATGACTAATGATTTTGTGATACTTGCAATATTTGAGATCATTAGTTCTTCTAATTTTTTAGGATGCCTTAACTCTGGAAGTTCCATAAGTCCTTTCAGAAGAAGTTTGTCAAGCATTTCTAGCGCATCAGCCTCAGAATAAAGCATTCTTTCTCTTCAGAGCCTCTAAGTATAGAGCTTTTACTTCTTGACAATGTCACTGATTCATCGATCATTATAGAGCCATCTTCTGTAGTAGGCAATTGTAAGCTCCATATTATGAGCTCGTGTTGCTAATTCTCGAAATATTTTGGGCTTGTTTACTTGCAAGGCATAAAGTATATCTCAATCCATCCATTGGGCACAAATCTCAACAGCTGAAGATTCAGATAAATAATCTTTACACTTCATAGAGAGAGCACGCCCGGTTAATATAATTTATGACTGGCTCGTTGTTCCATTGCCTTGTGTTAGTCAACTCTGTTATGCTGACTACGTGGCGTGTGCTATAAAAGTGATTCCAGAACTCACTTTCCATTTGCCCCCAACTATTAATGGACTCAGAGGCAAGGTTTATATACCAGTCAAATACAATTCCTTTAAAGGATCGCATGAACTGTTTCATCGACTGATCTACTTCAGTGCCAGCATTACTGCAAGTTTCGATGAAGTGAGCGATGTGCTGCTTGGATTACCCTTGCCATCAAATTGGCTGAATTTGAAAGGCTGATAGCCATGAGACATGCAAAGTGCATCGATCCTTTTTGTATAAGGCTTCTTATACAAGTGAGCTTTGTGATAATCCCCTCCTAGATGAGCCTTCACCTCATCAGCTATCAAGTTTTGAATTTGCTTAGCTGACATCGAGCTCAAGGATCATTCCTTCTTTAGTTTGCATTCATTATCAGACTCTTCATTGTGATTCAATTCTTTGTTAGAATCTTCATCACTTGAACTTTTGTTTGAGGCTTCAGACTTCCGCTTCCCTAACTTCTTTATCAAATAAGCAATTTGTGTGTTTTGACGCTTGATTTGAGCATCCTTTTCCACAATTTCCTTAAAAAGTCTTTCCAAAGTTGCTTTCATGTCTATCAATTGTTTCTCCAGGTTGATAGTCTCTATCACCATGACTGGCATGGTAATAATGTCAGAGGATTCGACTTCAACTTGTGAGAAAAGTGAATCCCTTGAAGGTGTTGGTAAAGAATCACTACCACCATAGTCATCATCTTCCTCATTGAAAGGTTGGAAGATAGGATTGATGTAGGTTCAAAATTTTTCTAGTCCACATGGTAATGCCTTCCTTATATTGAAGATAGCAAGAGTCTTTAGCTTCAAATTAGGGAGACAAGCAGTTTGATTGACTCCATCAGCAAGCAAGTTGAAGTCAAAGTTTTGACTTTTGCGTGATTGCAAAGTTGGAGCCACGGCTTATTGTTTTAGGGTGATGGAGGCAGTAGCTTTGGTCATACTCCTAGTCACCATCCTGGCCCTTCGATTTCTAAATGCAATACTAGCCTTTGCCGATGCTTCGGATGTAGATCCGATAGTCTCCTTCTTCGAAGAATGAAGAATGGCGTTCTTGGAAGCCATTTCTTCTTTAAGGGAGTGTAGAACTTGCTCATTTGGAGAAAGAAATGAGAGGCAGAGAGGTCCCACCGGGCGTGCCAAATTTGCAAACATAAATTTCGTATCTACAATAAATTGGACAAGAAATTCATAAACAAATTGAATTTTGTACTGATGTTTTGTATATGGGTATAATCTCTGAATTAAATACAATGAGATAATCCTTTGATTTGATCTCCTAGTGACTTGAGTGACTTGAGGGCGTCATTGCTTGATCTTGATTGATGCAAATCAACTGAAGAACTCTAAAATGGTTCTTGATCTTGATCTACAAATGCTTGATTGCTATTTTTGAAGCTCATAAGTTTTGATCCTTTTCACTTAGTAGCTGGATACTGCTTGCAGTTTGAGCTCTGGATTCTGCAAAAGTTGGATGTAGTTGGCCAGATTAATCGATACGATGGCAAGGTTACTTAATCTCGATCGATGAACTGAATGAAGACCTCTGAAGTAGACTTCAATTTGAGGTTGCAGAAGCTGTTAAACTGACTGACTTTGAACCTTGTTGCTTTGTAATTAGATATCGTCTGTAGTTTGAGCTTTGAAGCTTGCAGGATGCTCACTATTGAGCTCCCTTTAGAATAAGGGAAAAGACCATATTTATAAGCTCCCAAGTTAGGGTTTGAGTTTGATGTTGGGACTAGGCCTATATCTTGTTAATTATTCTCTTAATTTTAAAAGAGAAATAATTACTATTTTCTGCATCATCAATGACATATGGAGGCTTCTGATTGATTATAATTTGATTTCATTTAAATGGACCTACCAAAGCCAATTTTACACGTGGCGGTTCCTAATTGGCAAAAATAAAAATTATTTTATTTTTACACGTAGCGTTATGTGATTTGTTAGCAAATTTTTGCTTCTTACAGGTTATTTAGTTATTATTGTGCTAAGCATTTGGATGATCTACATATAAGCATTCTAGCTCACAATTGTATGTCCAGCATTGATGTGGTGTATTTTGATTTTTAATCTCTAGAAACAAGTAGAGATATTTACATTGGGTACAGCTAATACGGTTAAGAGGGAAAAATTATCCTTGGCCTTATCATTACATTGTATATATAAACTTAGTTAACCAATTTTATTTCCAATCTTCCTCTCTTAAATCACTAGAACTTCTGCATTTTCAGCCATTGGGTAATTGAATTTCATTATTTGATGCTTTTCAAGATCGCATGTGTGTGTGAGAGAGAACTTAGAAGTTGTCTAGAAAGATGAGTTTTGTCAATGTCCAAATAAGCATTGGTTTTATATTCCGATAAACATTTTCTTATTTTATAGCTACATACTATAATTGTTTCGTAGATCACTACCAAAAATCAATGATTTTCCCACTGTAAATTCAGTATGAAATAAGAAATATTCAGTGGGAAATAACCATTTCCCACTGTTTTCCCACTGCAAATGCCAGTGGGAAAAAGTGAGGTAGGAAAAAGCCGTTTCCCACTGGTTGCACATACGGTGGGAAAATTTTCCACTGTTCACCCACTGCGGCTCCACGCAGGAGATTTTCCCACAAAGTTTACTTCAATAGGAAAATTTCCCACTGTAATTGAAATAGTGGAAAATTTCCCACTACCATCAATGCAGTGGGAAATTTCCCACTGTAATAATGTAATGGAAAATTCTCACTGGGCCAGTGGCAGTGAAAAATTTCCCACTGCAGTCAGAATAGGAAAAAATAGTGAAAAAATTCTTATGATTAGATTTACAGTGAGAAAACAATAGGAAAAAATCAACAACAATTTGATCAAAAATTGTACAAATAGGCATATGTACATACACCTGTTAACGTTATACTAAACAATACATCATATATGCACATGTCAAATAAAAACACATGTACTGTAAATATCATCAGTACATTAATCACATTCGGTGTATCAATCACATTCGAATGTACCAACTAACCGGTTCCTTCATGATTGTACTAAGCTCGCTTACATTACAAAATAGAGTCCCAACTAAGAAAATAGGCCATTCAAACCCAAATATCATATGAGTGCCAAATAACACATCACCCAAGTAGAGTCCCAAACAACAATTTTCATTTGCTCATCATAAGAAGATTCACTTGGGGTTGATGGGGTAGAACCATCAAATGTAGCTTGAGTTGATTGAGTTGCTTGAGTCTCGGAGAAAGTATATATTTCTCCTAAAAAAGTATTTCATTTACAAATTAGTTGTACATAACAAATAGTATAATGAGCTTAAATATAAAGATACGAAGCAACTTACATAAGCAGCTTTTGATTTGTCATCCACCCATTGGCTATCTTTGGTTTGATGCACGTGAAGACATAACTTGCTCACAGTAGGAGTCTCGCCTTCATCAATCTTTTGACACATATGATGAACTATGATTAGATAATATTATTAATTTTCAACACATAGACACAAAAGAAAAATGGTGATGCCAACGATATCTAACTTCCTACTTAACTTCTAGGGCGAAATGGATAGAGTTTCTCCTGAAAACTGACCATTTCCCATGCTAAAAGCCTTACAATAAATCCCTGCACTGAATACAAGTATATAAAATTCTAAAATAAGCTCCACGACTACACGGCGGAATTCATAACTCTACGGGTCACTTGTACGAAGTATGGCAACCAATAAAGTTCATAAAAATGAAGGAAATAAAAGCTTTACGACATCCGGACATACGATAAAGCCTAACGACATGAAGGGGAAGGGTTCACACGTAACACATTCAAGCACTTCATAATTCAACTTGACAGAATCCGCCAATAACCCACATATGGTCTCGCAATGCACACAATTATGGTCAATCACAACCCAGGCTTCCTCCTCATACAACACCGACCACAAAGAACCTTAAAAGCACTCACTAGTTCAACCTCAAGCCCTCTAACTACCAACTTGATTTCAGTTTCGTAACACCGACCACAAAGATACCAGAGGAAGATCATTTCAATACAAGATAATGAAGGCAACGTATTGACTGCAAATGAGGACATGGGGGGCATATCACAAAGCATTTTGAGAGGTTTTTTTTTTTTTTGTTGCGGAACGGAAAAGGACATGGGGGGCACATCACTAAAACATAATAGCTTAATAACATACATGTAAAGGCTCCAGGCCCGAGTGAAATCTTCATTTTCGAAACAACTATTTAGTTCATCCTTCAAGAAGCAAACTCTATGGGGAATTTCATTAGGGCTGTTCATTTGCATAACAATGTGTCCAAGTCCTTCCTCTTCCTCCTTTAAGTGAGTTTGAATCATAACAACTAAAAGGGGCTTATCTATGCCCCCACTCTAATAAAGGGTCCATGATGTCAAAAAGAATGGCCATAAATAGGAATGCTCTGTCCAGACCAATTGCACAAAGATTAAGCCAACTCCTAACTCACTACACTAACAATCCAAGACACAAAGAAATTCTCTAAATCACGCACAAGAAAGCCAGAAGAGAATAGCGGCACAAACTGACACGAGTAGACAGGGGTGTCAAAACAGGGAATAGATGCATCTGGGTTCAGCTCGTACAAAAACCAGCAAACTTTCCTTGCTAATTCGATCATCTGCTAGTTGGTTCATCCCCCCACCTCTTTATTTCTTCAAGTTCTTCTCTCGGAAAGTGTCGCGAATGCATCAAAAAGAGCAAATCCAGATACAGCACTAGAAGTGAAGATGAGAGATTGACTAATGTTGACAGACAGATGGGTATGTTTGAATCTGAATAAAATTCAAAGCACAAAGGAGATAAGCCCAAAATCCTAGATGAAAACTAACTTGAAAACTGAGAATAGAACAATATAAAGGGATTGAAAGTTAGATAATCAACACTCATAGCCGACAGAAGCCTTAGAGGAGCCACCGCTGGACGAGTTTCTTGAGAGACTTCGTGGTTATTTGCTGTCGGGGTGCTAAGTCAGTAAAGGAGGTGAGAGCATTTGGTGAAATCATGAGTTAAAGGCTAATCAAGAAAACCAGCATCAGAAAAAGGTCGGGTTCGAGCTTTATACCTTCTCGCGACTAAAGCAACGTCACTGTGAGTTGTTGGCTTGTGGGCTGTGTAGGAGCAAGACTTGATGTACTCGAACCGAAGCAAATCGGCAAGGAGTGGCCAGGGTCAGCAATCGCGAGGAATCACTGGCGTCAGCAAGCAAGAGGAGTCGCCGGCATTAGCAAGCGCGAGGAGTCGTAGACGTCAGCAAACCGGAGGCGTCGCCGGCCTGTTTCAGCGAGAGGGAGAGGAGAGTAGATCTGGAAAGGAGAAGGAGAGGAGAGAGAGTTCCATTTCAAGTGGGTAATGTTGTGTGAGTAAGCGATGTTCCAGCTTTTGGCCCTCTTTTTTTTTTTTTTTTGACAACTAAAGTCAGCAATTTGGGAGGCTTGCCGTGGTGTTTGAGTGAGGGCGGGTGTTTGAGTTGGGGGGAAATTAAAATTTAACTTTGAGAATTGGTGGGATTTTGGGGTTGACATAAAAAAGTAGTTAAAATACTCCAGGGGAAGGAAATCTTTAAAAAAATTTAATTTAGTGAAAAGTTAGTAGGAAATAAGACTTAAAAATATATAAATAACAATTTATATATTAGATAGTGGGAGTTTAGTGGGAATTTAGTGAGAAATTTCCCACTACAATTAAATCAATGGGAAAACAGTGGGAAATATAATGCAGTGGGAAAACAATGGTAAATTTGCTACTGTAAATTTTCAATGGGAAAGTACAGTAGGAAATTCGCTGATTTTTGATAGTAATGCTAATGAAATCATCTCTATTTTATATACAAACAAGAGATAAACATTTTTGGATCATGAGTATTTATTAAGCAAGTACATAAAATATTATGAGTTTCTTGGGTCTCCTAAAAATAAAAATACGAGAAAACATCATATATATATATATATATATATATATATATATATATATAATATATATATATATATATATATATATATATATATATGTATATATATAAAGTTGGATTAAACTCATATATGAGCGATACATAAGTTTACTATGTAAGATGCCACATATGAGAGAATAGCAATGTGAGATATTTTAATGCGACATAAAATACTACATGAGATTTAAAATAAAAAGAAAAGGATATTTATGATGGATGTAAATTTAATATAATATTAATTCTATTTAATAAGTTAACATCTCACATACCTTCCTATTATTTAATAATAAGATTTAATCATAAAATATATATGATTTAATGATGCAAGTACCAAAAAAAAATGTGAGTTAGATATGAATTAAGAATAAAAAAATATGTTATTAGTAGAGGAAAAAATTAAAGAAGACCTGCTTTACTTTTGCATCAACAAAATAATAAAATACATCAACTTATTATTTGCTTTTTTAATAAAAATATATATTCACTTAAAAAAATATAAAAAAATTATTTAACTCATATCCTTACATCGTAAGGTTATACCCAACTATCCTTATGAAAATGAAGGAAGCATTTCCTTGTAACATAATCTTCTACATTCTCAGTTTTTCCGAACAAAATCCTCTTAATTGTCACCCTGGCCACCAAATGAATGAAATTGCTAAAATGAATATTAAGGAAAAAGGAACAAGAAGAATAGGAGGAGATGGGAAAAATAAAAAAAGGCTCTTATTAAACGAAAGCGTCAAATTTTTATTTATTTATTTTTTTTAAAGAAGAAGGTGACGATGAGGGGAAGATAGGAAAAAATGAAGGGGAGATGATTTTAATATGTTGTACACAGAAAAAAGGAAGAAAACACATTGCTTAAAAATTGAAGTACATAAAGACGAAAAGCAGGTGCTGGTCGCAAGGATTAGGGCTGACAATAAAATTTGTACCTATTTATAATCTGTATACCCATTTTATTGGGCATGGGTATGAGTGGTGAAAATAGTAAAAAAATAGAAATGGGATGGGTATTGCTAAAATAGGTACGGGCATGGGTATGAATATGAGTATAGGTTCTACCCGCTCCATACCCGTTTTATTAATACCCGCACCGTACTCTTCTCATATCTGCCCCATATAAAACTCATACTCATTTATTTAAAGTTCCAATTTGTTAGTTGTACTTGAATGTTTCGCTACTTGCTTTGAGTTATATGATATTCAAGATTTCGATTGAACATTTTGTTTAAAACTGTAATTGTCAAGTGCTAATTTATTGCTTTCATAGGGACATTATATGGTATGTTGTTGGAAGTTTTGTGTTAATGTGACATATTGACTATTTGATGTCGAATATGAGTACAAAATGGGTTTAATTCTTTTTTGACTATATGTACCCAATAAAACTCACATATCCGCTAGATCCAGTGGGTACAGGTATTGGTATAATTTTACAATATCCGATAGACATAAATATGAGTATGGGTATTAATTTTGAAAATAGGTGTGTGTGCGGGTACGGCTAAATCCACCTCATATCCACCCAAATGTGTCACCCGTAGCAAAGATTGAACCTATGCCACAGGAACGTCTCCAAAAGTTTAATACCCAGACACCACACTGCCACTTGACCAGTGCGAGAATTTGAACTTCACCTTTAAATATCTAATGTATTTCTAACATAACCTGGACTGGGCCACTCATCGACCGCCAAAAACAAATCTATGATAATCAACTTTCGACGAGTGATACAATAGGAAAGGGCCGTTGGAAAATTGGTTGTCATAATCAGGATTGCAAGGGGATTTTTTGAACTGATTACGCTGGGCCTTCCATTGGCTTTGAACACATCTAAGGAATCTCTGACAGGATCTTTGAGGAGACGCTCAGTGGAACTCCGTCAAGTTCATCAACGTGATGTTGTCAAAGATCCACAGAAGTTCAAGTCATCAAATCTTGTCCAATACCTTGAATTCTTTGGCGGATTCAAGTAAGTTTATTGAGTCCAGTAAAATTTTGCTAGGCATATGGGTAATCGGTTGAATGGTGTGTCTATGTACAACACTAAATTGTTCGTATTGGACACTCTATGTTCCATAATTTTTGTCCCTCTTTCTTTTTAATGAAAGTCCTAAAAAAGAACTTATATTACCTAGGTAGGACAGAAATTATGGATCGGAAGAAGTATTAGTTTTAGGTGACTGGATGTTGGCATGTGATTTTAACGAAACGACCTCACTAGAGGAACATCATGGAGGCAATTACCAGATGCAAAACCGATGTGAGAAATTCAGGCGTTGGATTGCCAATACTGCCCTAATTGATCTTAGCTTTTCGGGACCTGAGTTCACATGAATGAGAGGGAATTCACCACAAACTAGGCAAGGTGCTCGTCTTGATCGTGCCTTGTGCAATACCAGTTGGCGCAACCGCTTTCCTGAAGCGTCTGTACGACATCTACCAGCGGCTCAGTCTGACCATTGTCCTATTCTGATTAAGACTCACAGTAATACTGTATTTCGGGGAGAAAAACCATTTTGTCTTATGGCTGTCTGGTCATCTCATGAGTCCTTTGATACATTCGTCGAGGAGCATGGGGACCAAAATCAACCCATTGTTCCGTTTTTGAAGACGTTTGCTGCTGAGCTACAAAGATGGAATCAAGACGTATTTGGAAACATCTTTAGACGTAAAAAATTGCTCTGGGCTAGTATTGGAAGAGTGCAAAGAAAATTGGCATGTGGAGGCAATAAGTCCCTGATCAAATTGCCGTGTGGAATCAAGATGTCTTTGGAAACATCTTTAGACCCAATGAATTTTCATCAAAGAAAGCCAAAGGAAAATGGAATCGTCCCTGCAAGCTAAGCTAGCTAGATTAGCTGTTTGAGTGCAGAGCGGCTATATTTGTACAAATGTTGACTTGATGCCCCCCAGAATGCACCAACTTTCCCCCAATCTTTGCAATTGTGGGTTCCCCCTTACGTTTAGAATAAGATATGTGGACATCAAGAAAAGGGATATTATCTTTGTTTTCATGCAATTTGGCTAGCATTAAGAAAAAGGAATATAGGAACATCACTTTTTTTTAATATCTGAGTTAGTGTATTTGCTTTCTAAAGAGCTTGGAAGGGTGAAATTGTTCACATTCAAATCTCATAGGTGCGTTGTTATTGTTCTAGTACTATACTTTTTTTATATTTATCAATGGAAGCATGTAACATCTTACACACGTACACACAGAGATTTATCCTATTTAATAAAAAACGATGTATGCAATTTGGGTGTATATGAATTTTTACTATGGTGTTTTTTTCCCTTCTGTATTCTTTGCTCACTTTTTTTTGGAGATATGAAAGGATTAACATCCCGCAGGCAAAAGAGGGAGGGGACGACCAAAGAAGAGCTTAGATGAGGTGATTAGAGAGGATCTGAAAGTTGTAGGATTGACAGAGGATTTGGCTCAGGAAAGAAGGTTATGGCGGGATAGCATTAGGACCTTAGATCGCAGAGAGTTGGCCACCTGATTACATTTTATTTTATTTTATTTTATATAGTATGCTAGATTTCGTATGTCGTATTTGTCTGCAGGTACTGCGCACATCTGGAAAGAGATACTGTTTGCCTACCACTGTTTGTTAAGGTAGGGTATTTTCCTCTGCTTTGTTGTACGTAGGATGTATGTGTACCTACACAGTCACGATCATATGACTTATTGGTATTCCCTCGTTCACTCCCTGTTGAGTATTCTTAGTTTTTTTTCCTTTTAAATATTTTCACAAAACCCTTCTTTGATAAAATGCTTTCACAAACTCTTGTTTTTGTGGGTCTCTTAGATTCAGCCTCTCTGCGGGCAGAGATGTCGATAGAGGTAAAACTGCCTACATCTGGATCTCCCCAGATCCCGCATCAGCAGGACCCACATTGGGAGGTGGTGGTGGTGTTGTTGTTGTATTCTTTGCTCACTTTATCTTGTCATAACAAGTCTTATTAGAGAGACCCTACATCGTATTTAACAAAACCAAGATACGATAAAACCATCATGTAAGCTATGTGACTTCTTTTCTATATATATAGATTTTTTGAAAATAAGTAGGATGCTTTTAAAAAAAATCCTCATAAACACCTATCTACACCAATTAAGCGACAAAAAAGGACACAAGAAAGACCAACCTGAATTCATAATCTGTTGGAGTGTAAAATCAATTTCTGGGTCTTCAATAATTAGTTTAAACTTTTGGTTGACTTGATTTTTGAACATGGTAATAGTCTATTAGAGCCCTTTTAAGTGAGAGATATCGAGTTTGAACGTTAGCATCCCCATATTTTTATTCCGCAAGGTATGAAGGTGCATTTGCGGCATTGACGCTTCAAGTCCAAAGGGTATTTGTATGAGAGGGCATTCACTTGAAGGGACGTGCTAGAGTATAAAATCAATTCATGAGTCCTTAACCATCAACTTAAGCTTTTGGTTGAGTTAGTTCTTGAATACAATCACAATACACTTGTAAAAACATTCTAATAAGTAGAGCACCTATCTAAGCTTCGATAATTCTAAGAACATTTAAATCCCTCAATAAGTAATAACGAGAGCCTGATAAGTTCATAACTTTCTGCACAAACTTATTGGCCTAGGAATGACAATTACATCCGAGTTCGAGGCACATCCGATCCGATCCGAAGCAAAATAATCTTATGAGAATCCAAGAAAAAATTATTCTAGTTCGAGTCGCGTAAAAACAGCCCGAGTCAAATTCAGAGGGAAGATAACATGCGATCCGATATCCAAATCTCATCCGACTATTTATTAAATAGTTAAAATTCAGACCTAAAACTTTATAAATCCAAAGTCTACCCTTCAAGTTCAACCTCTAAGCCCAACCCCCAATTTTTGATTTTAAATATTTTATTTTACAAATTTGAAGTCTGCCCTCCAAACTCAATCATAAGTCCTTAACATCTACTCCCATTAGTTGCTTAACCTATCTTTCTCCCTTCCTCTCTCTCTCTCTCTCTCTCTCTCTCTCTCTCTCTCTCTCTCTCTCTCTCTGTGTGTGTGTCTCTCTCTCAATCTGACTTCATTGTTGGTCGGCCCAAAGCCTCCCAACTCTTTATCACTGCACATTGTCGTCATCTGCCTCATTGTCAGGCCCCTCCAGCTTAGTAGTAAATGTCCAAATATTTGGTTGGCATGATAGGAAAGTGCTTGTTATTACAGCGATATGTAGATAAAATAAATTTGGATGAAAAAACACAATACGCAACTGTTGTAGGGAAAAGAAATCAATTAAGATTAGATTAAATCCGACTCCAATCCGATCCAACTCGTATCGGAATTGGAGGTTCTCTCCGATCTGGTGGATCGAATTCAGATCGGATTTTTGATCTGAAACATAATTGGATTTGAATTCGGGTGTTCCAATATTCGATTCGAATCTGGTCCGTTGACATCCCTGCTTGTTGCGCTTTAAATATCTACTTTTTCTGTTGAAGCTAGGTATCATCTGTTCTTTTTTTCCTTTCAATTCAGAGCACAAAGTTCTTGGTTCATATGTATACGTGTCTACATGCATTACCTATGCTCAAATTGAGAATAAGGGTGTGTTTGGTGGGGGGTAAAATCATTTTTCCAGAAAATAATTTTTCCATTTTACGCTGTTTGGTAAAAAGCAGAGGGGAAAATCATTTTCAGGGGAAAATGATTTTACCTCATGAGAAGGAAAATATTTTCCCCCGAAATTGGCCGTAAAATAATTTTCCTAGGGTTCGAAGTCGGCTTCTCTCTCTTCGACCTCACACTCACTGTTTCTCTCTCTTCAACCTCACACTCGCTGTTTCTCTCTCTTTGACAATCTCTCTCTCTCTCTCTCTCTCTTCAAGCACTCTCGCTGAACCCCTCTCTCTGTTCAAGCCTCTCGCCTCTCTCTCTCTCTCTCTCTCTCTCTCTCTCTCTCTCTCTGAATTCGACTCTCACTGCAAGTGTATGGTTTAATAAGGCTCTGAATTCGACCACGAGAGTTCTTTCAGATTCAATTTTCCATGTAAGTTTTTAGCTTTAAGGTTTCAATTTCTCTGAATTCGTCTCTCCCTTTAAATCCCTAACTCAATTTGTAATTAGGGTTTTGTCATCTGATTTTTAATTAGGTTTTTGGCATCTGATTTTTAATTAAGGTTTTGTCTCTGGTTTTCACGAGATTAATTTGCTGGTTTTGTTGATCTGAGCATAAGTGTTTTGATTTTGGTTTTGGTTTGCTAGGGTTTCTTAAGTGCTATTGAACTTAAAGAAGTTATCTTTTGGACAAATGCTTTCTCTCTTCTACTCATTGTTGTTCAGGTATGTTGTTTTGCCAAATTATCTGTTTGGCTTGTTGCTGGCTCTACTTGTTTGGCATGCTTTCTGGGTTTGGATAGGTTGTTGGGTATGCTTAGAAATATTGGGCCAACTAAATGCTTGCTGGGTTTGGACAACTTGGTGGTTATGCTTAGAACTTGAAGAATATGGGCAATTGAATGTTAGCATTAGAAATATTTCTGTTGTTACAAATTGAAGAATTTGGGCTACTCTGTAACAACAATGGCTAGAACAACTCTTCTTGTTCTTTTTGTTTATCATGAACTAACCAAAATCTATTTTTGAGAATCCAAGTAACCTGTGAACATTTTTGTTCCTTTGTTGATTGTTGCTATCTTCTATAAAGTATTGGAGCTTGGACCATTCATAGCTATTTTCACATAGTTTTAGGAGCTATCTTAAAATTGTATCCTGATTTCATGCACCCTTCTAGCTCTTAAACCCCTTGCAAAATCTTGAATAGCCTTAGATTTTATTCATGGTTTGGGGATTGTATTGGAGCATTAGATGAGACTCATGGGAGGGCATCTGTTCCAATTGAAGATCAAGATAGGTATAGGAATAGAAAAGGTACATTATTCCAAAATGTTTTGGCCGCCATATCCTTTGACGATCTCAAATTCACATAGGTGTTAGCTGGTTGGGAAGGATCAACACATGATTCTAGAGTGCTAAATGATGCACTGTCAAGAAGATTTCATGCTTTGGAATGTATGGTTTAGAATTTTGTTTTGTTTCATGGAGTTTTCCCCTATTCGAAGATAGTGCATAGGATCTTAATGAAACTTTTGAATTTTTGTAAAAAAGTATTTTTTGCTAGATTCTTTGTATGCTCTTCGAAAAGGCTTCCTTCCCCCATATAAGAAAGTTTGTTATCATCTCAAAGAGTTCGATGAGAGCTCCCACCAATGAATGCTAAGGAATTGTTCAATTTATGACATTCTTCCTTGAGAATTAGTGTAGAAAGAGCATTCTGGGTGCTCAAAAAGCGATTTCGTGTGTTGGATGCGAAGCCATTTTGGGAATTTGATATTCAAATAAAGGTTGTTCTTGTGTGTTGTGTGTTACACAACTTTCTTAGAGGCATTGATCCAAATGACCAAATCATGAGAGAGGAGGATCACAAGTTCTCACGTGATATTCAGATACCACTACTCTCAAGAAGAGAAGAGCGAGAAGAAAATCTAGCATGAAAAACAAAGAGAGATGCTATAGGAGATGCAATGTGGCAAGATTATGAAGCTCGTAGAGCTATCTAATGTTCTCTTAGGTCTGTTGTGGTTAATGTTAGCTTACTGTTGGTAGTAAATGCACTATTACTGTCTTTTTGGTCAAAAAGTGGTGTATTGTATTGGATTTTCATTTTCTCCTGCCCAAATAGTGTTTTGTTCTCATAAAGCAATGTTCTATTCATAGAAGTGTAATGTTTTGTTCAACGTTCTGTTCACAGTAGTATAATCAATTGTACATAACAATGTTCTGTTAAGTGTTAATAGGTGTTCTACTCAATTTACTTAGAAATATGTGTACTATTATTGCCTTAATTAATGTGTGTTCTACTCAGTTTGCTTATTACAACATAGAGAAAGGGAAAATGAAAGAGGGTTGTGAGGACAAGAACACTCAATTCCATTGGTCCAAGCCAATGTTGAAGGAACTACTCAGGTTTTTGGCCGACGAGGTTAAAAAGGGGAATCGATTGAACAACACTTTCAAGTCTCGTTCCTTCATTGCAATAGCAGATATGATAGTAAAGAAGTTCAATGTCAAATGCCTATTGGATCATGTTGACAGTCATCTACAAACCATTAAGACTGCTTAGGGCATCATAGCCAAACTTCAAAACCAATTTGGCTGTGGATGGGATGAAAATATGAGGATGGTTTGCATGTCTCATGATGTGTACAACACCTATGTTGAGGTGTGTTTTGCTGCTCTTTGCTGTTGTTTTCTGATTTGTAATGTTGCTCCTGATGTGCGCTGTTGATGCAAATTGAGGGGAGGTTTTGGCTGCATTCTCCATAAAACTAAACCCTATCCCCACTAAATTATCCTATTTTTCAACTTTCATTCACCCAAAATCTAAATTATGAAATTTTAAAGAAGTATGGATTGCTTACAGCGCCACCTTGTACCCACAGAATTATAGGCCAGGAACTTGTGTTGGTTGCGTTGTCCCTTTCTGTTGCTAGGCCTGGTAAATATGCTAATATATTGATGGCATATATAGACCATACTCTAGTTAAGTCATTCAAGTCATATGTGCACACCATTTGGTGTGATAAGCTTGGTAAGAAAATTCTATGGACATTGGTGAAGTAATTTCTAGGGATGCAGGGTTCAAGTTTCTGATTGGTTGGGTAGGTTTTGGGTATGAATTAGTTATGCCAAGCCTGCCCATGAAGGACAATAACGTTCAGCAAAGGTTGCAACTTGCAAGAAAATTAATTTTTTTCAGAGAGCTGCACCCATACTGAAGCCACCAACTGCAAATTTAACTGCATGACATAACACAAACATACTTAGAATAATAGTTGTAAACTCAATCCAAACTCACGTTTATAACAAAGTTTCCAGCAAATTTTGAACTACTCAGATTTGTGCTGGTTACTTGTGCCTGTTTTAAGATGCTGATGCTACCTCATTAAATTGGTTTGTAATGTTGTGCGAACTGTGTATAAGCTTGACACAGAACATGTTGTGTGTTGTCTGTGCATAAGCTTGACACATTACTGGAAGGAGTTTTGGATTCAGAGGGAATCTTGGGTTGTTAGTGGCATGAACAGGACTATCTTTTGAATGATGAGTAGTCTTGTTCAGTTTCTGTTATTTGAGTTTCATGGATAGTTCTATTCCTTTCTGATTAGTTGTTATTTCTTTTAACAGGCGAATCCAACTCATGAGAAGTATCTTAATAAGAAAATTGATATGTATGATGAAATAGCTATTGTGGTTGGAAAGGATGTCGCTCGAGGAAGTGGTGTCAAGTCATTTGATGATGGCGAGATATAGTCACATGGATTTGCAAATTTGAAAGAAAAAGCTAATGGTGATGATGAGTTCGTGTAAGAAAATGATAAACAATCGACTTCAAGTATGCCATTGGAATCAACAAAAAGTTGAAAGAGAACCATGACGACGATTTGAAGTTTCAAAATATCTCCACCCAAATGGCAAAAGTCACCATGGCTCTACAAAAGATATCTAACTCTAGGCTCGATGTCGACCTTCTTTATCAAGAAGTGACGAAAACTAAAGGGTTTGAGGAGGACTTTATGGGTAGCATTTTCGATCACCTCGTAGAACATAAAAATCTTACAAATGGCTTTCTAGCGAAGAGCGACAAACTGAGAAGGATTTGACTCGAAAAATTCAAGGAGAACAATTGAATGAAGTGATGTTTCTCATCCACATCACCCTTTGTACCCTCTTTTTCTTTTTTGGTCTCCCCTTTTTTGGCTAAGAAGAACAAATTGTTGAGAATTATGACTTTGTAAGCACTGTTTGATGACTTTGTAAGCACTGTTTGATGATTAAATTGACTGGTTACCTATTAGCTTAGCCTATTAGTACCAAATAATTGAGAATAATTGTCTTGGAAAATGTTTTTTCATTCTACCAAATAGTAGAAAATGAGGTGGAAGTAAAATGATTTTCCATTCAACCAAACAGTAGAAAATGTAGGTGAAAAATAATTTTCCTTAGAAAAACATTTTTCATGGAAAATGATTTCCCCTCTACCAAACGTACCCTAAATGATGTTCTCTTAAAACTTATGTTACGTAGATAGGATAGGAATTATGGGACGAAAGGAGTATTAATTTTGTAAGAGCAGGCATTCCTTATTCTTGAACTTTATAGCATGTTTTGAAATTGTTTCTTTTTTCGGGTTTTTTGTTGTTATTCGGCCACATTAGTATTAGAATAATGAGGTTTCTTTTATAAATTTTCATTAAAAAAATAAGAAGTCATATAAAAGACCCTATTTCACACAGTCATGTTTGTCTTCACTAGAGTGATACCTTTGTCACAAGAAATACATCTCTAAAAACACTCACGACAAATGAAAAACTAGCATGTGGCTAAACCTACATTTTCTAAGTTTCACTTCCATGGTTCCAATTTCACATATTGAATGCTGTTCAAGCTAGTGTTCCCGTTATGCGCCGGGGTTGTGTATCTAGTCATTCAAGCTACTATTTTAGTTAGTCATCGGAGACATTTTTATCTATTTCACAATGTTGACTGCAAACCTACAATTCATATTGTTAGGGGTTATCAAAATTGGTCAATCGGAAATTTGGCTCGCAAAAATTGAGAACTGAAAACCGAACAGAAACTTTTGGTCAACCAAACTCTTCTTTTCCAGAAATTCATATTGTGGTGCCATCATACTTGTTTCCTAGCAGAAGGGTACTGTGGTGAAAAGTTGGTGGAAGAGTGGGCTAAAGTGACAATTAACAGTGCAAGAAGAAAGGATCGCTGGGGGTGAAGATAAGGAAGCTGTGCAAGGGGAGGACACAAATGTGCCTCTTTTGCTGGCGGGTTAAACTTTGCACCAGTAAATCTTTCTCTTTCGGGTGATAAAATGCACCTTGAGGCTAATATGAACACAAAGGAAGGCGTGTTGATTAGGACTGTAGAGCAAAAACTCATCTGTTTTCAGTTTCATAATGAGAAGGATCAAGAAAAGGTACTGGAAGGTTGCCTATGGTTTTTTGATAACAACTTGTTGATTCTGATAGAAGTCCCTAAGGGGGCTCAACCATATGAGTTGGAATTCTAGTTCTCCTTTCTTTCGGATAAGAGTTTATGACGTGCCAAGTGATCGAAACAAGCAAAAGGTAGCTCAGGAAATTGGAGAAGGATTTCCATATTTTGTAGAGTATGAAAATTCCGACCCTTACGGATTAGAAAAGTCAATGCGATTGAAAATTCTCTTGGACATTAGGAAACCACTTAAGAGAGGCATCAATGAGGAAATTCAAGGGGGGCAATGAACTAAATGGATGGATTGTAAGTACAAGCGACTACTAACATTCTGCTACTCATGTGGTGTGGTTGGCCCTATGGGTAGAGACTGATAAATATTAAGCATAGGCGACTGAGGTGGTCCTTCCTTACATGGATTAGGTATGGGTGGGCCCCATGAAGAGGATTACACAGTCAATGCAAGAAGAGATGGAGAAAGACAAGTAATGCTTAGTTAACATACAGCAAAATGTGGCCTAACATGGACAAAATTCGAAAAATAAATCACGTTGGATCTAATTAGTGATACTCGGAAGGCCCTGTTCCGGGATGAAGCTCAGCAGGGGGCTACTGATCAGGAATTGAAGTTAGCACTCAAAAATTCTAATGATAGTCGACAGAGGCAGCCAATAGCATTAAACCTTAGAGATACCCAACGGTTAATGCACTTGTTACAGGTAATGCCATGACAGATGTTTCGGAGATACTGGCCATGCACCGAATGAGTTTATAATCATTGCAGAATATGGGAAATGTTGGCCGGGCCTGAAACAGTAGGCCCGACGGCCACTAAGGCCGCTTAAGGCGGCTTTCCTGATTGTTCCCCCAACCTATATAAGGAGGTTTCTAGGGATCAATTAGGGTTACACACATGTAACACAGAAACCACATACTCTCCCCTCCCCTCCCCTCTCACGGCTGCCTAACCATCCATCGGGGTTTCGGGTCTAGGACATGAACCCTAAAGGCGACTCTAGTAACTGCCTTAAATCCAGATCGATGTGGGCTATTCCTGACAGATAATTCCGCATTCTAGGTCAGTCCTATTTGTCTAACAGTGGTATCAGAGCCTGACTGATCAGATTAGTCCCATTTTAAGTGATTAAAGATCTGAGTCATAAGCATGCTTGATTCTTTTTAACGTGACTATATGATTTGTTTAATTTTTGTAATTATGCAATCAAAAAGCATGCTTATGTGTTTTCTAAAATCCCGAAATGGCTAAGGATTGGTTTTTTAGTATAATGACTGATGAACGAACATGCCCAGATTGTTAATTAAATTCATGCTTCATATGTTTATATTTTACAAGCATGATTCTTTATTCGTTTTTTTATGAGATTATATGTTAATCCTAGCTAGATTAATATATGAGAAACATAATAATAATTAGTTGATTATTGTTATTATGCATCAAAAATCATGATTCTATGTGCAATTTTGATTAGTTAAATTCATGAATGCATGTATGCGACTGGTTTTATTAAAAACCCATATTTGAGAACCAAGAATACATGATATGTTCTGATTCATCAAATGTTTAATTCAATTGATAACCATTAATAAAATTGAATTCACGACTTTATGCATCCAATTAAACCTAATTTTCATGATTAGTTCACGACTGTCCAGAAAGCATGTTCATTTACAATTATACAGTTGTTTTAAGCATGTATCTATGACGACGATCGACTAAATATTGAATCTTTAGTCGAAGTTTAAATCATGAAAGTGTCTGTCGTGTGTAGTTCTTGGTACATGCGGTTGAACATGGAGTAATTTAGCCTTAGACCCACACGTTTGTCAAACCGCAAACCTAAAATTCTAACCCTACTCCCTCTCTGCCTGAAACTCGACCTCGTCTAAAAGGAAAAAAAACAAAGGTGTAGAAATCGGAAATAAGGAGACTCGTACCGTACCCATCAGACGACACCAGGGGAAGGGTGACGCATGTGATGCACGCGCCGCCGACGAAGGCTCAGTTTTCCCTTCTTCTTCCTCCAACCGTGCCTTTGCATGCCGATCTACGCGACCTCAGAGAGAAACTTGCAAAAACACTATAACTGGAGGCGCGCGTGTCCACGCACCTCCACCTCCGCATGACTACATGGACCAGTTCCCCAGACTCAGTCTGTGGCCGATCTACGTGGTGGTAGCATTTATTATCGAGAAGTCAGCTTAGATCGAAGGTGAAGGGGGCAGTGGTCTCACATCACATGGGTGGTTTTTTCGGGACCTGGAATGGCAGCTGTGGCTGCAGTGGTGGTGGCATGAGAACGGAGCTTAGTGCTCCATTTCTCCGGCCATGGCACCGGAAAGCCGAGGGGTTCACTTTCGGGGTCGAGAGGAGGAGAGAGTCAGAGAGGAGAGTTTGGCGAAGCAGATCGAAGAGAGAGAGAGAAAGATCGAGCGCCAGATAGAGAGTGAGGCACTTAGGGTTAGTAAGGGGGGCTCAGTGAGCGTTACTCACTTATATGAAGCCCCAAGATGGGCTCCTTTTAATAAAGGCTCCGTTTTTGGGCCGGTTCCCAGGCCCAACATCGCTTCATTTGTATCAGGTTGGTTTTTTCTGCGTCCGATTATTTTTGGCCAATTTTTTTTTGGTTTCTGTTTTATTAGGCAATGTAATCATAGTCAATTTCATGTGCTGAAAGTGGCTATGAGTTTTTCCTATATTTTAAGTACTTTTATGCTCACATAATTATGACTCTTGTAGCGATTATTTTATGTTATTGTTAATGTAATGATAATATGAAAATCAGAGGCATGATATATAACTACGTGTTATATTTCGAATTTATTTTAGTAATATGTTATATGGATTAGTTTTATATAACATAAGCTCATGTTTCATATTGCTATTTTTGTAATAATATTAGAGTTAAATATAAATTTATGTTTCACAAAGCTTATGTGAAGATGTTTTATATAATTGAAAGTGAGTATCTGTGTGGTAGTCACCAATTAATGTGTTAATAAGTTCAACCAAACTTTTATAATTTTTATAACTAACTTAAAGAAACTCCTAATTCACATCCATATGTGATGATAACATGAAAGATATGATCCATGTATAACTACGTGTTATATATCGAGAAAATAAGCAAATTGTTCTAGTAACGGAATATAATTATTAGTTTCATATAAAACAAACCTTGTGTAAATATGCTTTACATGGCTAAATGCGAATTTTTGGGCCTATTATCGAATAATGTATTATCACCACTGAATAGACATATTATATGAATTCGTTTCATATTGATTAAGATTTGTAACATTATATGGATGTGTACCACATAATTACTTACGGTTAATTTCTTCTTTGATATGTCATTAAATAAAGTTTTTAAAATGACATATTAGTAATTATATAAATTCGTTTTATATAACTTCGTGTAAATTTGTTTTGCATGATTGAAGCTGAATATCTTTGTAATATTTCTAGATGTGTTAATTAGTTTAACTAATTGTGCACTACATGAATTTTGCTTTATGAAAAAATGCAGTAATTAAATTATAAAAACTTCTAATTCATGCTTGCATGTGATGATTATGAGCTTGGCGAAATTTTCGATCATACGACATGAATGATGGAGTTTTTGATAATTTAATTACCTGAAAATATGCCTAATGTCCATTTTTAAATGTATGCTTTCAAATATGGCACTTAAAATATAATTGGTGATTAGTTTACCAATGAAGAGTTAGATAGCATCAACTATAATACGTTGTGTTAGAAGATTTAGCTTCTTTTGAATAAACTTAAAGTATTAGGACACTCGACGGCTTTTAAAGTCTCCTAGGATAGACAAAAATGTGAATAACATAGATGTAACTGCTTGTGAGCAGCATCAAGAGAGAGACTAATGACATACCAAGAATGGTTTGAGGAAGGATCGATCAACATGCTGGCTATGTGCTATTACATGCATAATAGTCTGGTAAGGGGATTTAAAGGCTATCTCACTGTTGAGGACTTATGAGATCGCTTTAACATCCGATTTATGATCAGATTCATCCCTTTCTCAAAACTCGGAACCTAAGGATGGTATTACCAAAAGAGTAAAAGGTCAAGGTTAATAGAGAGTGGAATGTAGAGCGTGTGAAGTGCTATAACTATGAACAGAAGAAACCCACTACTTAGGATCGTCCCGAGCTAACTAAGGTACCTTCTTTCACAGTTACACCTGAATAACATGTGTGCTCCCAAGCAGTAGTTACCAAACTTTCTTCCTTAGTGGACTGTAAATATGGGAGCAACCAAACACATAGTTCAGGGCTGAGCTGATTTTGTGAACCTTCATCGCTACCCGACGGGTTCACAAACTGTTATCTTAAGGGACGACAGTGAGGAACATGTCCTTGACATAGCAACATGTCAGCTCAAACCCCATGGAGGAAATAAGTTGTTCCTCCATGATGCTCTCTACGCTCTTAGGATGCAGTGTCCCTTTGCACCTTTTAGTTCTGCTATTAGTTTTCTCTCTTGATTCCGTCTACCTCGACATCTTCCATCTTTGTTGCTTTCTTTGAACTCTGTTTTTAGGCATACTCGACTTGACCATAAGAGTCAAAGTACAGTGAATTAGCTAACTAGAGATGATCCTTTAGATTAACTCACTAGGGTTAAGTTGCCTAAGTAAGTAATGCCTAGCTAGCAAAGCAAAGGCTTTTGGTAAGGCTTCTAGAGCATCTAGTCCTTTATAATTAGTTCACTCGGGCATTTGCGGACCAATGAATGTTAAGGTACATCATGGGGGCTATCTATTTCATTACCCTTATAGATGGTTATTCACAAAAGTGGGTATGCATACCTACTGTCACAACGCTACGAGGCACTCGATATGTTCAAACTCTTCATAATAAAAAGTAGAGACTCAATTGGAACGAAGAGTTAGAAATCTTCGGACCGATCGAGGTCGTGGATACCTCTCTGATAGGCTCAGAGAGTTCTGTAAGGAAAAAGGTATACAAATGACAACTAACGATTCCATACACCCCACAAGAAAACGGTGTTGTGGATGGCAGGAATCATACATTGCTGGACATGCTCAGGTCAATGATGGGACATGCAAACCTCCCAATCAGTTTTCGGGGGATGCGCTGCTTACGGTAGCTTACATCCTTAACGGCGTGCAGAACGAGAGTGTACCTGCCACACCATATAAGTTATGGTTTGGTAAGAAGCCATCTTTGGACCATTTACGCCCATGGAGTTTGGCCGGTTATGTGCATAATGCAACCCATAAACATGGAAACCTTGGTCCAAGAGCCACCCAAATGGCGTTCATTAGATATCCTACACAATGTAATGAACAGAAATAGATTCCCGTAATGTCGATTTTTCCCAACCATTGGTGAAAATCAAGAAGGATGTCGAACTGTTTGAGTTACAGCAAGACATCCAACCATCTTTCAGTGAAGGGGAGAATTTGGACTCTAACCAAATCACCGAAGATGGTATACCTCCCCTACTTGAAAGGGATGGGGGAGACTTGTCTGCTCAGGAGAATGAGATTCATCTTCAATCTCCTATACATGAGGGGAGTTAGCCAATGACTGAGGTCCGTCCTCAATCTCCAGTTCCCAAACATACAGTTAGTCCACATGTTCGGGATTACACGCCCTAAAGAGATAGTGGGTGTGAGTCTCCACATATTTAAGGTCTCACACCTCTTAGAGAAAGGGGAGGGATGTGAGGAATAGTGGGGAGTGATTCTTCACAAGTTTAGAGTCCCACACCTCTTAGAGAAAGAGGAAGGGATGCCGCACCTAGGCAGACAAACAGTGAAGGTCCTATGATCCGAAGGAGTGAGAGTGGAAAATTTCCTCGGCGATATTTCCAAATCAAAGAGGCAATATTCTTATGCACTCCCTTGGAAATTGAGGAGCCTACATCTTATCAAGAGGGGATTAACTCACCAAACCACAAAGAGTGGATGGACACCATAAGGGATGAGATGGACTCGATGGTGAGAAATAAGGTTTGGAAACTGGTTAATCTTTCACCCCAACGTAAGTCTATTGAAAGCAAATGGGTTTTCAAGATAAAACGTTGGATAGATAGTTCAATCGATAAGTTCAAAACTCATTTAGTGGTAAAAAGGTCTACACAAATTGAAGGTGTGGACTATGAAGAGACATTTTCTCCTATGGTAAGATTTGCCTCTATTCGCCTGCTCCTAGCCTTGGTTGCCTATTTGGACTTAGAGTTGTTTCAAATAGATGTAAAGACTGCTTTCCTCAATGGTAGCTTTGAGGAAAAGATCTATATAGATTAACCCATTGATTTTGTATCAAAGGGACAAGAGGACAAGGTGTGTCGCCTTAAAAGGTCCATATATGGTCTTAAGCAATCTTTCAAATTTGGTACTTAAGATTCCATGAAGCTATAACTTTGTTTGGCTTATCCATGGTTTCATAAGACCACCACGTGTATGTCAAGAGATCAACCAGGGGGATTATGTTTCTTACCCTATACATTGATGACATACTACTGGTTAGGAACAACTTGGAGATGATTAAAGCCACTAAGAAGTGGCTATCCTCGGTATTTGAGATGAACGACATGGGTGAAGCCAAGTATGTCTTAGGCGCGGAAATAATAAGAAATCGTCCTAAGAAACTTTTAGGTATGAGCCAAGAGGCATGTATCAAGAAAGTCTTAGAAGGGTTCCGTATGCATTATTCCAAACCCGTAGACACTCCAGTTAAAGGGTTTAACATTAAGTCTTGATCAATGTCCAAAAATAGACAAAGAAAAGGAGGAAATGAATAATGTCCCTTATGTTAGTGCTGTAAGAAGCTCAATGTACACCATGTTATGTGCACAGCCTGACACTTGCTTTGCGGTTGGCTTGGTAAGTCGTTACCATAGCAACCCAAGACTTGCACATTGGCAAGTCGTCAAGAGAGTCGAGCAATACCTTCGTGGTACAGCTAACTTAGTCTTATGCTATCAGGAGGAGTTCTCAAGTTGAGAGGATCCTCAAAATGTCGATTGAGCTGGTGATTCAGAAGAATCTAAGTCAACATCAGGACATCCATTCACCCTGGGTAGGAGAGCCATGTCGTGATGCAGTAAGAAGCAAAAACTGCACAATAATGTTAGCTATGGAGGCATATCGTATGTCACCATAGAAACGAAAGACATTACCATAAAGTATATGTACACCAAGAGGGTGTTTATGTCCCTTTTGGCTAAACCTATTCCTAGTGACACGTTCAAAACTCATATGTTGAGTCTAGGAATTCGCAAGGTTCAGTTTCAGGACATATCTTGGACAAGTTTCTTTTGCAATGAGCAAAATACTCATAAATTATTATTACGCGTTAGGCATATTGAAATATCACCGGCTTCTGATTGGCCTAATCACACAGGCAATCGCCCTGATGCTTGAGTAGTGGGCAGGATAAGACTGAATCATATTGCTACTGAATGTCCAATATTGATTACTTATACTAGACGTGTATGAATATGGTAAGATATAATCAACTTAGTAAGTCTAAGATGAGACTCGAGGGAGTCGAATATGAATTATGATTTCATATTGAAACCTTACAAAGCCGAATCTTAAGTCTCAAGATTGACATTTAGTATGTTAATCTAGTGGCTCATATTAGATTTTTTGAGGTGAAATCTAGACTGGAGATTCGCATGACGAGCCCAGTTAAGTGGGAGCTATGTCGTGACACACATCTCATACTGTGTGTGCTTAAAAGACGACCATACACGGAGTGACAATTGACCTCCCTATCTTCTGTCACTATGTGACCCTATGGACGATGACCCTTTGACTTAAAGCTATGATACGAAGTCAAAGCTTGATGTTGCTACTTTAATATGTTTCTCAAGGGCCACGATGTATACGGTTCAACGAGAACATGTTAGGAAAGCAATCAAGCTAAGATGCAATATCATGAGTGTTTAAGAAAAAATCTATCTATCATCGCCAATACCAGCCCGAGCGATTATATTAAACATATAATCATATGATATATCATGGCACAAGGGATTCGAGATGCCACTGGTGATGTTTAGGATGATTTGGGGAGTGCTATTTTAGTTAGATGATAACTTAATATAGCACTACTTGTTACTTTTCGATCGCACGTCCTATTCCTAGTATGAAGCATGATGAGTAGTGATTCGTGGAGAGCATGCGTTTTGCGGCCTATGTGGCCGAGTGGGAGCTGTTGCCCAGGCCTGAAACATTAGGCCCGATGGCCACTAAGGCCGCTTAGGGCGGCTTCCTTGATTGTTCCTCTAACCTATAGAAGGAGGTTTTAGGGGATCAATTAGGGTTACACACATGTAACACAGAAACCACATAGTCTTCCCTCCCCTCTCACTGCTGCCTGACCATTCACCGGGGTTTCGGGTCTAGGACGTGAACCCTAAAGGCGACTCTAGTAGCCGCCTCACATTCAGATCGATGTGGGCTATTCCCGACAGATAATTCCACAATCCATGTTAGTCCTATTTGCCTAATAGGAAAGAAAAGGACTACTGAGACTGAAGCTGAGAAGGTAGATGAAAATGTGATTTTTCTACTTCTCAACAGGTAAAGGGGTGAGGCTACTGACGATGTGGTCTTTCACATTAAAGAAGCGGTTGTAATTGTAGGAGTAAATGGAGAAGAATTCTCATGTTGTGTGGCTAAACTCTTAATCGCAAATATGGGTTTGTCTGGCTATTAGGTGAAAGGAGGAGGTTGATGTCTTAAATTTATACCGCAAGCACACGGCGTAGCTATAGCTAGCAACCGGCGAGTACAGGTCATATCCACAGGGAACCTGCTTTCAACTACTAAAACTAATCAACTAACTCATAGGCAGAATAATTAAGCTTGATAAAAACTGAAAGTCAGCAGTTCTAATCTGCTAAGAACTAATGAAATTTGACTACCTAATAAATGACAGGAATCTCAGGTTGGGGTTCACCGCACTAATATACCTCACGAATCATGAACTAGAACATGCAAATCTATCCATGCAAATGATTGGAATGGAACGATTACAAACTGAAGCACATCTATGCCTTCTCTCAAAGGCTAGTAGACTAACTAAGCTAGCTATCTATTTTCATGAAACTAAAATTCTCAAAGTCATAAGATTAAGTAATCAAAAATCCCAATTGAAACCCTAACTGTTCTCATGTTAAGTAGATCAATTACCCATGAAGACGCACTAGATAAAGGATTCAACTTTCGTTGATTTCCCAAATCCTAATTAAGAACAACGAATAAAGCTCTTTCAAGCAATTTACCAAGCAATTAGCAATCTAAGCAAGAATCCAATTTGCAAGCATGAATAAATCACAAACAGTCTATAACATGATTCAATTCGGCATAATAGGGGTTAATCCCAACCCAAGATCAAGGAATTTAGCCAACAATCATATTGAATGCAATAATCTCAAAACTTAATTTAATAGACATGGTTGAACAACCAAAACCCTAAAAAGCGATATCAAAGGAGAAAGGGGAAGAAGCAAACTTGAATTAATTATCGCTGAAAAGTAATACAATCTTCAATCTTGATAAATTCAATCCGAAAGCATGAATAAACTCCCCTAAAGAAAATCTAGAAATCTCCTCTCAAAAGTGCTCTGAAAAGAAAAGAGAAAGTGTCCCTAAAAACTACATCGAAATCACTTTTAAGTCAGGCGGCCAGGGGCGGTGGCCCAGCTGTGCCCTTTTGCATGGGATAACTGTGCCGCCATGGCTGGGGTGGCACGGTCGTGCCACCCAGTACAGGGTGGCCGTGCCACCCTGCTGCCTAGTGGTTCGCAATTTTTTAGCACAGCACCACCATGCCAGTTGGCGTGGAGTCCTCATGCCTAATCTCTGCATCTAGCCGGTCTCTTTCTTGACTTGCAGCTTGTCATCTTAGCCCTCCTTTCTAGCAATGTTAGCAGATTTTCTCGGTTTCCTGACAGAAACTCTTAAAAATGCGAAACACCGCTATATGAGTAAAATTAGACCAAAGGAGGCTAATTTGAGCCCTTTCTCCTCAAGATCAAGCATAAAAACAAAGAGAATAAGAATCAACTAGGGGATAAAATAAGGTCGAAATAGAGGTTTATCAACTGCCCCATGCTTATCTCTTACTTGTCCTCAAGCAAGATTAACTCATGGAAGATCAAAAAGGGGGATAAACCTCTAACCACATGCCTCCTTAGCAAGAGATTAACAATCAATAGATCAAGCCAAATCATACATTAAAGGCCACCAAGTCAAGGTGTGAAACAATGTCAATGAAACACGCACACCTCCATCCATGAAGCCCCCTACACATATGCAACGCATCAAATATCCCAATATTAAGGCACATAGTAAGACAAGGCCTTCCTCAATAAGTGTTGAGTAAGTAAGACCTGTAGAACCTCAGTTTAGGATAGAGTAAAACACTCCCCTTAATGTGTTTAGAATATGTAACAAGGGTGCACTCAATACTCTACCCAATCAAGAAAACTATCATAAGCTCGGTAGAGTTCTCGATTCCCCACCACTTGATGTAAAATACAATATGTCAATCATGAGGACTTGTAAAAAGGATGTAATGGGGCTAAAAGTAAAGGGTGAGAAGTGGAGTAAATTTTGAAAGAGTTGAGCTAGTAGTCAAAAGACTAGTGAGCAAAAAATACTTCCACAACTAATGCCGGAATAGCAACTTCGCACTACAATTAGAAATTGAGCAACAAACCCCACAAAAACCTGAAGGGAGAAATTAAAAGATCTTATTGAATTACCCTCATGCCAATTACTTTATTCACAACTTTTGTACTTCTTTCTTTTCTTCTCTTATTTTTTTTCTTTTTCTTTGCTTCCCTTTTTTTCTGCTTTTTTATTTCTTTTCTTTGAAGTGAAAAAAAAGGACATGTGAATGGCATGGAAAAAATACAAACTCAAATCACGAATCCTCCCAAACAAGCCACCAATAAAGTACCTAAGGTGAACTAACCTCCAAAGTAAACCCAACTGAAATAAAAGTATTGCTCCACGAGACCTTGACAAAGATATGGAGGATATGGATAGGCTAAGTGTATAGTGCGTAGGGTGCAACAACAAAAACAAAGGAAAAAGCACAAAGGGCTAGCAAAAGGCATAGCACACATTAATGGATGGCTTTTTGGCTCATATGGCTAAATGGAATAAAAATTGTCTCAATTATATTAACAAATGCACATGCTAAATGTGATTTCAAAGAGAACAAGACTAAATTCTAGATATGTAATCATAGATGAGTCACATTTGAAAGGAAGTATAAGATTATATGCAATGAATAGTCATTAAGCTCAAAGTCTCACAGGTAAATCTACCACAGTCAAGTGACTTACTCCGAGATATGTCCCACTTATCAAGGTCAATCAAGTCAAATCACATAAGTCTCAAGGGCAATTTGATATACAGCACGGGGCGAAGGAACTAAGGAAGGTAATTCCGAACACATTTCATAAAACGCACACCATAATAGGCCACACTTTAATACATAAATTAATAGGATCTATCAATCATCACCCCTTGTGTTCTCTTCATAAGAGGGGGTTTTCACAACTTTTATTCAGTTCTTTTATTCGAAAAGCACTAAATCTAACAAAGAAAGCAGTAAACATATAAGACATAATGAAGAAAAGGGTAAAAAGTAGTACCTAGAAAGCTTATGAATGCCCCCACTGGATTATTTCGCCTTTTTGAGATGTAAAATCTAACCTATATGCTCTAAACTACATGCAATACTAACTAAAAAATGCACAAATAGTATACTAAAACTATGTGATGTCCTATCTATATGATCTAAACGCATGTAAGGTCACTCAACCCACGCTCCCAAGTCCACAATTCCACCTAAAGAGCTATAAGCTCACCCTCCCATGCTTTAGACTTTCATTGTCCTCAATGAAGAGGACATACAAAAGGCCAAGGGAAGGGTAGAACCGATAGCACCCAGGGGAAAAGGGTGGGTGGGGGAGAAAGACGCACTTTTTTCTGTTTTTCAAAAGCAATGAAATACTTGGGTTGCCTTCCAAGAAGCGCTTGTTTAAGGTCCTTAGCTTGACCCTTACCTTCAAATGGGAGACAATAATGGCACGGGAGGTGGACTAGGGAAGGTGTAAAAATGTGGAGTAGAATCCACTACCTCCCTAGTACAAGTAGAAGTGGCCTTAAGGCTAGTTGGCTCGGATGCGGAAAAGTCAGGAGAGCCCATGGACCTCATACGGGGTCTTCCATCTCCATCAAATACCTTTATCCCGTAAACAGCATCAGGAGGGACAATATATACAGGGGCCGTAGGAGGTGAGGGTATGGCAGGCATTGAGGATGGTGTGGGTGTAGGGACACAGAGGTTCTACATGCCTCCCTAGTAGTAGCCAGGAACGGTTTCCCCAGAATGAAGGGGGCCTGGAAGTCCTCATCCATATCTATGATGAAGAAATCACATGGGATGACAAATCGACCTACCTAAAGTGGAACATCCTCCAGAATGCCTACAGGTTGCCTGGTGAAGCAATCTACTAGCTATATGAACGTGGTGGTACGTTTCGGGTCTAGGAGTTCAAACTTCTTGTAAAGAGAGAGAGGCATTAAGCTCACACTGACCCCCCAAATCACAAAGGGCTATCTCAATCTACACATCCCCTCTGCAGCAAGGGATGGAGAACTGTCGGGATCTTGCAGTTTAGGTGGGGACTGGCTCTGTAGAATTGCACTGTAAGCCTCTCCAATAGGGGGTCACTGAACCTCTCTCAAGCTCACATTTCTTAGAAAGAAGCTCTCTCAGAAATTGTAGGTACGCTGGTGGTTTCTTGAGAGCTTCCAAGAGAGGGGTATTAGCATAGATTCGCCTCAGCACATCCAGAAATCTTGTAAATTTGGGCTCCAGCTGAAATAGCTTGGCCCAGGCCAACCTCTGAGGGTAGGGTACTGCTGGCTGATATGTGCGAATGGGAGGTTGCAGGATTAGCCTTTCCAATAGTGCTCGACCTCCCTTCTCCCTTCTGCCTTTCAGTTCCTATAGGATCAGGAACTGAAACTGTCTCCTGGAGAACCATCACAGGGCTCTTCTCGAACCCCTCTCCCATTACAGAGATAGCAATGATGTGACCTCTGGGTTGGTTTCAGGCTGACCTTGTAGGTGCCCCTGAGGCCAGAACAGATGACTAACCTGCTATGCGATCTGGGTGATTTGGGTGTTCATCGCCTTCTGATGGGTTGCCATAGCATTGAACTTGGAAGTCAGCTGATTAATTGACGCACTAAGAGCTTTATTAGTCTTAGTTTGAGTCGCTATGAACTACTCCATGAGACTTTCCAAGCTTGATTTAGGTTGTGGAGGTGGTGGCGGTAGGGTGTAGGGAGCTCCGTATTGGTACTCAGGTGCCACCATAGAGCTCTGAGATTGGTTGCTGGAGTTCCTGTAGGAAGGGTTAGAATAACTCTTCCAACCCAAACTGTGAGCATTGGGGTATGGGTTATTCTGTGGTGGGGGTTAAAGTGGTGCACGACGTTGGCATGCTCAATGGCAGAAGGACCATTGTAGCACTCAGCAGATGTGTACCCCTACACACCGCATGTCTCATAGATAGCATAGACCCCAATTGACAACCCTGAAAGACCTCTTGAAGTAGGGGAAGTTCCCACTCTATCAAGCCTCTGTGACAGTTTATCCACCCTACTGGCTAAGAATATCACGACGTCAACGTCGTACTTGCCACCGCTCCTCCTCGGGTTACTCTCCCGCTTGATCAGTGGTAGTTGTTGGAAGTCATCTCTTCTAATAAAACCTTAGCTATCTCAATAGACTTCCCTATGAGAGCTCCTCCGGTAGTAGCATCTACTGAGATCTTGACTGACTGCTCAAGACCATTGTAGAATGTCTGGACTAGCAGCCAGTCAGGAACACCATGGTGGGGGCACTGCTGTTGGAGGTCTTTGAACTTTTCCCAAGCCTCGTACAGGAACTCTCCATCTCGCTAAATGAAAGATGTGATCTTAGTCCTTAGTTTTGCAGTTTTGCCATGTGGAACATACTTGCTATGGCAGGCCTTGGAGAGAGTTTCCCATGTAGTGAATGAGTTGGGCTTCTTATTCTACAGCTAGTCACTGGCTCTATCCTTTAATAAGAAGGGAAAGAGTCACAATCTAATGGCATCAGTGGACACACTGTTGAGCTTGATGTTGTCGCACTTCGCAAGGAATTTACGAAGATGCACATTGGGGTTCTTCAAGGGTTGTGCCCACCGAATTGGTCCCGCTCCATGAAGATGATAAGCACGGGCTGAGCTCGAAATTATTAGCTTCAATTGTTGGGCTCACAATGGACGAGGTGATACCTAATACTTACGGCAGAGCATAATCCTGCAGCACCCTGGTATCTTCCTAGGCCATTACCGCCTTTGCTTTCTTCCTTCTTCTTATTGCTTCGTCTCGCTGGCATGCAGTTGCTTCGATCTCAGGATTGAAGGGAACAAGGTTTTGATTTCCTTGACTCCTCCCGTGCATACAAAAGCAAACACTATACCCACCGTAAATGGTATCAAGTAAAAATAAAGAAGAACTAAACTACAAAAAGAAAATCAAGAGCCCAGTCTAGAGTACGTTTAACCGGTTCTAAGATCGAAAGAAATAAGTTCCCCCGCAATGGCGCCAAAAACTTGATGTCTTAAACTTATACTACAAGTGCACGGCGTAGTTATAACTAGCAACCGGCAAATATGGGTCGTATCTACAGGGAACCTGCTTTCAACTACCAGAACTAATCAACTAACTCATTGGCAGAATAACTCAAGTTAATAAAAACTAAAAGTCAGCAGTTCTAATCTGTTGAGAACTAATGAAATTTGACTACTCAATAAATGACAGGAATCTTAGGTTGGGGTTCGCTGCACTGTTATGCCTCACGAATCGTGAACTAGAACATGCAAATCTACCTACACGAACGATTGGAATAGAAGGATTACAAACTGAAGCGCATCTATGCCTTCTTTCAAAGGTCAGTAGACTGGCCAAGTGAACATAGATATCTATTTTTATGAAACTAGAATTCCCAAAGTCACAAGATTAAGTAATCAAAAATCCCAATTGAAACCCTAACTGTTCTCATGTTAAGTAGATCAATTACCCACGAAGATGCACTAGATAAAGGATTCAACTTTCGTTGATCTTCCAAATCCTAATTAAGAACAACGAATAAAGCTCTTTCAAATAATTCGCTAAGCAATTAGCAATCCAAGCAGGAATCCAATTCGCAACCATGAATAAATCACAAACAGCCTATAATATGATTTGATTCGGCATAACAGGGGTTAATCCCAACCCAAGATAAAGCAATTTAGCCAACAATTATATTGAATGCAGTAATCTCAAAACTTAATTCAATAAACATGGATGAACAACCAAAACCAAAAAAGGCGACATCAAAGGAGAAAGGGGGGTGAAGCAAACTTGAATTAATTGTTGCTGAAAGATAATAGAATCTTCAATCTTGATAAATTCAATCCTAAAGCATTAATGAACTCCCCTAACAAAAACCTAGAAATCTCCTCTCAAAAGTGCTCTGAAAAGAAAAGAGAGAGTGTCCCCGAAAACTGCATCGAAATTGCGTTTAACTCACGGCGGCCCGGGGTGGTGGCACGGGGTGACCGTGCCTCCCCGGCTGGCACGTTCGTGCCACCCAGCACGGGGGGGCTGTCCATCCTGTTGTCTGGTGGTTCGTAATTCTTCAGCACGGCACGATCGTGCTGATTGGTGTAGGGTCCCCATGCCGAATCTCCGGGTCTAGTCGGTCCCTTTCTTGACTGCAGCTTGTCATCTTAGCCCTCCTTTCTACCAATGTTAGCATATTTACTCAGTTTCCTGATAGGAACTCCTGAAAATACGAAACACCGCTATATGAGTAAAATTTAGACTAAAGGAGGCTAATTTGACCCCTTTCTCTTGAAGATCAAACATGAGAACAAAGAGAAAAGGAATCAACTAGAGGATAAAATGAGGTCGAAATAGAGGTTTATAAGAGGTGAAATTTACTTTAGTATTTGCCTTATCGAACCACATTATGATTGATATCCTAGAGAATAATGGCTTGTGAATAGGGTTCAAAGGGCTGTACGATTGGCTGGAAGAGCAACGAGCATTGCTAGACCTGGCAAAAATTGATCCAACCCGAAAACCCGACCTGAGCCCCCCCGAAAGTTTTGGGTTTTGAACACGATTTTCTCGATCCGAACCCGAAATAAACCGAACCTGAAAAACCCGTAAATTTTTGGGTCAAACCCGACCTGAACCCAAACCCGTCCACTCGATCCGAATATCATATACTTACTTTTTATTTTCTTTAACTTTTTCCTCTTAACAATAATAGTTTTTCATTATAACGAATCGTTTAGAGAAATGTTATACAATTATCACATTCCTTCGCAAATTAGACGATGGTTCCCCTTTTTTCCCGTAAAACAACATCATGTACGACTTATACATGATACAATTTTAGAAAATGGCCACGAAAGAAACTCTAATATTAAGAAAAACAATTTAGAATTAGATAAGGATAGAAAATGTGTGAGTCATACCATTATATTTTTGGTAAAATGAATGCATTTTATCACATTTTAAATAAGATTATTCTATAATAAACTAAAATTTCGACTTTAAAATTAATAGATAATTATAATATTTTGCACGTGTATAATATTCTTCATTTGGATTCCTTCTAATTGGTCTTGAATCTGATGCAATGTTGGGCAATAGAATAACTTTTGTTCGTGTTAAGATCGACGTACTAATAAAGCATGCCTGATTGGGTAATGCTAGTTAATTAACAAAACATCAAATTATTAAACGGGCTATTAATGGGTTGAACCGCTCCGACTCCTTAACATGCTTTAGATGGATCGATCCACGAATGACCCGACCAATTATTAATATTGTAATATACGGGCCAACCCATCCTAATGTAATTCATTGTCCACCTGCATAATTACATATATCATGTTGAAAAGTTTGAATATTTTTGATATTCTTTGAAAAATTATAATTAAAATGCTTGTTCATTAAATACAGACAATTTTAAATAATAAATATGCCGAATTTTTGATTTTGACAAAAAAAGAAATAATTCACTAAAAAGGTGCTCCAAACTCGTTGGGTTGATCCGAAACCTGTAAAACCGGAATACGCTCGTGCGTATTTTACTCGAACCCGAAATACACACGACCCATATTTTACCGGAACCCAAATACACCCAACCCGTATTTTACCCGAACCCGAATACATCCGACCCGTATTTGACCCGCCCGCCTGAATTGACAGGCCTAATCATCGCACATGGGCCTTGCTCCGATAGCTTTTCCATTATCACCCCATTCCAAGAGTGGGGGCCATTTTAATGGGACTTTTTCTCGCGATGAAACGTGGGGAGGGGTTGATTGTAGCCAACAATGCATGGGGAATTTCAAAGAGGCTTTAGAAGATTGTGCTTTGGAAGACTTGAGGTGCACAAACCCATCATTCAATTGGGAAAGAGGTAATGATCTGACTGCTTGCAAGAGGGAGTGTTCGTATTGGTTCGTTGTAAATTCCTCATAGATTACTCGTTTTCTATCCTACTAGGTGAAGAATATGGTATACTTCAAGTCAAATCTTGCCCCTATCTTACTTAAGACTGATAAGCCTAGCAATTGGACTAAAGGGGATGAAAAAAGGTTTAGGTTTGAATCATTTTAGGCAGAATAGGAAGGTTATGAGGAGGTTATCAAGAAATGATGGGATGGCTAACAACTAAAAACTTGTTAGGCAGTATCAGTGAATGTGCTGAGGCATTATTAGATTGACAAGAGGAAAATTTCAAGGTGATTGACCGGAAAATAAGGGACTTTGAAAAAGAGCTAAAAAGATTCAGCGTTGCCGTCCACACTTGATGCCATTGAGGCCTGTAAAGAGCTAGAGTCTCGTATTTTAGAACTTCTCAAATAGTAGGAAGAGTGTTGGTTCATTCGATATAGGGTCTCGGAGATAAAATATTGCAAATGAAACATGCCGTGTTTCTATCATAAAGCTAGGCAGATGAGAAGGAAGAACACGATTAAGGGCATAAGGATAAGAATGGCGTGTGGAAAACGGAGACCATGGAGATGGCAGGGGTGTTTACTAAATCCTTTGGCGAGCTTTTCTCAACTTGCAACTCATGCAACTTAGAAGCAGCTCTGGAGGATATGGTCACGACAGTTACGGACGCGGTCAATGGCTTTATACTCTGGCTCTACAGTGATGAGAAGGTTAGAGAAGCCATGTGTCACATGCACCTGCATAAGGCCCTGGGCCCTGATAATATGTGTGCTTCTTTCTTTAAAATATATTGGTATATTATTAGGTTTGATGTTGATCATTTTGCTAAGAGATTGTTGAGAGGTTATATTGACCCCAACACTATTAATAAAACACTTGTCACCCCTATTCCAAAATTCTAGAATCCTTAATTTGTGTCTGATTACCCACCCATTAGCTTATGCAATGTAGTTAATAAGATTGCGCCCAATCAGAGTGCTTTCATTCCCACAAGACTCATAACTAATAATGACCTTTAACCAGGACGAGTAAAGTCTTATGACTGATCGAGTGGGAGTTTCTTCAGAGAATCCTTGTCAAATGGCGTTTTGATGTATCCTGGGTTAACTCAGTTTTGAGATTGTTATCTAGTGTATCAAATTCTTTTATTATTAAGGGAATGGTATGTGGTAAGATGGCGCCATACTGACGACTCTGCCAAGGGGACCCAATCTCACCCTTCCTTTTTATTTTAGTTGTTGAAACATTTTTAGCTAGGTTTGATCTCCTAAGTACCAAGAGACAGGTCTCTCCATGGCGTTAAGGTCTATGGAACAGGTTCTACCATTACCCTTCTATTTTTTATAGGTGACATCCTACTTTTTGCAAGACACAATCAACAAGAATGCTTGACCCTAGTTGAGTTTTACTCAACCAATATGAAGAAGCTCGGGCCAAAAAGTCAATGTTAACAAGTCGGAGGTATCTTGTAGCAAAGAGGTCATATGTGGGATGAGGATTGAGTTGGTGAACTTACTACAAATAAGGATGGTGGACAAACACTCCAAGTATCTGGGTGCTCCATGATGGCTACAAGGTCTTGGAAAGAGTCTGTGGAATGATAAGTGATAGGATGTGGAAGAAAATCTAGGGTTGGAAGGAGAAGTTGTTGTCTAGGACTCTAGGGAGGGGACAGAAATCTTTATCAGAGTAGTACGCCAAGAGATTCCCACGTATCTTATGAGAATTTACAAGCTTCCTTCAGCTCTGGTTAATGAGTTCCATTCCACGTTTGCTAAATTTTTGTGGGCTAGTGGAAACAAGGAAATCAGCCTTTGTTGGAGGTAGTGGGATTCCCTTTGTCTTCCAAAATTGTTTTGGTAGACTGGGTTTTAGGCAGCTCGATGGTTTCAGTGACGCGCTGCTTGCCAAGCGAGGGTGGCGTTTGCTCTAGAACCCTTGATACTTATTCAATATTTGAAGGCAAAGTACTACCCCAATAATGAACTCTTGGATGGGATCCTTGTTACTCATAGAGAGGAATTTAAGCGACTAAGAGCTTATTAAAGGAGGGTTTGATTCGGAAGGTGGGGGATGACACAAATGTCTCTATCTAAAATAATGCATGGTTGATGGACAAGCTTAGAAAAAGGTCGAATCGCCCTAGCTTGTCTCAGAGCAGCCTTTATGGGGTTTCGACTTGATACTGCATGGAAAGTGGCAGTCGAATATCCAAACAATTGGCCAGCTCTTCAATGATCGCGATAAGGCCTTGATTCTCTCCATCCCGCTTAGTCTCTCAATGAGGCTGAACACTCATGTATGAGCCTAATCCAACAATGGTATTTTTTCTATTACAACTGCCAGCATGCTATGGTGATCGGTGTATTTTGATTTATTTGATAAAAATTGGTAGGGAGCCCAAGTGATTCCTAAAGTGAGGCATTTACTTTCCATAGCTTATGCAAATTGTACTCAGGAAGAATGAGACTCCTAGAAAGACGTATTATTTAAGAGGATATTTGTGATCGTTGCTGTTAGGAAAACCAATTATTGAAATTCGAGCTCAGTATATGCGGAAGTGATAAAGAATGTAGATATTGGAGAATACAAAATAAGATTAAAAAAAAAGATAATTGTGGGCACATGATTTTTACGTGGAAACCCAAATCGGGAGAAAACCACGGGCGGCAACAATGGCACAAAATCCACTATGATTTGAGTGAGTACAAAACGATCTCAAAGCAAACGCCCAAGAAAGAGATCAACAACAAGAGAGATAAAGATCTCAAAGCAAATACCCAAGAAAGAGATCAATTACAACGAAAATCTCTCAACACTAACTCTAACTCTCAATGTGGAATAGAAAAGGGAAGTGCCGAGAGGCACTCCCAGATGCCCCGCTCCAAGAGGCCAACGCCTAATACCCCAGCACAAGAGGCACTCCCAAATTGCCCCGCACCAAACAAGGTTAAACAACCTAGTATTTATAGAGAAGCCTCATAGGTACCAAGGGTTCAACCCTAACCGCAAACATATGTCTTGACCACCAAGCATCATCTTTACCAAAAAGAAAAAAGATATTCAATACAAAATATGGAATAATATAATTTCCATAAAATAGAATATCTCCAACCACACAACTTGAGCCTTGGGTGCCAAGCAATAATTTTCAAAAAGGAAATAACATTATTTATTTCCAAAACCGGCAAATAAATTTGGGACAAATCCCAACAAACTCCACCTTGGACCAAATTCCTTGGAATGGACGAACACAGCAAAATCGATCTTGTTATGATGTCAAAATTCTCAATATCAATGAGAAACATCCTTCAAGAAAATGCTCGAAATTCGGATCAAAAACCTTGCTCTGATACCACTTGTTAGGAAAACCAATTATTGAAATTCGAGCTCAGTATATGCAGAAGCGATAAAGGATGTAGATATTGGAGAATACAAAACAAGATAAAAAAAAAAAAAAGATAATTATGAGCACATGATTTTTACGTGGAAACCCAAATCAGGAGAAAACCACGGGCGGCAACAACGACATAAAATCCACTATGATTTGAGTGAGTACAAAACGATCTCAAAGCAAACGCCTAAGAAAGAGATCAATAACAAGAGAGATAAAGATCTCAAAGCAAACACCCAAGAAAGAGATCAATTACAACGAAAATCTCTCAACACTAACTCTAACTCTCAATGTGGAATAGAAAAGGGAAGTGCCCACAGGCACTCCCAAATTGCCCCACACAAGAGGCACTCCTAAATTGCCCAGCACAAGAGGCACTCCCAAATTGCCCCGCACCAAATAAGGTTAAACAACCTAGTATTTATAGAGAAGCCTCACAGGTACCAAGGGTTCACCCCTAGCCGCAAACATATGTCTTGACCACCAAGCATCATCTTTACCAAAAAAGAAAAAGATATTCAATACAAAATATGAAATAATATAATTTCCATAAAATAGAATATCTCCAACCACACAACTTGAGCCTTGGGTGCCAAGCAATAATCTTCAAAAAGGAAATAACTTTATTTATTTTCAAAACTGGCAAATAAACTTGGGACAAATCCCAACAAACTCCACCTTGGACCAAATTCCTTGGAATGGACGAACACAGCAAAATCGATCTTGTTATGACGTCAAAATTCTCAATATCAATAAGAAACATCCTTCAAGAAAATGCTCTAAATTCGGATCAATAACCTTGCTCTGATACCACTTGTTAGGAAAACCAATGATTGAAATTCGAGCATGGTATATGCGGAAGCGATAAAGGATGTAGATATTGGAGAATATAAAACAAGAACGGAAAAGGTAGAATGGGACACATAATTTTTTTACGTAGAAACTCAAATTGGGAGAAAACCACGGGCGGCAACAACGACACAAAATCCACTATGATTTGAGTGAGTACAAAACGATCTCAAAGCAAACGCTCAAGAAAGAGATCAACAATAAGAGAGATAAAGATCTCAAAGCAAACACCCAAGAAAGAGATCAATTACAACGAAAATCTCTCAACCCTAACTCTAACTCTCAATGTGGAATAGAAAAGGGAAGTGCCCACAGGCACTCCCAAATTGCCCCGCACAAGAGGCACTCCTAAATTGCCCCGCTCCAAACAAGGTTAAACAACATAGTATTTATAGAGAAGCCTCACATGTACCAAGGGTTCAACCCTAACCGCAAATATATGTCTTGACCACCAAGCATCATCTTTACCAAAAAAGAAAAAGATATTCAATACAAAATATGGAATAATATAATTTCCATAAAATGGAACATCCAACCACACAACTTGAACCTTGGGTGCCAAGCAATAATCTTCAAAAAGGAAATAACTTTATTTATTTCCAAAACCGGCAAATAAATTTGGGACAAATCCCGACAAACTCCACCTTGGACCAAATTCCTTGGAATGGACTAATACAGCAAAATCGATCTTGTTATGATGTCAAAATTCTCAATATCAATGAGAAACATCCTTCAAGAAAATGCTCGAAATTCGGATCAATAACCTTGCTCTGATACCACTTGTTAGGAAAACCAATTATTGAAATTCGAGCTCAATATATGCGGAAGCGATAAAGGATGTAGATATTGGAGAATACAAAACAAGATTAAAAAAAAAAGATAATTGTGGGCACATGATTTTTACGTGGAAACCCAAATCAGGAGAAAACCACGGGCGGCAACAACGGCACAAAATCTACTATGATTTGAGTGAGTACAAAACGATCTCAAAGCAAACGCTCAAGAAAGAGATCAACAACAAGAGAGATAAAGATCTCAAAGCAAACACCTAAGAAAGAGATCAATTACAACGAAAATCTCTCAACACTAACTCTAACTCTCAATGTGGAATAGAAAAGGGAAGTGCCCACAGGCACTCCCAAATTGCCCCGTACAAGAGGCACTCCTAAATTGCCCCACTCCAAACAAGGTTAAACAACATAGTATTTATAGAGAAGCCTCACAGGTACCAAGGGTTCAACCCTAGCCGCAAACATATGTCTTGACCACCAAGCATCATCTTTACCAAAAAAGAAAAAGATATTCAATACAAAATATGGAATAATATAATTTTCATAAAATAGAATATCTCCAACCACACAACTTGAGCCTTCGGTGCCAAGCAATAATCTTCAAAAAGGAAATAACTTTATTTATTTCCAAAATCAACAAATAAATTTGGGAGAAATCCCAACAGTTGCAATGAGGACAAGCTAGGAAGACCTTTATTATGTTCTGTTTGATTGCTCAACAATTGAAAAATTTGGGATGGTACTCTTAAGAGGACAAAGGACTTGTGGAATGCAGGCATTGGTGTTGGGGGGGTTTGATAAGTTGGTTTGAGAATTTGGAGGAAAGACAGTTGTAGGTATGCCTCACTCTTATTTGAATGTTGTGGTTCTAGTGGAATGCAGAAGCCTTTTCAGAGAAAATGAACTAGTCGAATTACCTCCATAGAGCTTATAGGTTAGTTGATGATTTCAACGAGGATAAGGACAGCGGTTCCAAGAGGTGCCGATGCGATCCTGTTCCTATGAAATAGTCTCCACCCCTGGTGAGATTAGTAGGAGCCAGCGTTGATGCTATAGTACCAAAAGAGGACTGGATAGGGATGGGCGTCGTTGGCAGGAACGAGAAGGGAAGGTGGCTTACACAGGAGTTCGAAGGAAAACAACTTCATGGTTGCGAACTGTAATAGAGGGGAAGGTGATTTGTTCTGCGTCGTAGCTACCATCGAGATTAGGGCATGAGTTTACCTTTTTAATAGAACGTTCAGTTTCTCGTCTTTTTTGAGTGATTGTGATATAATTTTTGATGATGTTTTTGGATTGTCAAAACGCTTAAGATTTTCTTCTTGGTCCCATGGCAAGAAGATAATATGTTTGTCCATCATCTTACGAGGCACGATCCAATGGGTGAAGAGCAGGTTCGGTTGGGTCTCTGTCCCGAGTCTACTAGGCACTATGTGTAATAGCACTGATCGACGCTTTTTCGTCAAAAAAAAGAATGCAAGTTGCCACCAGGATCGATGGGCCAGACATATTTAACTCGTAAGTCGTGACGCTTCTATGTGGACGTGGAACTGTATGCAGTTTGGGCCTGGCCCACATGCAATGTGTCTTACTGGATTTATTCAAATAAAATAGAGACTTGTAATGCAAGGACGGGACTAACTCTTAATAAATTCCACTAACTCTTAATAAACTCGATAGCGTCGCAACGAATTGTCATGCAACATTCCCATAGTGAAACTTGTTACAGTATAAAAATTTATTTTTACATTTTTTTCAGTTTTTGGTTAGATTAATTCTTAGATTGAACTGATCCTTTACCATACTTGCGGTTTTACTTAATACACATCCAAAATTCGTATTTTTTTCCATCCTATTTCCTATGACGCATTAATGTCTTTATTCTACCTATGGTGCATTAATTGCCTTTATTCTACAAAATTAAAAAAAATTAAATACTTGTATAACGATGTTTATATGAATACCAATATAATAAGTAGCGTATAGTGTTTGATATAGAAACCTCAAAAATCTAAAATTATGGAGTTTAGAGTTACTGTTTGAATTACGTAGTTTGAATCATATAAAATTTTAGTCGATCAGAAAATTATATAATTCATATGTTTAAAGAGGATATTACAGGCAATTGCCCAGCGTGATCAGATATCAAAAATTTGACATTATATTGTTGTTCTGCTAATGAGATTATATGTCAGACAATGTTCTTAAACTAGAGTTGTGATGAACCTCTATTTTGTCCCATTTTTAGCCCTATTTGACCCATTTCCTCCCCCGTTTTCATGTTTAATTGTGTTAAGGAAGGGTCAAACCAGCCTCCTTTTGCATACTTTTTACTCATACAGCATCTTTCGATATTTTCAGGAACTTTATTGAAGAAACGGAAAGATGAACAATATTTAGCAGAAAGGAGTGCCAAGAAGGCGAGAAAAGCTGCGAAAAAGCGTCACACGGAAGTCCCGGGGAATCGAACACACGCGGCAGGGCCGAATCACGAGGACTCGACCAAGCCGAGCCGGCAGCCAAGTGGCACGGCCTGACCATGCCACGTGGCACGATCGTGCCATGTGGCACGGTGTGGCCGGTTCCGCAAAGCTGGTCTTGGTGTTTCCCAGAACTTTGGTACGGTGGTACCGTGCCTCGGGGCACAACCATGCCACCCCCGTTTCGCGACGCAACTTAAATTTGCCTTCGGGGTTATTTTGTGGGCATGCTTAGTTTTATGTTTAGTTTTCTCTCAAAACTCTCTCTAGGCGATTCTTAAGTTTATTTCAAGGTTTACGTTTTGTACGCTTGAATCACGCTATTGGATTGAAGTTTATTCCATCGTTAATTCCTTCGATTGATTCCAGGTTTTTTCTCTCTCAATTCTCCCTCACTTGTTCTTGATTGTTTGGGTTTTGGTTATCATGATTACTGGGTTGATTGTTGAGATTGTTGCATTAAATATGATTGTAGGCTAAATCCCTCGACTTAGGTTGGGATTAACGCCGAATATGTGTGGTTGAATTGTAAACTAGCCCAATCCTTGCTTCCCCCTTTGTCTAGTAATTGTGAATTTTACTATGCACACCACATGCTCGATGAAATGCTCGAAAGAGTATTCGTCTATTTTTATTAGGGTTTAGGGGAGTGTTGAGAGACGAAACCTTTACCTAGTGCGACTTAGTAGACGATTAGGGTTTTAACATGAAAATAGTTAAGGTTCTAATTGGGATTTGAAATTGTAGATCTTATCATCCTTCGACTCTTAGTCCCATGAAAAGAGGCGACTATAGTTTTAGGATTAGTCTTCGACCCTTGAGAGAAGGAGGAGATGGGCTTAATTGACAATCTATCCATTCGTGATGCATGCCTGGGAGATGTTTGGTAGGGCTAGTAATTGATTTGCTAGCATATTTATGCTGTTAATTTTAACCTAAGTGTTTTCTATTCTGCTATTTATTTCACCTTTTTAGTCGCTATTGTTTCTCCTAATTTAGTCTCCAACCCACAACTGTGACTGCCTACCTTGAGAGGTCTAATTAGTTCTAGTAGTCGAAAGCAAAGCACCATGTGGATTCGACCCATACTTACAGTTGCTAACTGCAACTGGCACCGTGCACTTGCGGTAATTAAAACGGTAACAAGTTTTTGGCGCCGTTGACAGGGGCTCGAACCCGGGTCTCTCGGGTGAGAGCCGAGTATCCTAACCATCTAGACTACAGTGGATAAGTTTTTAACTATTAAAACACTGCAACAGAAGTTGTTGAAAAATCGCCTAACAAAAATAGCAAAAACTGGCAAAAAGGAACGCGGGGGGCCGAACCAGAAATTTGGCATGGGGGCCCCATGCCAGGTGGCAGGACCGTGCCATAGTGGCATGGGCACCCCATGCCAGGTGGCACGACCGTGCCATCCCCCATTTTTTGCGATCAAAGCCGATTTTCGGCCAGTTTTGCAGAGGAGTGGCATAGTGGGGCCATGCCACGAGGCACGCCCATGCCACCCTGGCATGGTGTGGCCGTGCCGATTGGCACGGTCGTGCCCCCGGGTCTCGCAGTTTTCTATTTAAAGTCCGTTCGGGCGTTTTTACAAGGGGTCGTTTGGGGGTCACACGGGGGCTTGTTTGGGCGACTCTCTGGCGATTTTTGGGGTAGTTTATGCTCAAAAACTTGTTAGGGAAAAAATTTTAATATTTATAAACCCCGAGTGCAAGGTGTATCGTTGAATACTTGGGGTGTCGTCCACAGGGAATTGTGTTTCCAACTACCAAGGCTAACTAAAGCGTCTCGAGCTAGGCGAAATCAAAGGAAAACAAAGGGTAAACTAAACTATGCTAACAAACATAGAAAAAGCGACTTGGAGTTGCGATTTGACCAATGAATGAACCAACTAATCGAGATGAGTCCTAACCTACCCAAACTACATCACGAACTAGAGATGATCGGTTGCACCATCAAAGACCACCCAAGCCCTCTCTCAGGGGTCATGGGCTAGTCTAATTAGCCTAACCACCTATTTTCATGGGGTTAGCCCAATTAGACCACAAAACTAGCAACCCCAGACCTAGCTCGATTCGGATACTATTTTCATGTCCCGAATTCGGCTATTCCCTCTCCCACACTGGCTAATTGACCTCATCTCTCAGCATAAATCAATCGCCCAAAAATATGGATGAAAGCTCTTTCAAGCATTTCATCGAACACTTAGTGGGCGTGAGAGAAAACTCTAAGTTCTAGGCATAGATTGGGTATGGTTAGACCAAACACAAGACTAGTTAGCCATCAAGAGGCTAATCACAATCCAAGCCAACACAATCTACCAATTAAACATCATAAATACATGAAAACCTAAGCTAACAAACAAGAACATAAACTTGAAGAACAAAACAAAGAGAATGAAATTAAACAAATCTAAACAACTAAATAACATGAATTAAAAACAAAAACTAAATATATAAACTAAATAAAAGAAATACAAGAATTAAAACTGACAAAACCTAAACAAGAACAACATATAAACTAAAGAGATGAAAGGGGAGAAAACTTAGTCTTGAATTGATGAAGAACTTGAAATTCCAAGGTTAAATCCAAGGTTACAATCTTCAATCCTAAACTAATCCTTCTTATTTGCTAAAATCTAACTAAACTGCCATAGAAATCGCCAGAGAGAAGCCCTAAACGAACCCCCGTGCGACCCCTGTAAAAACTGGCTGAAAAAGGCTTTTATCGTGAAACTGGGCCCGACGCACGGCCGTGCGCCTAGCCGTGCGTGGCTTCAGCCACCGATGCACGGCTGCGCACTGCTGTTTTCTGCTGTTTTTCGTCGGTTTGTCCCATCTTCGCTTTTTTTCGCGACGTTTGCTTGATTTGGCGTTATTTCCTACAAAACATAAATAAAATAAGGTAAAATCCTAAAGATTAAGTTATTATACGAGTTAAAAATGGGTAAAAGAGGCGCGTAAAATAGGGCAATTTATCACCTAACAAATACCCCCACACCTATCTTTTGCTCGTCCTCGAGCAAAATAAAAGAAAAGCTAACTTAAGAACCTAACTCACTTTCATAGGAATCACGGTTACATTTGGCGTATGTAACAAGCCCTTTAAACCCCTTGGTTCCCTCAAGTGGACGAGTAAGGTCTCGTGAGGGTTTACAGAAGATATACCCACAAAATGTCAAAAAAAAAGGAAAAACAAAGAAAAGAGAAACAAAAATCGAAAAATAAAAATGACAAAACACAATATATACATTGGGATAAACTGTACACAATCGAATCAACCAAAACCCCCTAGTAGCTCAAATATCAGTCTGTTCACAAGCATCATATGCATTTCAGGACACATCATCCCAAAGAATGGCATCTAGACATCAGCTTTTCACCCCACAACGCATGAGAACATTGAATCCATCCTGGTGCTTGGTGTGCAAGTGTATCATCACCCTAAAACTTGGCCTACCAAAATCAAACTCAATCCCATGCAACTGACACAAGCTACCTTTTTAAATGGCTAGCATGGAAAGCAAGCTTCTCCAGTAGCAGTATTGCCTCAAAGGGTAACACCCAGTAGCGCATGTCTCAAATGGGTACTTATCATTCCAAAATCTTTTCTTCCCCACTTTTTTTTTTTTCTTTCCATCATTTTTTTCGTTACAAGCTCTTGCCACACCTCAAAGGGATACACCCAGTAGCACTTGAATTTGTTTGTTTTTGCTTTTGTTTTTAGAAAAGGGGGTGCAAGCACATACAAAGGGAACTGTGCAGTAGACAAGTGGGAGAGCCGATCACGAAAGACTAAGAATATAAGGTAATGATAATATAATAGTTAGGATTGGATTATAAAGTTACAATGGACTGTTGGGGTTAGAACTGAGGCCTAAAACGACAGACTGGGGATGAATATCTATCATACACATTATACTTATATACAAGCTAATAGTCAAGGTACCGGATATCAAGGCTGATCAAAATAGTACAAAACTCCCCTAAACCCCAAAAGAAAAGAAAAATTATACAAAAAAAAAGAGAAAAAGGTGAAAAATATACACAAAAATGAAAAATTTTCACAAATAAGGATAAAAGGGGAGATGACGACCCCACCTCCACACCTAAATCTCACAATGTCCTCATTGGGAGCTGAGAGTCATCAGCAACCATAAACACACACAAAAATCAAGAAAACAAAATCAAACACAAGACACATAAAACATAATAAACACACACAACAATAATAAACCTGCACAATATAGACACAGGCTAGTACACTCTCCCAAAAACACTCACTAAAATCAAAAACAAGACCACACATATATACAAAACTAACCGCCAAAAACAAGGACATACCAAGCCATCAACACCACCAATCACAACACATAAATATCTACAAAAACACAAAAACGGTGATCATAGCCATCATTGGCTCAACAACATCCCAAATGTCAACTCAAGAGGATCGCCAACAAAAACACAATCCTAATATCCACAACTAAACAAAAAGAAAAAGAAAGAAAATAAAAAGAAGGGAAAAGAGTTAGAACGAGTATACCAGGTCGAGTACTGATTGTACCCGAACTACGCCTCCCTAGGATGGTGCTGTGGAGGCCTGAGGAGCATCAGTCACTCCTCATCATCGCTCAGGACTCGCGGTGTCAACTCGGATGCTGCCAAAACTCGTAAGAGTTTATCATGCATTGCTGCATGCATCTCAGAATGGTGTGAATAAGAGAACACTAGTAGAGATGGAGCAAACAAAGTTAGTTCCCTCTTAAACTCATCAAATACCTTGGAGAAATCAGCAGAATAATCGAATGCAATAATCAGCATGATTTTTCTAGGCATGCCCTCTAGGTACAGACGATAAGGATCAAGGAAGGGGTCATACCCTCTAAAAGTACCTAGAGACTTACAACAGTCAACCTCATTCCCCTCAAGTATCATATGAGGATCGATAAGTAACATATCACAATACTTAGGGGAATGGGAGGGTTGTGAACATGAAGAGGAAGCATGGAATGTATCAAGAGAGTTGAGAGATATATTATCAATAAAATCAGGACTACCTGCAACCACAACATCCATGCATGAAGTCCCTGTGGGAGTCTCATGAAAATCATGCACCTCAATAGAAACATTACTGGACTCAGATCAAGTATCATCCTTATCAACACTAGCGCTAATGCCGAGGGTCTCACCTACCTCGAACTCTGTCGACTGAGCTAAAGGGGAAGGTGTATCAGGAAAGGTCATACTAAACGCAGTGTTATCCCAAAGGGTATTAGGAAAGGATGGAGCAACGGCGAGTAAAGTAGTCAAGGGAGGGTCAAGTACGTCCTCTAGTCCGGACTCTAGAGGAGGGAAAGATGCACCATCATCACACAGATTAACATCAAGTCTAGGAGCACTAGAACTAAGGTCAGTCTCGGGTGATAGGTCATACTTCCGTATTTTATTAGCAAACTCAATTTGTTGCTTATTCATTGGCTCTATCATATTGCTAAGTCTAGCAAAGCCTTCATTAGAAATATAATAGGGACAAAAATTACTGGCGTGATTAGAACAATGTTAAATTTCGCACACAGGAGGGGCATAATCAGGGATGCAAGGGGTGGGGTAGAAGAATCAAAACAATTAGTTTCAAATTCATAAGTATCTCAAGTCAACCAATCAAGAAAATCACATGCTTCATTAACATCTTTAGCATGGAAATCCCAATACTCTAAAAGAGCACGGGTCTCACAATTCACACCCTCATAAACTGTATTCAAAAGCTCCCACTTCTCCACACAAAAATCGCAATGAGTAAGAAAAGCATGTAATCTATCATAGTATCTCCAAAACAATTCATGCCCATATTGAGGGAAGTGGGAAAGAGACATTTTTTTTCGAAATAAAAGCCTAGTCTTGAATGCCTAAGTAAGCTCTAATATTGGAAAGACGCCAACTCCCCGGCAACGGTGGTAAAAACTTGTTACAGAAAAAAGTTTTAATATTTATAAACAGCAAAAACTTATCTGTTTTAATTATCTGTTTACAGAAAAAGCGTCCTACGGAAGTCCCGAGAAATTGGCATTTTTAAATATTGGAGTTTTCTTGAGCATTCGAGACTAGGCCTTTTTGAAGAAAAAAAATTCAAAAAATTCAAAAAAAATAAAAAATATTTCAAGATGGCTATTTTCCATTTACCTCAATTTGAGCATGAACCTTTTTGGGAATACTTATCTAGATTGAATGATTATCGTGCTCAATATGTGCATTTCGCGTATGAAAAATGGGAAATATGCGATACTGTACTTGAGGGGATAACACATGAGACTCGAGCCATCCTTGAGTCCATGTGTTATGGTGTGTTTGTGTTCCTTAGATGTCGATGACATGTGGGATTTGTTTGAGTCTCTAGCTTGGCATCAATGGCAATCCAATGATGCTAAGGACCAATATCATCACTATTCTTCTTACCTTCATGTGTTGTGCTCTTTTTGCCAATCTTTTGACCATAATGTGAATTCTTGTCCCTATCATAATGTTTCCAATAAATGCTATGCTAGACTTGAAGCCATGATAGGGGCAATGAATGAGCAACACGAACACTTTGCTAGTAGGGTGAGGGAGTGGAGTTTATTGCATAAGACCGACCCTAGTCTACCTTGCCCTAGACTTGAGGCTCGTCTCTATGATGATTGTGAGTCTTCCCTTCCCTTAGGGTCTAATGTTGTTGATGATGCACCTTTGACCGACCCAGGAGAAGTGTTTGATCTTTCCTTGACTCCATTGACGTTCGTTGCTCCATCCTTTTCTAGCACACCTATAGGCACTAGTGTCAGTGCTCTGACCTTATATGCTTCTCCCCTCCCTTTAGCTCAATGCACGGGGTTAGAGATGAGCGAGACTTCTCAGGGTGATGCTAGTTCTCTAGATGATGTTTTAATTTTTTGGTTAGAAGAACTTACATTGGTTGAGCTATATCTTGAGGAGGCTCCTTTCGAGGAGTTGTGTGATGACAGTTCGGTGGTTGGTGCCGCACCTAGTATTGATCATATCGACCCAATTTGTACCGAACCACTCGACTCAACCTCCATTTCATCCCCCTTACTTTCCACCATGCCCTCTCACTTGCATGCATTTCATGAGTCCCTAGGTGATATGCATACCTAGAGAACGTGCCTAGGAAAATCACGTGGAGTACTTTCTTTGATCATGATTTTGATTTTTCTATGGCATTTGATAAGTTTAAGAGGACATTAACTCCATTTTCTATATCTTTATTAGTGTTCTCTTACTTACATCCCTTTGAGATGCATGCAACGGCACACGACAAGCTTCTGAGAGCATTGACTGCATCCGAGCTGACAACTCGCCTCTTGAGAAACAAGGAGTGACTGATACTCCTTGCGCCCTTGTGGAATAGTTCGGGTACATTCAGTACCCGACCTGGTATAATCGTTCTCACTCTTCCCCCCTTCTTTTTATTTTTATTTTCTTTCTTTTTCTTTTTGTTTAGTTGTGAATATTGGGATTGTATTTTTGTTGGTGATCATCTTGGGTTGAAATTTGAGATTTGTTGGGCCATTGATGGCTATGATAACCGTTTTTGTATTCTTGTGGATATTTATGTGTTGTGATTGGTGGTGTCGATGGATTGGTATATATTTGTTTTTGATGGTGTTAGTTTTATATATATGTGTGCTCTTGTTGTTGATTGGGTGAGATTGTATTTTTGGAAGAGTGTGTTAACTTGTGTATATATTTGTCAGTTTTGTGTGTCATGTGTGTGTTTTTGTTTTCCTTGTTTTTGTGTGTTTTCCGGTTGGTGATGACTCTTAGCTCCTAATGGGGACATTGTGAGATTTAGGTGTGGGGGTGAGGTCATCTCCCCTTTTGTACTTATTTTTGTGAAAATTTTTCATTTTTGTGCAAAATTTTTAATTTTTCTCTTTTTCGTATAATTTTTCTTTTCCTTTTGAATTTAGGGGAGTTTTGTACTATTTGGATTAACCTTGATCTCCGGTACCTTGACTCGTAGCTCGTATATATGTATAATGTGCATGATAGATATTCATCCCAGTTTGTCGTTTTAGGCCTCAATTCTAATCCCAACAGTCCATTATAATTTTGTAATCCAATCCTAACTATTATATTATCATTACCTTATATTCTTAGTCTTCCGTGATCTACTCTCCCACTTGCCTACTGCACAGTTCCCTTTGTATGTGCCTGCACCCCCTTTTCCAAAAACAAAAGCAAAAACAAACAAATTCAAGCGCTACTGGGTGTATCCCTTTGAGGCGTGGCAAGAGTTTGTAATGAAAAAAATAATGGACAGAAAAAAGTGGGGAAGAAAAGAATTTGGAACGACAAGTACCCCTTTAAGGCATGCGCTAATGGGTGCTACCCTTTGAGGCAATACTGCTACTGGGAAAGTCTGTTTTCCATGCTAGCCATTCAAAAAGGTAGCTTGTGTCAGTGAAGTGGGATTGAGTTTGATTTTAGTAGGTCAAAGTCTTAAGGTGATGATACACTTGCACACCAGGCATCATGATGGATTCAATGTTTTCATGCATCGTGGGGTGAAAAGCTGATGTCTGGATGCCATTCTTTGGGATGATGTATCCTGAAATGCATGTAATGCTTGTGTACAAACTGATATTTGAGTTACTAGGAGGTTTTGGTTGATCCGAACGTGTACAGTTTACCCCGATGTATGTATTGTGTTTTGTCTTTTTCATTTTTTCGATTTTTGTTTCTCTTTTCTTTGTTTTTCCTTTTTGAGATTTTGTGGGTATATCTTCTACAAACCCTCACGAGACCTTACTCATCCACTTGGGGTAACCAAGGGGTTTAAAGGGCTTGTTGCATATGCTAAATGCAACCGTGATTCCTACGAAAGTGAGTCAGGTTCTTAAGTTAGTTTTTCTTTTGTTTTGCGCGAGGACGACCAAAAGATAGGAGTGGGGGTATTTGATAGGTGATAAATTGTCCCATTTTACATGTCTCTTTCACCTACTTTTAGCTCGTATAATAACTTAATCTTTAGGATTTTTACTTATTTTATTTATATTTTGTAGGAAATAATGTCAAATCAAGCAAACGTCGTGAAATAGAGTGAAGAAGCGACAAAGTGAAGAAAAACAGCGAAAACCGGCGAAAAACAGCAAAAACTGGCAAAAAGGGTCGCGGGGGGCTGAACCAGAAATTTGGCATGGGGGCACCATGCCAGGTGGCACGACCGTGCCATCCCCCATTTTTTACGATCAAAGCCGATTTTCGGCCAGTTTTCCAGAGGAGTGGCACAGTGGGGCCGTGCCACGAGGCACGCCCGTGCCACCCTGGCACGGTGTGGCCGTGCCAATTGGCACAGTTGTGCCCCCCGGGTCTCGCGGTTTTCTATTTAAAGTCCGTTCGGGCGTTTTTACAAGGGGTCGTTCGGGGGTCGCACGGGGGCTTACTTGGGCGTCTCTCTAGCGATTTTTGGGGTAGTTTATGTTAGATTTTAGTTAATAAGGAGGATTAGTTTGGGATTGAAGATTGTAATCTTAGATTCAACCTTTGAATTTCAAGTTTCTTTATCAATTCAAGACTAAGTTTTCTTCCCCCTTTCTCTATTTATTTCATTGCTGTTCTTATTTATGTTTTGTTGGTTTAATTCTTGTATTTGTTTTGTTTAGTTTATATGTTTAGTTTTTGTTGTTAATTCATGTTATTTAGTTGTTTAGATTTGTTTTATTTCATTCTCTTTGTTTTGTTCTTCAAGTTCATGTTCTTGTTTGTCAGTTCAGGTTTTCATGTGTTTGTGATATTTAGTTGGTAGATTGTATTGGTTTAGATTGTGATTAACTTCTTGATGGCTAATTAATCTTGTATTTGGCCTAACCATACCCAATCTATGCCTAGAACTTAGAGTTTTTCTTCACGCCCGCCAAGTGTTCGATGAAATGCTTGAGAGAGCTTTCATCCATATTGTTGGGCGATTGACTTATGCTGAGAGGTGAGGTCAATTAGCTAGTGTGGGAGAGGGAATAGCCAAGTTCGGGACATAAAAATAGTATCCGAATCGAGTTAGGTCCGGGGTTGCTAGTTTTGTGGTCTAATTGGGCTAACCCCATGAAAATAGGTGGTTAGACCGATTAGACTAGCTCAATGCCCCTTGAGAGAGGGCTTGGGCGGTCTTTGATGGTGCAACCGATCATCTCTAGTTCGGGATGTAGTTTGGGTAGGTTAGAACTCGTTTCGATTAGTTGGTTCATTCATCAGTCAAATCACAACTCCAAGTCGCTTTTTCTATGTTTGTTAGCGTAGTTTAGTTTACACTTTGTTTTCCTTTGATTTCGCCTAACTCGAGACGCTTTAGTTAGCCTTGGTAGTTGGAATCACAATTCCCTGCGAACGACACCCCAAGTACTCAACGATATACCTTGCATTTGGGGTTTATAAATATTAAAATTCTGCATAAAGTTTTTGACGCCGTTGCCGGGGAGCTTGCGCCTTTCGATATTAGAATCGATTTGAATACTCTAGACTAGGTTTTTTCTTTTCTTTTGCACTTTCTTCTTTCTCCCTTCCCTATTCCTGCTTGAAACTATTTACGCCCTGGTAGTGGTTGCTTTGTATGCGCAGGAGGAGTCAGAGGGATCAAGACCTTATCCCCCTCGATCCTGAGATAGAGGCAGCCACATGCCGACGTAGAGGAGAAACGAGAAGGAGGAAGCAAGAAGCATCGGTGATAGCCCAGGAAGACAATAGGGTGCTGCAGGACTATGCCTTACCGCAGGCACCTGGCATCACCTCATCGATTGTTAGCCCGACGATCGAGGCTAACAATTTTGAGCTTAACCCGGCGCTCATCAGTTTCGTGGAGCGTGATCAGTTCGGCGGATATCCCTCGGACAACCCCAACGCGCACCTTCACAAATTCCTTGCGAAGTGCGATGCTATCAAACTCAATGGGGTGTCTGCCGATGCTATTCGACTGCGGCTTTTTCCTTTCTCATTGAGGGACAGAGCTAGCGACTGGCTGCAGAACGAGGAGCTCAACTCGTTCACCACCTGGGAGGCTCTCTCTAGGGCGTTCCTCAGCAAATACTTCCCACCTGACAAGACTACCAAGCTTAGGACGGATATCACATCTTTTGCCCAGGAAGATAGAGAGTCACTTTATGAAGCATGGGAGAGGTTCGAGGACCTCCAGCGGCAGTGCCGCCACCATAGAGTTCCTGACTGGCTCCTAATCCAGACATTCTACAATGGATTGGAGCGGTCAGTGAAAATTTCAGTCGATGCTGCAGCAGGGGGAGCTCTAATGGGTAAATCGATCGATGCGGCTAAGGCGTTGTTGGAAGAGATGGCAAGCGAGAAGACCACCCCCAAGAGAGGTGGTGGCAGACATGAGGTAGACGCGGTAGCGCTTCTGGCTAGCAGGGTGGATGCCCTCGCACAGCGACTGGAGAAAGTGGCTACTCCATTAGCCACATCTGCGGGACCATCGTTGGGAGCTTATGCTGTTTGTGAGGTCTGTGGTGTACAGGGCCACACTTCCGTTGAGTGTTACAATGCTCCCTCCAGCATTGAACACGTCAACGCCTACCACACTTACACCTCACCTCCTCAAAATAACCCCCATCCTACCACCTACAATCAGGGTTGGAAGAGTCAAATGAACCCTCTCTACAAAAATCCCAACCCCCACCCCCAGAACTCCATCTAGCCACCCGGTTTCACAATCGAGCTCCCTACACTCCACCCCCTCCACCTCCTAAACCTACATCTCACCTGGAGAGTCTTATGGAGTGCTTCATAGTGACCCAGACCATGACCAATAAGGCTCTTAAAGAGTCAATCAACCTGTTGACCTCCAGGGTCGATTCCATGGCCGCCCATCAGAAAAGGATGGACATACAGATTGCCCAAATCGCTCAGCAAGTGAGCCACTTGTCCCGGCCTCAGGGGCAACTTCCAGGCCAGCCTGAGGTCAACCCCCGCCATCATGTCAATGACATCTCCACAATTGGAGCAGGGGTAGAGGAGAGCCCAGTGATGCTTCTCCAGGAGGTAGTTCCCGTTCCTGACTCTGTAGGAACAGAGGGGCAAAAGTGGGAGAAGAACTTGGGCTCTACTGAGGAGACTAGGCCTCCACCTCCTGCTCGCACCTACCAGCCCCCAGTGCCCTACCCTCAGCGACTGGCGTAGTCCAAGCTATCCCAACTTGAACCTAGATTCGCGTGTTTCTTGGAGACCTTGCGCCAAATCTATGCCGGTAGCCCCCTCCTGGAAGCTCTCAAGAATGCTCCCACGCACTTTAAGTTTTTAAGAAAGCTCCCTGTGGATTTGACCCGTACTTATCATTGCTAGCTACAACTGGCACCGTGCACTTGCGGTAATTAAAATGATAACAAGTTTTTGAAACTGGCACCGTACTTTAAGTTTTTAAGAGAGCTCCTATCCTAAAAGGTTGACCCTGGGGACGCTTCAGTGGCCCCCATTTGCAGATCCTGCAACTCGCTCCTACCGCAACGGTCCCCATCAAAACTGCAGGATCCTGACAGTTTCTCTATCCCATGCTGCATAGGAGATATGCAGATCAAGAGAGCCCTTTGCGATCTGGGCGCCAGTGTGAGTCTCATGTCGCTCTCTCTCTGCAAGAAGCTGCAACTATGAGACCTCACACCCACTAGCATGACTATTCAGCTAGCAGGCTGCTCCATCAAGCAGCCTGTCGACCTTTTGAAGGATGTTCCAGTCCAGGTGGGCAAGTTCCTCATCCTCTGTGATTTTGTCATTCTTGACCTGGATGAGGACTTCCCCACCCCACTCATCTTAGGCCGGCCATTCCTTGCGACCGCGGGGGCGGTGATCGACGTGCAGACAGGCACCATATCCTTCACTGTATTTGGGGAGAGGGTGGATTTCCGCTTCCCTCCTTCCGCCCCACCTTCAGCGCCTGTCCTCCTTCCGCCTTCTAAGGAGCCTATCCCTATCTCCCCCTTCCATGCTGTTTTTGAGGTCGAGATGTTTGATGGAAATAGGAGACCTCCCATGCTGCTTGGAGGTTCTTCTACCTTTTCTGCGGTCGTCCCATCTCGTTTCGCGACCGTTTCTGCTTGTATTGGGGAGGTAGAGGATCCTACTTTATATTTCTACACCTCTCCCAGGCCACCTCCCACATCATTACTGTCTACTATTTGGAGGTAAGGGTCAAGCTACGGACCTTAAACAAGCGCTTCTTGGGAGGCAACCCAAGGCATTTATCGCTTTTCACCCAAAAAAAAAACCAAAAAAAACCAAAAAAAACCAAACAAAAACAAACAAAAAAGGTAAGTGTGTCTCTTTCTTCTTCTCCATCCCTCCCTCCCTTCTCCCCTCAGGCACTATGGGTTCTCCCCTCCCCTTGGTATTTTTCCTTGTCCTTTTCATTGAGGCCAATGAAAGTCTCAAGCATGGGGGGGTGAGCTTATCGCTCTTTGGATAGAATGGTGGATTTTAGGGTGTTAGTTGAATAGGCATCACTTGCATTTGCATCATATAGATAGGACTTCATATAGTTGCACTTGGTTATTTTACCTTTTTATTCATTTAGAGCATGTAGTTTAGAGCATATAAGATTAGAATTTGCACCATAAAAGGAGAAGTGTTCGAGTCGGGCATTCGTAAGCTTTCCAGGTACCATCTCTCACCCTTCTCTTCATTATCCTTCATATCTTTATTGCTTTCTTAGCTAGTTTTATTGCTTTCGGAAAAAAATAATAATAAAAATACAGTTTGCAAAAACCCCTCTTGTGATGAGACTGAAAGGGGTGATGATTGATTAATCATGTTGGGTTGTGTGTTGAGGCGTGACTTGTCTTGGTGTGAGACTTTGTGCAAATTGTGTTTGTCTTTGTCATCCGTAGTTTCTTTGCCCTATGTTGCATAATAACTATCCCTGAGATTCATGTGATTTGACTTGATTGACCTTGATAAATGGGACATACCTTGGAGTAAGTCACTTGACTGTGGTAGGTTTACCTGTGAGATTCTTGAGCCTAATGACTGTTCATTACATATAGTCTCTACTTCCTTTTATGTGTGACTCCTCCATGATGCATCTCTAGAACTTGGTCTTGTTCTCCTTGAAACTGCATTTAGCAATTGCATGTGTTGACATGATTGAGGCAATTTTTGTTCACGTAGCCACATTAGCCAGAAAGCCACCCGTTGTTGCATGTTACCCCTTTGGTAGCTCTTTGTGCCTTTCCCCTTGTTGTTGCTGTTGCACCATATCAATTGCACACTTGACCTATGCATATTTCCTTCACCCTTGTCAAGGTCTAGTGGGGCGACACTTCCACAATGTAGTTGGGTATATTTGGGGCATTTGATTATTCACTGGGGTTATAATACTAGTGGCTCGTTTTGGGGGGAATTGCGAATTGATTGTTGTACTTCCAATGCTATCCAATGTGCATCCTTTTTGCTTCTCAAAAAAAAAAAGGAAGAAGGCAAACAGACCCAAAAAAAAAAGAGAAAAGAAAAGAAAAAAAAGAGAAGTGCAAATAAAATGGGTAGCGTGGAAGCTTTTTGCAATAAGCTTGTTCGGTTCCTCTTTAAAGATTTTTACGAGATTTGTTGCTCGACTCGCCAGTGTGTGTGAGGTTGTAATCTTAGTGTTGATTGTGGAAGTGTTCTTGCTCCCTAGTCTTTGGCTAATAGCTCCACTTTTCCCAAATTATTCTACTTCACCCCATTACATCCTTATCGCAAGTCCTCTTGATTGACACATTGCATATTGCATTCCCGTGGTGGAGAGTAGAGAACGTTACCAAGTACTTGGTAGTTTTCCTAATTGGTTGGAGTATTGAGCGTGCCCTCATTACATACTTCAAACACATTGAGGAGAGTGTTTCACTTTGCCCTAAAGCGAGGTCCTACCAGTCTTACTTACTCACCATTTGTTGAGGAAGGTTATGTCCTACTATGTGTTTCAATATTGGGGTGTGCGGTGTGTTTCATTTGGGCAAGGTGATTCATGGATGACATTGCATACGTTCTTATTGAGATTATCTTACACACCTTGACTTGACCACCTTCAATGCATGATTAGCGTGACTCGTCAATCCTCCATTCTTTTCCTTGAAGAGGGTGTCTTTAGAGGTCCATCATCCTACCTGATCTTTCATAGCGTAGTCTTGCTTGGGGACAAGCAAGAGATGAGCATGGGGCATGATGAACCTCTATTTTGTCCCATTTTTAGCCCCTATTTGACCCATTTTCTCCCCCGTTTTCTCATTTAATTGTGTTAAGGAAGGGTCAAATTAGCCTTCTTTTGCATACTTTTTACTCATACAGCACCTTTCGATATTTTCAGGAACTTTATTGAAGAAACGGAAAGATGAACAATATTTAACAGAAAGGAGTGCCAAGAAGGCGAGAAAAGCTGCGAAAAAGCGTCGCACGGAAGTCCCGGAGAATCGAACACGCGCGGCAGGGCCGAACGACGAGGACCTGACCAAGCCGAGCCGGCAGCCAAGTGGCACGGCCTGACCGTGCCACGTGGCCGGTTCCGCAAGGCTGGTCTTGGTGTTTCCCAGAACTTTGGCACAGTGGTACCGTGCCTCGGGGCACGACCGTATCACCCCCGTTCCGCGACGCAACTTAAATTTGCCTTCGGGGTTATTTTGTGGGCATGCTTAGTTTTATGTTTAGTTTTCTCTCAAAACTCTCTCTAGGCGATTCTTAGGTTTACTTCAAGGTTTAAGTTTTTGTACGCTTGAATCACGCTATTGGATTAAAGTTTATTCCATCGTTAGTTCCTTCGATTGATTCCAGGTTTTTTCTCTCTCAATTCTCCCTCACTTGTTCTTGATTGTTTGGGTTTTGGTTATCATGATTACTGGGTTGATTGTTGAGATTGTTGCATTAAATATGATTGTAGGCTAAATCCCTCGACTTAGGTTGGGATTAACGCCGAATATGTGTGGTTGAATTGTAAACTAGCACAATCCTTGCTTCCCCCTTTATCTTGTAATTGTGAATTTTGCTATACACGCCACATGCTCGATGGAATGCTCGAAAGAGTATTCGTCTATTTTTATTAGGGTTTAGGGGAGCGTTGAGAAACGAAACCTTTACCTAGTGCGACTTAGTAGACGATTAGGGTTTTAACATGAAAATAGTTAAGGTTCTAATTGGGTTTTGAAATTGTAGATCTTGTGATCCTTCGACTCTTAGTCCCATGCAAATGGGCGACTATAGTTTTAGGATTAGTCTTCGACCCTTGAGAGAGGGAGGAGATGGACTTAATTGACAATCTGTCCATTCGTGATGCATGCCTGAGAAATGTTTGGTAGGGCTAGTAATTGATTTGCTAGCATATTTGTGCTGTTAATTCCAACCTAAGTGTTTGCTATTCTGTTGTTTATTTCACCTTTTTAGTCGCTATTGTTTCTCCTAGTTTAGTCTCCAACCCACAACTGTGACTGCCTAACTTGAGATGTCTGATTAGTTCTAGTAGTCGAAAGCAAAGCTCCCTGTGAATTCGACCCGTACTTACCGTTGCTAGCTACAACTGGCACTGTGCACTTGCGGTAATTAGAACGATAACAAGTTGAAGTCTTTTAAATCCAAACCTAAAATCCGCTGTTTGCAACAGTTTAAAAATTCAAAATACAACGTGGTAATATTCTCATCTAATCAAGTCTTACAACAGAAGTTTCTAACGTCAAAAATTAGAAAATTATATTGCTAATATTACTTTAATTTTTTTATTGATTATGTCGGAAATATCTATCTCACATAAGAGCAAATGCAATGGGGCATTTAAGAAGGGATTGAGTAGAAGGAACCCACTAAATCCCAACAAAAACACCTCTTAAACGAAAAATTATATTGTGGCCCGCATTAGTCAACTCGCAAATGAGAATTTATGTGGCGTGCAAGCATTTTCGGGGATGAACATTTATACAATCTCCAAATGAGAATTTATATAAAATATAAATGAGCATGTGTACAGAGTACCAATGAGCATTTGGTATTTTTATGCATCTCATAGTGCTTTATCTGAAATGTTGCTAGAAGATAATTATTGAGAAAGATAGGACAAGCATGTTAGCCAACTTCTAATGAGCATTTATGTGGTACAAAAGATGAGCATTTATGTATTGTACGTATCTTCTTATCTAATGTTTTGTTTGCACCTCAATATTCATACCTATGATTTTGTAACTGATGAGCATATAGTCAATTTACTATTAAGCATTTATAAGGCAGACAAATGAGCATTTCATGTATTTTAGCTAACACATCAGTATTCTAAGAGTAAGTTTATTTGACTAACGATTAACATGAATTTGATAAAAAAATAATTGTATTTACATAATATATGACCTAATATTTCGTTGATTTTAATAAGATAGTCAAAATAAACGAAGTGAAATTATTTGCTCCACAAAGTAAAATGACTATATTAACAATATAAATAAAAATTTACAAATCAAATAACATCTATTTACATGAATAAATAAGCATAAAAAATAAGGTGAAAGAAAAAAAAAAAAAAACAGAGAGTGCCACACCCTGCTAGGACTCCGCCGCTGCGTTTGTTGCTTGGACCAAAATTGGCATCATAGACCTAAGACCATGATATACCAACTGCTCCTAAACACCTAAAAAAACTTAAATGCACATATATGCGATGTTTGATTAAATGTAATATAACGCAATCAACTTTGTAATGTATTCATGATTACATACTATGTATATAGTAATCATAACAATAAGATCACTAGTATTTCTAGTACTCTCTTATAACCAAACAAAATAATGAAAACATAATTACAAACGTATTTGTATTATAAAATTATTCACGTCCGATCAAACATTACCATAGTATTAAATTTGCATTCTAAAATTCCAAAATATTGAAACCCGTTTGATGCCCTTTTATCATGGGACTCGCATCAAAACTCATTGTGTTGGGTCTATCTCAACTATGAGGCGTTGTTCCAGTTGATAAAGGAGAAAACTCGCTTTCTCTCTCAGTCCACATTTACAAATTATAAGGTAGACTTGGGTTATTGAAAATGATAATTTTTTATTTTTCAAAACTCACCCCTACTTTCAATAGTTCCCCTTTCTTAAAAAAATAAGGTTCATGTGATCCAAATTGTGCCACGCACCTCAGTAGGTCTATAGACCCTAGTCTACTATATAAGCGTTGTTCCACATTCGTTGTCCCCTTTCTAATTTTCATTCTTTCTTTTTTTCTTTATATGTATTTAATTGCTTCCAATTGCCAAGGAAATCAGCGAAATTTACCCAGCGATACATTAGAAAAAATGCAATGCTAGAGAGATTGTCATGAATATTTATTCCATAATTGTTTATTAAAAATCATGTAAGTATATATATTCTTGTATGTTTAAGTTCTACATAATTAGTTCAATCGGGTTATTGATGTAAGAAATTATTAAAAAATAACACAATGGTAGCTCATTGTTTGGTGTATATATATATATATATATATATATATATATATATATATATATATATATATATATATATAAACAAGTGATGAAATTATTTTTAAAATTTTTTCAAATTATCACATCAGAAAAAATTTATTGTAACAATAATTAAATATCAAGGCTAAAAGTATTTTCTACGAAAGTAATATCCAAGCATATATTGTGAAAATAAATTGACAATATAAGGAAAAAAAATTAAAAGTGATATAAAATATGGGATCCATTTATATTAGGAAGAAACTTTGTAGAAACTTAGCCCAAACAATTACATTGAACAAGCGGGTTTCATAAGATTGATGTTCAGATGATGTTGCAATATTAAATTCTCAACCTTAAATACTTCCATTGTATTTTTTGATTTGTTCCAAGAAATATGATCAATAAAAGAAAAACATCTAAATTCAGAAAAATATCATCTTCGAGTGTACTTGTTGCCACCCCTCTTTTCGTGTGTGACAATCATCAATCATGGGCTTGATATGTCTTTTTATAATGTGAGCACTTTCACAGTATATATTGCATCATGTCGGTTTCTACCGACTTCTTTATAAGGCTTTTCATAAAATTCCACTCAATGCATCACTAATGCATCAAACTAAGTCCGGCGTGCACTTGGACAAAACGAGAATCTTTGCCTTTTTCTGTTTTCTTCTCACTTTTTAACAGTGAAAAGTCGATGTGTCTTACATTGATAAAATAGACGATTTTCAACATATTTATGCGCTAGTGACTAGTGAGTTTCCCACTCATTATTAATTAATTTTGAGCTCTTGTAACATTGCTGTACTTATGTGCATAGCTCCTTTATTTAAAACAAATTACTATAAAAAGTTTTATGATGCCAGAGACATTGCTCATTGCAAATCCATAACACTTATGTGGATGGTCCCTTATTCAAATCCCAATTTAACACTTTATTTTTTGAATTAATTAACCCAAAAACCAATTTAGCATAATCTTAGGTTGGACCTGAATCTCGAATCTATTATTTGAATTTTATAAGATACTATTCAAATCCTCCCACCATTCAATATTCAAATATCTCGACAACATTTGAAAACAAGACTTTGTTCTTAATCACATATTTTTCCTCATAAAGCCTCTCTTTGAGGTAGACAAGTTCTGTAGCAGATATTTTCTCGATCTTCTTACCTTGAATAATCAATCAGCTTGCCATGAACACTTTACACTAGTTCCTTGAGCCAAAACATGCAACAAAAGGATGTTGGTTTCTGAAACAATTACAAGTCTCATTTTGAAGTGTGTGGAGTACACTATTGTGAAGTTTACAATAATGCATGAAGGTATCAGAGTTCATTGCCCACTTCATAATCAACTGTTGTCAAAAGCACAGAATAATTTACTTTTTGGTACACTAAGGTTTTGTATAATGATTTTCGAAACCCACTTTTTCAAATAAATATTTCTCGGACTATGCAAGTTCGGGTAATTGTTTTTGGGGGGACAAATATTTCTATTTCTGATCCTCAATTTTTTAAAATTGCAAATTGGTCCCTTATATCCAAATATGACTATTTTTAGTGTTTTTTCTTCATATAATGACTTTACTGGTACTAGTTATCACAGTCTACTACTTATATCTTGAATATTATATTTTCTGTGATTAGTGGCCCATCATGCTTAGTAAAATAATTAAAACTTAATTAGAGAGTTTCGACCATTACCTAAACTTAGTCGGCGCTGAACTTCGGCGTTCCTCTAGCTTCCGGTTTACAGAGATTGCTGATCTCAAGCCCACCTTCCGTAGATCAGGTACAGCACAGATCCGTTTCATTTCCTATCTTGGACCATAGTCACTAATCAAGTTTTTAATCTTTTTCAAGGATAGTGGATCTTTAATTAAGAAATTCAAATATTTAAGACATAAGGTTCCATTGAATAACGTTCCCTACTGGGAAATTTCTTTTATTGAAAGCTTAAAGGTGAAAATATTACAATGGAAAGCTTTGATGAGGGACTTAAGCTAAGATCATTAGAGATACTTACTTATAGAGAAGTGGAGGATCTCGACTTCTCTTATGCTCAGGAATACTCAAATGATAGTATCCCTTTTCAGCACTTGATTTCTCCTTTTACAGAGGATTGGGGACACATAGGATGCCCTAATGGCTACAGTACATACTGATTTTTCACATGGTTACAGTATATATTGACTTTTCACATGGCTACAGTACATACTTTATTTAACAGACCTAACACTTATTAAAATAGTACAATAATGGGGCAGCCACTTTTCAGAGTTTTAAATAATGGCAAGACTAATTATCATTATCGAGATTCTGCATGCCTTCATCTCCAATTATATCTTCTAGATCATCATTATTTGGATAATCATAAAAATCTTCATCAAGTTCCTTAAGATGCCCTAGATTCGATTTTTCAAATAATTCAAGAAGATATTTCTTTTCTTTTGCTGATAAGATTTCCTGCTCCAACGTCAAAGAGATAATCAAAGATATCTTCTGACACTGCTCCTTCCAACCCCATGTACTCTTTAAACTCATTACCATAGGCGAAAATAGTATTTTCACAATGCATTATTGTTTTTTCTTGTTCAATTAATGCCCAACATTGATGATAGATGTTGAAAAATTCAATGGCTCTTGCTAAAGTAGGATCAGTAATTAATTCTCATCGTTCAGGAACCCTTTCTTATGGTTGATCATCGAGATTGTCGTAATCAACGATCTGAATAAGATAATGTGCTGGTTTGGTTTTTCCATTCTCATATTCGATTAACCTACTTTACACTTTCAAATTTAGACATCTGCTGACTGAAATTTTTGTTGGATCTTCTGGAAATGTGAGAACCCAATCGATTCTTCGGAACATGCAGTATTGAAATTTCGTTAGTCTTGAAAGAAATAGGAACTTTGGATCTGAAATTTCTATAAAGTAAAGTATCATCCCGTACTCCCAAGCTTTAATGATAGGATCATTTAGAGATATTGAAGTTGTTAGGAAACTAACACCACCAACTCCAAACTTGTCAGGAAAGTAGATAGTTGTACCCCAAGACCCCCAAGTATCATAGGAATAATGATGATAAAAGTCAAAGCAGACTGCATACCATTCATTGAATTGGTTTCTTGAACATGAGAAATTATTTTTCTTGAATATCATAAGGGCAGTAGTAATTAATGTGTAACTCTAGAAGAGAAAATCTTTGAGTAATTAGGTAGGCTGTAGATAGTAGACCAAAGTGTGATCTACTTTTTGTATGGAATTTCAATTTTTCAATAAGGACTTTACTAGAAGGAAAAATCTGTTCTAGTAGGATGGCATCTCATTGTGGATTTTCTCCTTTTCTGGCAACAGGTCGGCTTTAATGATCACTATTGGCAAGTTCTCAAGTTAAACTGTCTGTTAGAGAGTTCTTCAATCCCTGTATATGTTCAATAGAGAAGGAAAACTGGTTAAGCCATCATTGCCAATGTAGGAGTCGCCCTTACGCTTGCATATTTCATAAATTCTTTTTCACAAAACCAATTATTCCTTTGCAATCAGTTCAAATAAGAAATAGTTTTGTGGCTAAAAAGATTAAGCACTTCTCAATTCCCCTTATATAACTGCAAGGATTTCTTTTTCCATCGTGGGATAGTTGCATTCAACTTTATTAAAACTTCAACTGCAGTATTTGCAAAGTTTTTCTCCTTCTTTGATTTTGAGTACTACGCTCCAGTGCTCATTGCTGGCATTTATCTCAATAACTAAGTCATCTCCTTCATAAGGCAAATTAAGAACAGGAAGATTTTTACACATTTTTTTGAAATTCTGAATAATCTTTGTATCATTAGTGATCCATGTCCAACTTACTTCTTTCTTGAGTTTTTACTGCAATGACTTTCTTAGTTTAGCTAAATCTTTAATGAAATCTGAAGCATAGGTAAGACATCAAAGAAATGTTTCTAGCTGCTTCCTATCCTCAATCTTTTCAGGAAAATTTTATATTTTTTCCAAAATATGTTTTTGTAGAATGATATGTCCAAATTTTATCTCTCGACCTAAAATTCAATTTCTTACTCAGCATAGATGCACTTGTTCTTACCAAGTATAATACTGTGATCAATGCATCTTTGAGTGACAGCTAAGACATCATTTTTGTGCTATTCTATAGTTTTGAAAAAGACAAGGATATCATCGATATAAACTAAACAACAATGATTAAGGTCTTTAAAGATATTATCCATTCTTCTTTGATATATTTGAGGTGTATTTTTAAGACCAAATAACATTACTATCCATTCATAATGTCCTTGTGCGGCACTAAATGCAATTAAAGGAATATTTTCTTCATCTTTACCTGCCAAATATCCACTTTTATAATCTATTTTTGAGAACCAAAAGGCTTCTTGAATTCTGTTAAAAAGGACTGCTTTGTTAGGAATATAGTATCCAACAAAGACAGTATTGTCATTAAGCTTTTTATAATTGATCACCATCTTTACTTTTCCTCCTTTTTTTTCTGTATGATTTCTTACCATGAAAGCGGGACTGGTGTAAGAACTCTTGTTGTTCCTGATTAATCCTTTATCTAGAAGTTCTTTGATTTGTTTATCGAATTTTTGGATATCCTGGTATGTACACACCATTTGTTTGATTTGGATAATAGTGTTGGGGTTTAATAGAGTGATTTTAGCAAATATTTTACATTTACTTCAAAATTTTAGTGGATTATCATACTAGAGTTCTTTTTATAATTTTTCTTGTTGTTCGACAATCTGCTCTTTAATCGATAACTCGAGTAATGAAATTGTTAATGCTACTGTAAGCACTAAAAAATTATTTATATCGTACCAAAATAAAATCAAATTAATTAACTAGGCCAACCCTTTTAATTAATTTTATCAAGCTCAAAAGACTCATAACTCAGGTCCAAAAGATTATCAACTCAAGCCCAAGATGAGGCTCAAATGACTTCTAAGTCAAATCTCAGTCAAAACTCAAGTCAAAACCCAAATCGAGGCTCAAGACAACTACCAAATCAAGTCACGACCTCAAGCCCGAATGAGGTCCAAGTCAAGGTGCGGTAGAAATCAGGTCAAAGTCAAAGTCATGGTCAAAGTCTAAGTTGACTACCAAGTCAAAGGTCAAGGCCTAAATCGACTCCCAAGTCAAATGTCAAACGGCACTCAAGTCAACATCCGGTCAAAACTTGAGGCTACTTCTAAGTCAATGCTCAGCCCAAGCCCGGGGGACTCCCAAGTCAAAGTAAATGAAAGTCAAAGCAATCCAGTGTGAAGCCTAATTGAAAGGCCCAGGTTCAAAACCCAAGTCAAGGCCCACCTTGACTTTCAAGGGGGAGGGGGAGGCTTTCTTCTAAATAGGACTCTATCTCTTTTGATTCGAAAGTTTGAAAATCCATCCAAAAAAGGAGATAGAATCAGAGGATTATTGTATTCATAGATATTACACCCTTTCATTCAAATGAATATATAAAAATTTAATTTTTGTAATTTGTTATTACAAATTTGGCATGCCCAGTGGGACCTCTCTACCTCATTTCTCTCTCTTAAAATCAAGACTTTCAAGTCACAAGAACATCATCTTCAACAAAGATATGGCTACAAAGGATGTTGTCGTATAAGCTTCAAAGAAGAAGAACATGGGATCTCTCTCTTAGATCCTGTGAAGCGAGCGTTACTTCTAGCAAGTGCACGCGCACAATGAAGACCAGGAGTATGGCGAAAGCTGCTACGCCGACCGCTGCTAGGCAAACTACGCCGGCCCGATCCAAACTCTAAGACTCGAAGACACAGCAAAATACCTCTGGTGGATGGAATTCAAAACCTCCAGCTTCAATTTCTAATCTGCGAGTTTAAAGACTACCACAGCAGTAACTCTTCTTCGCACTCACCAAAGGGGGCGTGCATGTCAGAGACTGAAGTTTAATCCTCCAAAACTGTTGCCATGCCAGCCACGAAGTCTTTGTATAACTTTCACGCGTATAGGCATCCGTTCCAGGCACCAAAGGTCTAGCGGCAAACCATTTCGCAAGTGTTTCTTCAAGTCTTCGTATAACTTTCATGTGTATAGGTATCCGTTCCAGGCACCAAAGGTCAAGCGGTGAACCATTTCGCGAGTGGTTCTTCAAGTCTTCATACCACTTTCATGTGTATAGGTATCCGTTCTAGGCACCAAAGGCCTAGCGGCAAACCGTTTCGCAAGTGGTTCTTTAAATTTTTCATGCCACTTTCATGCGTGTAGATATACGTTCTAGGCATCAAAGGCCTAGTGGCGAACCATTTCACAAGTGGCTCTTCAAATGGCTTCACGACCTGTACAAGCAGCAATACAAATGCAACAAAAAAGGGGGTCTTAGCATAACCCCAAAAAAAAAGCACAACCGACAAAAAAAATACAACCTTTCAACAAATAAGCATAACGTCGCGATACGAGAAAATGCGAAAATAAATAAATACAATGTTACGACGGCACAAACAGGCATGAGAAGACTTTTCAGGCTAATAAAGTGGCTTTCTTTGGACTCATTTCAGCCAAAGTTACCACTTTTATTGCTCATGGTCGTTAATTAAAAAAAAGCAAGTCCTTTAAGACACAACATTGCAAATTACAATAATAGACCAAGTTACAAGCAACCCATGACTCAATGAGCATGAATGAAAAAAAAAAAAAAAAAAAACCCCATTTTACACATAACTTAGCCACAAAAAAAAGTCTTTGCTTCTAAAGATTGGTACTTTGATTTACTCAAGCTACTCAATCCGCACAAAAAAAGAAAAAGAAAAAAAACACCCTTCCAATTTATGGGCTAATCCATAACGCGTGTTCATGCGCTCGGGGGAGGGCACATTTCCTACAAGAGAGATTTGTGGCCCCCCTAGATTCGATCCTGGGTGGTGGGGAAGATCCTCCAACCTCCAGTTCATTAAGCCTAGAAAGCTCTCTCTTCATGGCCTCAAAGTGTTTTCTCTGTGGTTCTGGTTTCTACTCCTAAAGAAAGAGAAATGGTGTTGTACATATATCATTGATGAGAACCAAAAGGCACAATACACATACTCATCGTCAACTGCCAAGCTGAACTTGATCAACTAAAGATCAAAATTCACCACGATTTGGAGAGTCAGCTGTTGCTTCTCTCTCTAACAGCATCTCAGGTACAGATAGAATTCCACTCGATCCATGGACAACAACCCGATTACTCGAACAAAATCTGGAAAATCAACAGTAATTTCCCCATTAAGCAACAAAGCACCATCACGCTGAGTAATATTGATCACAAACCCTCCCAAGAAGGTGCTTAAAACAGACCCATCATCAATCCCAACCAAATCCTCAAAGTAAAGCTCACAGGGCATTACATGCCTCCGAAAAAGTCGGCCGTAGTTGGCAGAATTACCAAGTTGAAGCCTCAAGATTGAGAAACTAGGCATTCAAATAATCGAGGCCAAACATCAAAGCATGGGTCTTTTATAAGAGGTTGCAAGTTTAAAAGGTCAACAAAGAGAAGTTGAGAAAGTTGCTACCTTGGGTAATCACAAGTGGTGGCAAAATATAAAAAAAAAGAGGCAAGGTTCCAGTATTAACCACTAGCAACAGCAAAGGGGGGACTCGAGTTCTAGGCACAGCAACGGCAGGGCAGAGCATCGGGGTCTCTAGTTTCTGGGCTCAGCTAAAACGAGAAAACAGTGAGAAAGTTGGTGCCTTTGATAACCACAAGGATCGAAAATGGTGCACAAAAGGTCAAGTTTTAGGGGGTGCTTCCACTGGAAATTTCAGCCGTAGTAGCAAGATGGTGGAGTCGACGAAACAAGCAGCAGCAAAGCAGGTTCTAGTAGGGTGCTCTGGTCTCGAGTTACAGCTGGAAAAAACGAAGAAGGGCTAAGCTAATGATCGCATGCCTTGCATGTGCCAACTAAATGAAGCCAGACCAGGCCAGCCTATGCAAGACGGAAAAGAAGCTTCTAGGCCCAGCCCGCATGCGAATTAACCCCCCAAAAAAAAAGGCAGGCTTCAGTTAAAAGTGGAACTCGAGCCCAGCCCGCAGGGAAAGGAAATTTTTAAAAAAAAGAAGAAAAGAAGGGAAACAGGACGGGCCTGGCCCACACGAGAAGAAAATGAAGCCGCACAGATCACTTAAGTAAAACAAACTAGGATTCGGCTTGGGCAAAAATGGACCAAAGGCGGCCCAGGTCCACACGAGAAAAAAAAGGATAGGGAAAGGGTAAAGTTGGGTTCGGCACACGCGGGAAAAAAAAGAGAGAGAGAGAGAAGGAGCTGGGAAATAGAGCACGGGCCTCGCTGCTTTTGGATCACCGAGAACCAAGCTGAGCCCGCAAAGAAGAGAGGAAGAAAGCAAGGTTGGACCAACTACGGTTGGGCCGTATTTTGCGTCTTCTCTCCCATCATTTCCTAAATCCAATCTACATTTCCCAATTCTTTAACAAAAGGAATTATCATATGTTCAAGCTTTTAAAAAAAATCGAGAAGGCAAAAATCATATACGTGACCTTATCACTTAAATGATCATGCTCCAATGACAAAATAGAAAAAATAAGAAGGGAAAAAAAATCGAGACTTTAGTCACGCTCCAACGACAAAAGTTTTGTGCGTGACCTTATCTCGAGGGGACAATTTCTAAAATTTTATTTGTGCCGTACCAAAATACAATCAAATTAATTAACTGGACTAACCCTTTTAATTAATTTAATTAAGTCTAAAAGACTCACAAATTATGCTCAAAAGACTTACAAGTCAAGTCCAAGAGACTCTCAACTCAAGCCCAAGATGGAACTCAAATAATTTCCAAGTCAAAGCTCAATCAAGACTCAAGTCAAAGCCCAAATCGAGGTGACTACCAAGTCAAGTCACGACCTCAAGCCCGAATGATGTTCAAGTCAAGGTGCGATCGAAACTAGATCAAAGTCAAAGTCAAAGGTCAAAGCCTAAGTTAACTACCAAGTCAAAGGTCTAAATCAACTCCCAAGTCAAATGTCAAATAGCTCTCAAGTCAACATCCAGTTGAAGCTCGAGGTGACTTGCAAGTCAATGCTTGGCTCAAGCCCGGGAGACTCCCAAGTCAAAGTCAAAATCAAAGTCAATATCAAAGCAAATAAAAGTCAAAACAATCCAAGATGAAGACTAATTAAAAGGCCCAGGCCAAAAACCTAAGTTAAGGCGCATCTTGACTTGTAAAAGGGAGGGGGAGGCTTTCCTATAAATAGGAACCTATTCCCCTGGATTCAAAGGTGGGAAAATCCATCCAAAGAAGGTGATAGAATCAGAGGATTATTGTATTCATAGATATTGTATCCTTTCATTCAAATGAATATATAAAAATTCAATCTTTGTAATTTGTGATTACAGCTACCTCTCGTTGGACCGGCATTATCTTCTCATCATGCTGGCTGCATGTAAATTTGATTTTCTGATGAGTGTAAGCCTTATTTAATTTTTCAATAGGAACTAAGTGACCATTAATTGTTAATATTATCTAATTTATGGTTTGTGTACACGGCGAATATAATCTCTGAAAATTATTTCCAATAATCATATCATGAGAAAGTTGGTCAGTAGCCCATGAAACTGGTATAAAGCATTAAACTCCTCCTAATTCTATGGATAACCTTCTATTGCTTTATTGTGACTCAGAATACTATTATCTGACATCCTCACTTGTAAAAGATTTTTAGCTTTTTTCCACATAAACTCCGGAAATAATGATCTTTTTCCAAAGCGTACAGAACAACCACTATCTTAGTAGGCACATAGCTCATATTTATTATATTCTTCTAAACATACCTTTATTGGGATATAGATGCTATTAGGATTTATATTGGTAGCTTCATAATGTATCTCTATAGTTATATTTTTGACTAATTCATCCTCATAGATTGGTTCACTAACTGTTTTAGTTTTGTACCCAATGACCTTTATTTCTAGACTCATGCTTTGATCTACACTGGGTCTTACAGATTCAAAACTTATTATACTCACTTAACTAGTCAGGCTAACTGTATCATCTTCTTTAGGCTGTTCTCTAGCTAATGAAGATCTGTCTCCCCGATCTAATCTTGTACTCATGCTTCTTAATAATTGGGGTTTAATAGTGATTTGCCTTCCTCATTGATTTTTATTATATTTTCTTATTGATCTTTGTAGGATTGGTGAAGCTTGATATCCATGAACGATCAATCTTTATCTCTTGTAGATTGGATTTAATCTTCTAGATTTTTTGCATAGGGGTAGAGCTCTTAAATTTTTCTGCCTCTATCATGGTGACCTTAGTCCTTGGATCTATAATATTATCTAATTTATAGATAATTTTTCAGAATATCCTTAATGGATATCCTCCTCTTTTCATGTCCATTCCAACTATTTTTGTCTTAATGGATAGAAAGTTTTTAGCAAACTCATCTTTTAGACTCACATAATATCTAGGTCTACAACTGAATGCTACTGATTCATTACATAAATTAGTCTTTATTCCTGTGATAATTTGATTATTGAACTTGGTATGCCTAATATCACAGAGCAAAGCATAGAGATCAGTGTCTTTATCATAATATTGTAATGGAGTGATTTAAACTTGGACACTTCTAATATAGATGTATCTATACTTTCTATCTTTGTTATGCTTAAGGATGCTTTCCGAATTAATGAGATTAACTTCTCCCACATCACACTCACAATCTTTGATTTCTAGATTTCCTTCCATCATTTTACATATATATTTGCTTTTTAATTGAAAGATGAATTTTTATAAATCATGTATTTCTGGATTATGGGAAGAAGCCAATCTCCTTTGACTTCTTCATTATCATTGTCTACAACAAACTCTTCTCCTTGAAGATCACCAAGACTAATTGAGTCACTTTTCATCATATGATTTGTTTTTTCATAATCACTTTTTTCATGTTCATTGTCCATTGTAATTTCAACAATCCCTTTGTTGTTACTTAGGGTTAGGTCTAATGCTTTACCTTCACTAAGCTAAATATAATCTAGGCTTCCCAAGGTTTCAATAAGCTTGTTATTCTCCCTATTTTTGCATTCATTAGCATAATATCCTACTTCTCCGCATGCCCAGCATTTGCAGTTGTTTTTCCCTGTAGGACAATAAGCTACTTTCTTAAAAAATCTTCATTTTTAGGACTTGATTTATTATAATATTTTCTTCTATATTTCTCACCCCTTTGCTTGTTAAAGCTCCTTTTCTTATAGAATTTTCTTTTTCTTCTTTTTTTTCAGTTTCTTCTCCCCATTGGTGAGGTGAATCCTAACAAATTAGGAATTGCCTCTTAATTTTCTTTTGCTTTTGGATATCAAGACATTGATCATTAACCCATTTTCTTAAATAAGAAATCCTTGAACCCAAGGTATCAATGGCATCTGCACGTTCAAGCTATGTAACATACTTTTCATTAATTGTGAAATTTATCGGATACGGCAATTTATCATAGAACATGCCAAGATTAGTCTCATTATGCCCAATTTTGTAATAATAGTGACTAAATTCAGCAATATAATTTTTCAGATATCTCATATCCCATAATTCTATATTATTAATCTTTCACTGCCATTCTCTTACGTTTTCTTTAGAATCAAGTTTTGCACCGATAAATTTAATTTCAATTTCTTTGCATAGGTTTTTAAACACTGCAGGTGGTGTTTTCATTATTCTTAACGTGTTTTTACCTTCTTTAGTTAACGAATTATACCAATTAGTATAGTGTCAGAAAAACTATGTTCGATATAATTTAGGAAATTTGCAGCAGTCCAGGTAGTATTGAGGTTTATGACATTATTCATTCCTCTTTTCCAATGTTCAAATATTTCTTCCCTATTACGAGCTCCATCTATATTTAAGATATATCCTGTGTGACTAATTGGGGTAAGACCAACCTCTTCAAAAGTTGTAGTTTTCCTTGGGAGGAATCCGAAGGAAAAATTGATTGTTTGTCCTGCTGGAATGTACCTAGGTCTTAAGAAATGAGTATTTCGCCTAGAAGGTGCACCGAATTCCTCCGACTTAAGAACAACATTGTTAACCAGATCAGTTTCTGTTTCTCCTAAGTCGAGTTCTTCTCCAATTTCATTAACCTCATCTTTAATAGTCATTTCACCATATTTTTTTATCTAATTTTCTTTTAATTTCTTCTAAAGGTAACATATTAAGATCTTCTAGTTTAATGAGGTTCATCTGCTGATATATTTCTTCTTCTAATAAGGTATTATTAGTCGCTTCATTATTTTCAGATAAAATATCATATTTATCGCTAATTACGCCCATAATCTTGTTTAATTCTTCTGGATTCTGTTTTTTCTCGAACATATTCTGAAGTTGTTCAAGGATATAATGCTTACATTCCATCTTCTTCTTCTTTTTATGTTTTTTCAGTGGATTTTTAGCTGGTTTTTCTCCTATTCCTTTTTGAATTTTTATGTCGTGTGAAGGAAACAGACTCTTGTTTTTTGAATTTTGTAAAGTATATTTATGTTGAAATGGAGTACTAATACTGAAAGTAGCTTTTCCACTATATCTTACTTCGTTAACTAGAGAAAGGTGAATTATCGATATTTGCTTTTTAAGCTCCTTCACTTCGGTCTTAATTTTAGCTAATTCTGCTTTTAATTCTAAAACTATGTCAGTGATACAGTTTACTGATGTACTATTGGAGAAAGACCTTCTAGTGAGTGAACAATATGTGAATAATTTGGTACAGGGCAAACAGGTGATGATTCTAGCATTAATCACAGTTAATTAGCTTAATTAATCATTAATTAGCTTAATTATCTTAATTATTTTTGGTCACGTGGTTCTGATACAAGTTAAAAGAGAGTGTCGAGTAGTACTTATGAGCAAAAACCCACATACACAAATTTTTATTTTTCGAAAGTAAGTTTTTAAGGATTTGGGTTAGATTTGCAAATATAAGAAACATAGGGTCCTTGGTGCAATTTTAAAAAAGATAAGTTTGATCGCCTTTGGTCTCAAAAAATGTTTATCCAATGTAGGAGGGACTAGAAATATTTATCAAAAAATGTGGGTATGAAAAATTATTTGTCCTAACCTCGATGGTCCAAAAGATAATTTTTTCCAAAAGCACATCAAAATCGATCATGAGTATCATATTTGTCTATGTTCACTTGAGATTATCACATTCTTCGTTCGGCCTAAATCTCTAGTAATCTTCCTGCATATAGGGATCCACAATTACTCCAGATGTGTCATGAATTTCACCCATATTCGATCCTCGATTCTTCTTCATCCTAGATGACCGTCTTAAGTAAATTGTGACATCGAATTTTTTTCCACTTTAGTGAAGTTTGATCTTGCTAAGATTCCTTGGTTTACACTTGGATCTACCACGATACGCATGAAAGATAGGATTTGCCGCAATATATAACGTAACCCAACTTGATTATCACAATGCAACAGGGTATGGGGTGTAGGGACTCTAAAAAATTTCAGCAAATTGCATATCGATACCACTTCAGTAGAAGCGTTGGCCATGGCCTAATAACCATCCGCAGTAGAGGATGGAGAGATTGTAGTCTATTTCTTAGTTTTCCAAGAAATAGGTGATGTGCTGAACTTGACTAAAATCCTAGTAACAGATCATCTATCATTGGACAACTTGGCCAGTGAGAGTCACAATATATTTGAATGGCAAGATCAGCAGTAGCATATAATAAAATACCTTGGCTTGGGTTGAACTTTAAGTACCTAGGACACGCATAGTTGCATACCAATGCCCCTACCTGCAATTTTGTATGAATTGACTGAGAATAAGAACAACATAAGTTATGATTGGTTGAGTGATGGTGCGATAAATCAGTCTCTCTCATCTCCGACATGAGATTGACATAAGTTATGATCTTTGTGCAATTGTTACTGCAAGTGGTTTTCTCCAAATTGGGTTTCCACGTAAAAATCTTATGCCTACCATTATATTGATCTTGATCTTACCTTATATTCTCAAATATTTACATCCTTCTACTCTTATACACCTACTACACTCGAATTTGATTAAGTATTTTTCCCAGCACTAGGGCTGGCAAATTTAGGTCTGGGACAACTTGGGTCCAGACAAATCGAAGATTCAGACAATTTCATATCATGACCCTGTCTGGATTATAAATTGAACACTCTAGTCAGACCCTGGCCCAAAGCCATATGCCCACTGTTCGAACTTATTTGTCCGAATATTCGAGTTGTTGATATGATTTTTGGACATTTTGACTAAAATTTTGTATGACCGAATTCGAATCCGATTTTTCAATGGGTAAACCCGGTTGTTGAAGTTGTTTTTATAAAATTTTCTAGAGAATTTGGATCAAAATTACGCATAAATCTAGTTGTCTAATGTCTAAACCCAATTGTTCGATTGTCCGAACCCAAAATAGTTCAAAAGCTTGGACAACAGGAACCCAAATGCTCAAACGTAAACCCGACCTATATTTAAATTCAGATATAACTGATTGTCCAAATTTTAATTTTGAACGAAAATTTAGTGATGATACTTAGATTTTTCGAACTGGACAAATTTAAAAAATTAAAGACTAAAGAATAAAAACTGTAACAAACTTACCTCATACGCCAGGGGTAAATGATAGCAATTCTTATATTATACTCCTATATAGACTTGGCAAACGAGTTCTTCGGTTTGCGTACAGGTCGGGTTAAGTTTGGGTTGGGTCATATTTCGGGTTGGGTGACATTGCGAGTCGATTCGGTTTGGGTCGGGTGAATTTCGGTTCGGGTCGATTTCAGGTCAACTGATTTTTGGTCGAATACACTTGTCATACAAAAATAAGCAACTTTGTAGAAAATTTCGAGTCAGGTATGGTTCGATTCGGGTCAATTCGAATTTCGGATGCACTTTCAGATGAGGATATTTCAGATGTCGGGGCTGATATAGGTCTAGATTATTCGGTTCGGATTATGGGTCTCAGGTTAGTTTTGCCAAGTCTACTCCCATATCAATTATGAATCTATAGTATTATATGTTTCTCTGTACATGTCCTAGCCCATTTGTCTACTGAATACACTCACCACTAGTCTTGGCCCAATTAAAACCATTAAAAATTAAAGGCTGAAGAGAGATTAAAAAATATAGAAAAACCCTATGGGTTTTACATCATAGCATCATCAATCAAATTCCAGGATAGTAACAGCCATTTCTCCAATCTCCACCGTTTCATTCACGAACCACTAGCTAGCGTGGAAACATCTCCTAAAGAAGAGAAAAAAAGAAACAAAGTTATTATAGGTCGAGCAGACAAGCCATCGTGAGTCGAGCTCTAGTTGGTGAAATTCAGGCTTGGCGAGCAACAAGCTAATTAAGCTTAAGCTTAACCAAAGAGGGACGAGCTAAGTTTCAAGTTTGACAAGCTTGAGCTCGGCTTGGCTCATTTCCAACCTTACATAAACAACTATATGAAGGACATCATCCATATCCAAACTGCAAAGGTCCAATTCTAATCCATCTTGTCTCCATTGATTCAAAGCATGAAAACCAAATATTCATCGAATGAAGATGAAATGATCATTTGAGTAAAAGACGTTCCAAGTTTTGTTGTCCTCATGCACAGAGTAAACTAGAAACCATTTTTGTTGGACCTACAAATTTAAAAGCATGAGTGATGAGACATTGCAGGACAAAATCATATTGGCTTAGGGTCCACTCGTATGAAATATGATATACTTTGGTAGTAGATGTCACATTTGGAAAATCCCATTGAGCCAGCTGAAAGAAAAACGCTGCACCACATCAATACAGTAAATGCACGTACTACTGCAATGTAGCAGGATTGCAGAAGTGGTCTACTGTAAGAAGGAAGCCATAAGTACAACAGCTAGCTGGGTAGTCAAAAGTTACAGCCTCCATATTCGAGCACAACAACAAGATTAGCTTTCCCTATTATTAGCATGCATGTCCTCGTTCAATTCATTGATCCACGGAATGTGGCTCTTTTCTCCCCCCCCCCTTCTTTCTTAACCCCTTCTTTTTTTCAATTTTGTTTGGTTGTTGTATTGGCTATGTTATTTCTGTTGGAGATGTCGATGCTCGATTTGGCCTATAATCAATTGAGACAAGGATTGATTTTGCATTTCTCATTATAATTATGATGCGAAGATTTTTTTAAAAATTGTAAGGGTAGAAGAACTATCATTATAAATATCGCACTGTACAGTCTATTAGAGTTAGGTAACGGGTCAGTTCGGATTGATCCATTTAATAAACGGACCAATTTTGTGTCAGACCTGTAAATAGCGTAGATCTATTCAAAATTGAAAAATAATATATCTTCAAGCTAAATGGTCCAATCATGTCGACTTCGAGTCGAAATCTGCTCGATTTGTGCTAGGTTCGAGTTTCTCTCAGAAACTTCAGGTTGAGTTCGAATCGGATTATCGTACCGGATCAGACTTTCCCCACTCCACCATGTATCACTTACCGAACCATTGTCACTTGGAAAAATAGTACAAGCTACAGTTCGATTTTGCATCTGCCAATACTGCTCTGTATCGGATGGTACTAGCATGTACGAAATGATAACACTACGGCTGTGACAGAAAATTTAAAATATTCAAAATTTTTATAGTCTAAAACTTTAAATTGTACAAGCCTGGTATGGCAGTACTCAGATACGGCATGTCTCATAATAGTTTAAAAGAAGAGTTTAATGTTCAACGTGATATTTATAACTTTTTGTTGAATTGCTGTATCCAACCTCCCGTCATCTCCTATTTACAGTCTGTTTGGATTGAGGGGAGAGAAGGGGAGAGGAGGGGAGTGAAGATTAATGAATGCCTATTCCCCATGTTCGGGAATATTAAATGAGGAGGAAGAAAGAGGAACAGAGAGGAACATCTCACCCACGTTCCCCCCATTCCCCTCATTTTTATTCACCCCCAAAATGAGGGGAAAAGAAGGAAAAAAAAAGATTTTTAATAGTTCTCCTCCTTTCCCCTCCATCTCCTCTTATGACATATCCAAAAAAGGTCAGTACAAATCACCTTCATTTCCTTCCCTTCCCCTCCATTACCTTCACCTCTCTTCCCCTCCCTTCCCCCTTTCTATCTGAATCGAATTAAAACTTTGGGTATAAATTTGAACTTGGATTTTGTGATGTCTCAAACTCTCGGCAATTACCTACTTACATTTCTTGCTTTGTTTGTTAACGTTCCAAAAACATGTCGTACAGAATATTTCGAATGTCATTATCTTTAGGAAAGCTACTTTAAATCATTTGCACCCCTATCCCCCTTTGTCGACTAACTGAATAAATTCAAGTCATTTTAGACAATCTTTTATTGTAAAGTGATATACAGTTATAACACTTTTCAAAAACTGATATTCATCATCAGAGCAACTTGCATGTAATCCAGACATTTCTGCATCCCAAACTGATATTCTTTTATTGTAAAGTGATATATAAAATCTTTGGTATTTTAATGCTATAGATTCTTGCATCAGTTTTTGTATATCTATAATTTGTTAATCGGTTAATCACCTGTGGTTTTAGTGATTTAATTGAAGTACGTTGACTTTTTATCAATCAGTTATTGGTTATTAGCTAATTATATTAAATTTTTGCTCCTAAAAATTAGCTACTTATACTATTTTTTGAATAAATGTAGTGAAATTTGTTGTTTTAATTAAAAGAAATGTTTGACCAAAAAAAAGCTAATAAAAAGATCATGTAGTTTGAACTTTTCTAAACTAAGCTTTCCAAATTCATGAAGTTAATATATACCAAATATTTAAACTAAGTGTTCAGTTAATTAGGTCAAATTTTTTATTTAAATCTACAAGATTTATGTAAACTGAAGTTCATATGATTAAACTACATAGTCGACTAGACGAGTCAAAAAGCCTATGAACTTTGCAGGAAAACACACATATGGAGGTATAAATGTCCTTGCCATTTACTTTTGCCTAGTACAAACAAAAACATAACCCTTTGTTTCATCTGTGACCTTACCTGGCTTGCTTGCTTTTGTAAATTGGACTTTCTTCCTAGGCAAGTACCACCACAACTGCCATCAGGACAAGATAAACATGTGCAAGTGATATACGTGTGTCTGTACAATATTATAACCACGTTATGGTATTCAACAGCTATTGAAATAGTACATATAAAGACGAATAGAAGTCTTTACAAATATGATACATATTGACGTGCAGGAGATAAATCTGGGAGAAGCAAGTCTTCATGAAGCAAAGCTGGACAAAGAGGGAGTGGGTCATCTAACTTGAAAGTTGAGTGCTATAATTAGGTACTTCCTTAAGCATAATGATGAAGACGAGATTCGGTATTTTGCTGGTACTGAACAACTCCAAAATAGAACACCAAGTATAATGACGAAGACGAGACTCGGTGTACGTTGATTTGATCTCTTTTATGATGTTCTTGTGGCTAATGCAATGTAACTTTTATATAGGTGATCTACTGTGAATCTTATATATGGCTTTGCCAACTGAATATTAATTAAAAAAAATATACATGTTTATATATATATATATATATATATATATATATATATATATATATATATATATATATATATATATATATATATATATATATATATCAGTCTAAGTAATACGTTATCAACAATACAGACCACTCAACGTTACAATTGATACATGGAAGTTAAGCATAGTCCATTATGGACACTTAGGGATGATGTTCTTAGCGGAGGGGGGGGGGGCATCTAAACAGAGGATAACCTAATGATTTACCCTTTATCACTTTCAAAGCAAGATACTCGGGGGGGAGGGGGGGTAAGATGTAATATTCCAGCTTAATCCTTTACATAGAGACTAGCTTGGTAGGCCCTCAGCCTTCTTGACATTTAAGAACTTTTTTTCATTATGTGTTACTTCATGAAATGGAAGTGAAGGACAACTGTAAATTTGCATAAGATCATTCTAGACACATTAATAAATTGGATATCGAGTATACACTGACATATTATGGCGTAATGAGAGAGAAAATATCATTCTGAAAAGGGGTTCCAATAACAAAAATTTAAATTAGCCACTTACTATATATTAATGTACTTTTAGTACTTTTTATCTATGTAAATATAATTTCTCAGAAAATCAAATAACTGATTCCAATTATGGGTTCTGAAAATACTAATTAAACTTGCATCTGATGATCAACTTTCTGATGGTTCCCTTAAGAGGAAGAAAAATGCAAATGGGAGGAAAATCCAACCTCAAACAGATTAAGTATTGATAAACCTTGACCTTGATTTAAACACACCTCCCCCCCCCCCCCCCCCCCCCCTCCTCCCACCAAAAAAAAAAAAGTTCGAAGGCCACTTTCTTGTGATCTTGCATGCCCTAAAATGTTATTTTCTTTAAATCTCTCCCTCTCTTTCTATGTTTACTTTTTGTTTAGTGCATATATATAGGATACATAAAAGTCGATATAGATGATATTTAAACTCAAGTCATGCTGTGCCGATGAAGTCTTACCCAAGTGGTTAAAATAGAGGTCCTAAGTATATTAGATCTCAGATTGGATTATCCCTTTCTCTATTATATTGTATTTCCTTCGTAACTCATTTGAACCCCTCCAAAAAAAAATCAAGTTATGCTGTGCTTGCTAGCTGATAAACCCATCACCCCTCGGTGCTGAAGTTACATTTTGAATCCGCTTAACCGTGAAAGAGCAGCATTATTAATTCCTTAATTGCTCCCTTTTTTCCTCTCTGATTCTTTTTTTTTTTCTTTTCGAGTTCTAATTTTGCTAACATGAACATTATGCTGCCAAATTGATGAAGAAAAGAATGAACTTTCATCAAAGAAAGCAAACAATGGAATCGTCCTAGCAAGCTCAGCTGGGTTAGCTGTTTGAGTGCAGAGTGAAGCGGCTATCTTTGTACAAATGTTGACTTGATGCCCCCCAAATGCACCAACTTTCCCCCGATCTTTTTTAGAATAAGATATGTGGATATCAAGAAAAGGGATATTATCTTTGTTTTCATTGCAATTTAGCTGGCATTAAGAAAAAAATCCTCCTAAACACCTATCAACACCGGTGAAGCGATGAAGGACACAAAAAACTCCAACATAAATTCACAATCTGTTAGGCCGTAAGATCAATTCCTGGGTCTTCAATCATTAATTTAAGCTTTGAGTTAATTTTTGAACATGATATTAGAGCTCTTCTAAGCAAGAGTTCTCGGGTTCAAATCTCAACACGTCTATATTTATTGTGCAAGGTGCAGAGGGACATTTGCAGCGTTCACGCTTCAAGCACAAAGGACATTCACGTGAGAAGGCATTTGCTTGAGAGGGCGTGTTAGAGTGTACAATCGGCTCCTGGGTCTTCAATCATCAAGTTAAACTTTTGGTTAAGGTAGTTCTTGAACACAATCACAATAAACCTATAAAAATATTCTGATAAGTAGAGCACCTATCTAAGATTCGATAATTCTGACAACATTTAAATCCCAACCTCAATGAACAATAACGAGAGCCTGGTGAGTTCATAACTTTCTGCACAAGCTTTTTGAGCTTTAAATATCTGCTTTTTGTGTTGAAGCCATGGATCATCTGTTCTTTTTTCCCCTCTAATTCAGAGCACAGAGTTCTTGGTACATATGCATTGGTGTCTACATGCATTACCTGTTCTTGAATTGACACTAAGTGTTTCGCAGAACTTGGAAAGGTTCAGTTGCCTGCCTCTAGTTTTAGAATTCCAATCAATTTACCCAATTTTGAGGTCATTATTGGGCTCCATGCTTGGTGATAGGATACATAGGTTTTTAGCATCTAGATGCTGGTTAATTAATTAATAAAATTCTTAAAAAGTGTCGGTATCGACTTTACATTAAATCTTCTGCATTGTTGAATCATGGTCCAAAAGGAAGGCTTACGATCCAAAATACGGCTTGTCCTTGGGCTCCGACCTTCTGTGGTAATTCACTCACAACTTTCTTTTGCTTTTTTTTGGCAAGAATATTAATAAATAGTACAAAATAAAAGGCTAAAACTAATTAAATATGTTTAATGTGGGTCCACAAGCAATATTTTATTTGGTGATCTAAGTTGATGATCCATTTGATGTAGAAGGGAGAGAAAAAGTTGAATAAAGGTTAAAACTAATTAAATATGTTTAAATGTGAGTCTACGAGTAATATTTTATTTGGTGATCCAAATTGATGATCCATTTGATGTAGAAGGGAGAGAAAAAGTTGGATTCCAGGATAATATGGAAGGTATAAGCCCCTACTTATGATACAAAAATATGGCTCACCATTACAAGTGTATGCATATTAATCGCTATCCCATTTTTCATGCCCAAAATATCGATGTTTATTTAGTGTTCTGAATTTAGATGATGTCATTATTAACTGTTCAAATGCGTAGATCCAAGAACAAAGTTTTGAAATATATTTTCAAAGTGTAGGCAGGAAATTTTAGGGGCATGTTTTATGGCCGTAAATATTTTGATCAAGCTTAGGGTTTGTTTCCATTGGCACAAATGTCATTTACAAGGAGCTTCTGTGAGGAGACCTGGAATAAAAAATGTAGTATTTGGTAATTTTATAAGCACACACTAATGAGAAAAATTAATGAAAAGCTTCTACGGTTTTACAATAGCCCAACTAAAATTGATCAATTACAGGATAATTGACTTTCCATTGGAACAGATAGTGTTGGAATTTGTCCCAAATTTATTTGTCGGTTTTGGAAATAAATAAAGTTATTTCCTTTTTGAAGATTATTGCTTGGCACCCAAGGTTCAAGTTGTGTGGTTGGAGATATTCTATTTTATGGAAATTATATTATTCCATATTTTGTATTGAATATCTTTTTCTTTTTTGGTAAAGATGATGCTTGGTGGTCAAGACATATGTTTGCGGCTAGGGTTGAACCCTTGGTACCTGTGAGGCTTCTCTATAAATACTAGGTTGTTTAACCTTGTTTGGTACGGGGCAATTTGGGAGTGCCTTTTGTGTTGGGGCATTAGGCGTTGGCCTCTTGGAGCGGGGCATCTGGGAGTGCCTCTCGGCACTTTCCTTTTCTATTCCACATTTTGTTGAGAGTTAGTATTGAGAGATTTTCGTTGTAGTTGATCTCTTCATTGGGCGTTTGCTTTGAGATCTTTATCTCTCTTGTTGATCTCTTCCCTAAGCGTTTGCTTTGAGATCGTTTTGTACTCACTCATATTATAGTGGATTTTATGTCGTTGTTGCCGCCTGTGGTTTTCTTCCGATTTGGGTTTCCACGTAAAAAAATCATGTGCCCCATTCTATCTTTTTCGTTCTTGTTTTATATTCTCCAATATCTACATCCTTTATCACTTCCGCATATACCATGCTCGAATTTCAATTAGTATTTTCTTAACAAGTGGTATCAGAGTCGGAGTCATTGATCCGGATTTCGAGCATTCTCTTAAAGGATATTTCTCATTGATATTGAGAATTTTGACGTCATAACAAGATCGATTTTGCTGTGTTCGTCCATTCCAAGGAATTTGGTCCAAGGCGGAGTTTGTTGGAATTTGTCCCAAATTTATTTGCCGGTTTTGGAAATAAATAAAGTTATTTCCTTTTTGAAGATTATTGCTTGGCACCCAAGGTTCAAGTTGTGTGGTTGGAGATATTCTATTTTTTGGAAATTATATTATTCCATATTTTATATTGAATATTTTTTTCTTTTTGGTAAATATGATGCTTGGTGGTCAGACATATGTTTGCGGCTAGGGTTGAACCCTTGGTACCTATGAGGCTTCTCTATAAATACTAGGTTGTTTAACCTTGTTTGGTGCGGGGCAATTTGGGAGTGCCTCTTGTGCTGGGGCATTAGGCGTTGGCCTCTTGGAGTGGGACATCTGGGAGTGCCTCTCGGCACTTCCCTTTTCTATTCCACATTTTGTTGAGAGTTAGTATTGAGAGATTTTCGTTGTAGTTGATCTCTTCATTGGGCGTTTGCTTTGAGATCTTTATCTCTCTTGTTGATCTCTTCCCTAAGCGTTTGCTTTGAGATCGTTTTGTACTCACTCATATTATAGTGGATTTTGTGTCGTTGTTGCCGTCCGTGGTTTTTTCCCGATTTGGGTTTCCACGTTAAATCTCTTGTCTTCTTATTTCTGTTTTCTGTTATTCACTTGATTTCTGAATCTCTAACTCATCCTATCGCTTCCGCTATTGTTGTTGCTCTAATATTTTTCCTAACAGATAGATTGCTTTTTTTTTTTGGGTGGGAAAATCAAATTGCTGTTTTTTTAATAATTACGGCTAACAAAGCTTATGCAGAACTACTACATCACTTATGAAAACATCAAATGACTGGAAGATACAATAAAGTGACCATGCGATTACTATATAAACTATCATAACATCGAGATTGAGAAGATCAATTAATCAAATCTTCAGTCCAAATTAAATTAATGTCTACCAAATACATCGGAGGCAAGATAAAAGGCAAACAACAATCATTCAGATGCAAACCCGACCAACTTATAAGATCGATCTACATCATTCCTGCAAGATCTCCAACCAATACCTACTTTAGAACAAACTAAAACTGCTCATAGTATATGTTGACTCCTAGGGGGAGGAAATCTTCGCTACAATTTACATTATGTACTACTACTTGTAGTCTTGTACCATTTTGAAGATCATATATCAATCATAAGATCCTAGAAAATCTTCTGCTATAATTTACATGAACTACACTCTGATGATCCTTCGCTGAAGAAGTTTACCATGTTTATTGTTGGTCTCCCATGGTGTTCGATTGCACTGAAATGCTGTAGCTTGGAACTGCCAAAAATAACATCACCACCTAAAATGAGTATGTGTCTATGTATGCACATGCAAGCATGTATTTGTGTAGGTATGTATGTGTCAGTGAACTGAAGAAGAGCATGTCATACCATTTTGAGAGATTTCACCATTTTGTGGGCAGTGGAAAATGGTCAAGGGACTCCATTTGCTTATGAGAGAGCCTGCAACATGATCTTCAATTTGAATGGGAGTGTTTCTTTGATGAATGTGTGAATTTGAAACATTACAATTCTCTACCATCTTAAAACCTCCCCAAGTGGAACATGCACTTGGTAATTTGTGATTATTGTCAAGCCTTCGGCTTTGCATTCTTTCCAATGTTCTCTTCCTTGCCCTATCCCTTGCCTCCTTCCTTGACTCTTTTGTGGTGCCTTTTTTTCTCATTTCCTTGGGTTTATCGACATCTTTCCTAACACATGTTGATGATTTCTTCCCCTTTGAGTTCTTCTCCTTCAAACTCCCCTTTTCAATTATTACGGACTGTACCTCATAATCGGAGCCTGAGGTTATCATGGCACTTGCCAAGCTCCCAGACTTTCTTTGAAGTTGCTCCTGAATGGCCCATTTTGCTTGAATCAATAGCCACTCAACAGTTCTACTCGCTTTGTCATATCCCAACATGTCTTGCAACTTGAAAAATGGGCGAGCAACCTTGAGGGAGAGTCTCATTCTCCGATCTCTTAGGCCATGAGCAGTATTAATTTTACTGTGTCTATCTCCCTTGGTGTATTTTCTCCTCCTCGAGCCATGGCTAACACCTAGTCCTATGAGGTTATAGTTTCCACCATCTTCTACTATTTCATTGATGGTTTCTACAGTACCATTGTTTGAATCCGCCTTGTTAGTTGCTCGAAATATAGTAGAATCATCAATTATAAGAGAGCTATTAGCCTCCAAGCCACCTTCTTGGATGCTTGTAAGCTCAGGATGGCAGATGAAATCCTCAAGATTCTTGATTTCATTGTAGATGAAGGGGGAAGGTAAGTGATAGTATGATGAACAATAAGATAGTTCTTCTAACAAATTGGAATTGGGGTTCAAATGATCATTAAGGTAATTATAAGAGATTGGACTAGAAGCAGTATTGAAGGAGTCAAACATTGGTGAACTTGGTTCTACTGCCTATGTGTCAAATGTCATAACTAGTGATAAAGATAGTCAATTGCGAATGAAGGAAAATCCCACGGGGAAGAATACTTATAAGGCCTCCTTTTGAAGTATCTTAATCCACCAAGTTCAATATCCCAATTAATCAGCATTTTCTGCAAAGAAGAGCCAAAAAGTTTGAGAAAATGAAGATACATTATCATATAAACAGCAAAACAATATTAATACATATACATTCTCTTCTAGTCGACATATTAACTAAGTTTCTTGTTCTCTATACTTGTGTAACCTTATCTAGTTTATAGCACTACTTAATTTACATGAAAAAAGACATGTACTATTTAATTGCATGCTTAAGAAGTAGGACGTACTTTGAGAGCAAAAGAAAGAGAATTTGCTAACAAACCTACCGTTTGGATTATAAGACACATGCATGATAGGAAGGCTTGAGGGGGACAACAGAGTGGACCTTGGGTGATGTCTCAAGATAGGGTTAATTGGAGAAGAAGAGGACGAGGGAGAAATGAGATCATGTGTTGGAGCTGAGAAGATGGAGGGAATATTTATTATGTAGAGGAAGAACCCAACTTGACCGTGCCATCATCTTTTTTGTGTCACGTCTCTTTTTAGGCAAATAATAGCCATGAAAGGGTAAGAAAACAAAAGAAATAAAGATAGAAGGACACGGTTACAAGCAAACCCTCTCTTTTTTTTTTTCTCCTTTTTTTGTTCTTTTTTTGAGGGGTGGTTTGGTAGTGGACAATAATGCTCATATAGTGCTCACATGGGTGCCAAGTTAATTACCCTGAGATGAGTTTGACAACTAGACTTAACCCTCACTACTTTTAAAATGTTGTGTTATTTACAACACAAATTTTTGAATCAAACTATCTTCTGTAAAAGATATACGGAGAAAATTTTTTATGGATGTTTCTGTTAGAGTATAAACTTATCTGTGGGTCTTCCACCATTAGTCTAAACTTTAGTTGAGTTGGTTCTTAAATATGGTATCATCAGAGACTTTTTGAGTGAGATGTCTCGAGTTCAAATATCAACAACTCTTATATTGATTTATTGCGCAAGGTAGGAGGAACCTTTGCAGCATCCACACTTCAAGCCCAAAAGGACATTCACTTAAGGGGGCCTGTTAGAGTATAAATTTATTCCTGAGCCTTCAGCAATTAACTTAAGTTTTTAGTTGATATAATTCTTTTATGGTTTCAAAATTTCTGAAATAGTAGATAAGGAAAATACAGCTAGGAAATGGAGCAGATTTCATGCCTCTAATCGACTTGCTGGAGAAGGTTGATCAGGAAGTCGATTATGTGGGTAGAAGAGCTTAAAACTGGAAGATCAAGGAAGCCAACTTCAATGTGTCTTAATTATTTTTCTTCATAAGAAAGAGTGTTTTAAGCATGATTGGGGCTCTGGTGACTCCTTTAGAAAGATTCATGTTATTTGATTTAAAACTCATCAGTATGATATCGTACTGACAACTTTTAAATCAAATAACATGAGTCTTTCTAAAAGAACTTTAAAAATTGATTGCATCCTTGATAAAAATATTTAAGAACATATTGTGAAAGACTTGAAACCTTTATTTATGTTGACATTATCTACTGCACTATATATAGGGAAAGATAATAAAAGAACTTTAGACTCAAAATAATCTTAAAAGATCTAGGTTAGAATTAAAATAATGCATTGGATGAATATTGAATAGATACACCTGACAATTGATCACAAAAATATTAATTAGCTTTTTGATGATTTAAATTTAATTAACTTATCTAATAAAATATTAACTACAATATTGAAAATTTAAGTTCAAATTTCATTTGTATCAATTGTTACACCTCTTTGAATTGGGGGGGGGGGGGGGAAGCTACATGCATACCCTTAAAATATTGGATTAGGGTTAGGGTCAACCAATCTTCTCTTTTTTGGATTATCGTAACCCTAGCGCAAGCAGTGGCTTTAAAATAAAAAATAAACAAGAGAGTACTCCAAGGGAAGAAGAGCACAGTGGAGGGCAATAATTCCAAGAACTTTGGCTTCATCCTCAACTAAAAAACCTAGGCTGTACTCTTCTTTTTCCACTGGGATGGTGTTTTTTTTTTAAAATCCACTTTCAAAAAGTATTTTCTCCGACAAATTATTAGGTACACCTGAGAATATCTGCTCTTATATTTCATTTATATATATATATTTAAGTATATTTATCATATATTTTATTATTTAATATTTATTTATTGATATGTATTTTGAGAGCATGTACTCCCAGATATATGGCATAGGCTTTGATTCTCTCCTCTTCACTTGTTTTACAACTCTATGTGCAACTTTTCTCCCAAAAAGTTCAAGTGTTGAAAACATGTATTTTTATCTTTTTTATGGAATCTTTTTGATTCTACGAGACATAAAAGAAATAAAAACCAATTGGAAAAGTGATTTTATTCCTTATATTTGATTTAAGCTTTGAATAAAATTGAAAAAAAAAAGGGAAAGAAAAACTTGGTGGAAAATTAAAGTTACACAATGTTTGTAATAAAATTTTATTTCCAAAAAGCTTGGGAAAACTTTGGAAAAGCTTATCGCATGAGACCCATACCCCTTTCTCACTTGGCAAACACTGTAACGCTCCGACCCGTTCTGGATTGGGATAGTTTTAAGGATCGATGACAGACAGCACAAACACCACGAGTCTTTTCGTGATCAATGTGTTTTGTCCTCACTCACATGCTGCTTGAGAAATTTACTAGGAGTCACTCATTCCAACACTAATCCACAACAAGTATATAATGCGCCCATCCCAACACTAATCCACACAAGCATGTATAAAACTCTGTCCTCTCTCAGGTCATACATAGTTACTAATAATGACTTCAAGGATATTGGCTTCACAAATCATCATAGACATTTCTAGCATGCTTCATCTTTGCTCATACGCTATCTGGAAAAAGTTCCGAGAAGGTTACCCATCTAATTGTTAAGTTTTTAAGGTCGATATTTTTAAGAGGAAGATACACCTTTTGTAATGCAAGTAATCGTATCAAATCCTTTAAAACTCACTTTTAACCATACCTGGTGCAGTACACACATTGATAAAATAGAAGTCCTTTAGTATGCTTGGTCTAGTCAGCCTAAATGTGAGGGGAAGTGTGAAGAGGGGGGGGGGGGAAGTAGTTTTACCCTACATTGATAAAATAAGAGCCCTTGAGCATGCTTATAAGTTGTAAATCAGTGGATTAATGTGCCTATTATCAATTGATTAATCTTATGTTAGAATCTCACTCAAAGTGTACGTGTTGCTTTGAATTAAAACCTAGTTCATATGTATGATAATAATCAATCCACGTCACCAAGCATCATATATATACAAAATTGCCACGGACAAGTTTCACATAGACTTCCTACGTGTACAGTGATCCTTGTTGGGATCTTCATGCATGAAGATCTGGCCATTCCCATTAGAAAAAGAAAGAAAAGGAGAGAGAAAAGAAAAGCTCATAGCACTACAAGCCTGAGTTTGTCACTAGTCATTACTCCAACGACTCAAGCCTCATATTTCACTGGATACAGACTTATCTGCTTCATACTCATATCCCATAAAGCCAGTACTTCTTTGTTTTATACCATTATCAGCATTTTCATTTCTCCTTTCTATATTAAGCGGACATCCCTTGCTATTTTTGCATGCTGCCCCAAACTCGATTTCTACCGTTCCTGTCTTATCTCCCACTTTCCTTTGTTCATCCATGGCTTACTATTATTGCTTGGATCTTATGCACGGTTCTTTCTGATCTGCTAAGCTAGCTCAGATGTGCCTTTCTTATCCACTCGCCCTTTCCAAGTCCTATTAACCTTTGGCTTCGAAGATGATCCAAGTTGGATTGGATTGAATCGGACTTCTATCCAAACCAATATGATTTTCCTCCCTTGGTGACATTTTTCTATTACTTTTGTGTAGTCCACCTTATTCTGTCCTTTTATTGATATGATTACATGTAGATTCTTTTTATACTAACCAAACATTTAATTTGCATGCTAGCTTTACACCAAATTAGGGGTAAAGTAAGATACAACTTCAAATTTTAAAAGCTAAAACTTTAATTTTAATTATTTAAAAAAATAGTCAGATCAAATTGTAAAATCAGATGAGATGTTACCTGACTTTGAATCTGATCATGTCTGATTCTACTAGAACTTCGAGTATGTTTTTTAATCAAAACTCAGATCACGCCTTTTTCCTTGAATTCCAATCGAATTATTTTCCTTTTGATCGTAAGTGGACATTCCTATGATCAATCTATTCGTTAAAAATATAGTTGGCCCACATACATGCTTAACTTCTTTGTAAAATATGATCAGTTTCATGAACATATACATTTTAATTGTCTTAAAGTTGTGAAGCACCAAATGTTGTCGGGAAGATGTAAGTCATCGAATTTGTGATATGTAAGAAGACATATATGTCCTAGAAAAAGATCCAAACAAATTGCTTGAAATTCTTGAAAATTTAGTCCGAAAAGGTTTTAATTGATGGCAAAGATATCCTTGTTTTATATGATAGGCCACACTCCTTAATTTATGACTTAAAGGAAGATACAGAGATCCTTCATAAGCTCAACCATAGTGCTTGAGGATTATCCTTTCTATGAGGTAATTACATTTGTAGTCGCATACAAAATTCAGCTACAACATGGTTTGGAACAAATTAGATGCAAAATTTTGTATATTTTTTGAATTCATGATATTCTCCCAAGGTAGCGATACTATAAAGGTGCATATGACTCTGGTTATGGTAGTACTCAGATATGAACTCCCTATACATAAATTTAATGTTAGACATAGTCACTATTAGGTTGAATATAATGTAATATAATCAATCTTGTAATACAATCATAATTATATAATTTGTGGTAATCATATCATAATTACAAGCTAGTTATTATTTACAATGCTCTCTTACAATTAAGCGAGATAATGAAAACACAATTATCAACTTGTTTGCATTGTAAAAGTTGTTTGCATTCAATAAAACATTACCTAAAATTTAAGAAGCAACACTTGTTATTCCCAATGGTGATTCACACACTTTTATATGAAGCCTATCTTTTTGGATAAACCTCATCCACTGTTAAACTTATATGAATCGAGCCTAAAACAAATAGGCAATACATATATAGAAGCTCAAGTAAAGGTGTAATCACAAATACAAAGATTGAATTTTTATAGAATTCAATTGATTTGAATTGGGTACAATATCTATAAATACAATTCTCTAATTCTTTCTCTTTCAAGGATGGATTTTTCAACCTTTCAATAAAGAGGGGTAGGGGACCTATTTATAGAAAAGCCTCCCTCTTGAAAGTTAAGACAGACCTTGACATGGGTTTTGGGCTTTAACCTAGGTTTTGGGCCTTTTCAAACAGGTTTTAGCCAAGATTGCTTTGACTTTCATTTGTTTGACTTTAACTTTGACTTGGGAGCCTCCCGACCTTGTACTGAGCACCGATTTGGAAGTCGCCTCGAACTTTGACCAGACGTTGACTTGAGAGTCGATTTTGACGTTTGACTTGTAAGCCGACGTAGGTCTTCACCATTGATTTTTGACTTTGACTTTGATTTTGACTTTTGACTGTGCCTTGACTTAGACGTCGTTCGGGTTTTAGGTCGTGACTTGACTTGGTAGCCGTCTTGAACTTCGATTTGGGTTTTGACTCGAATTTTGACTGAGTTCAGACTTAGGAGTCATCTGGGCTTCATCTTGAATTTGACTTATGAGATTGTTTTGGGCTTGACTTATGAGTCTTTTGGGCCTTATTAAATTAATTAAAAGGGTTCGCCTAATTAACTAATTTAATTTAATTTTGGTATGACACGAATAAATTTTCAGTGCCTGCAAATTGCCCTCTCGAGACGAGGTCACGTACAAGACTCGTCTTTTGGGCATGACCAATGTCTCGATTTCCTTTTATAATCCATCATTTGTCCATAAATGACTTGAAGGAAATTTCAACATGCTTTGGTTGACCCCTTTTTTTGTTTTGTTTGAAAGCTTGAATAAAGGGCAATTTTTTTTTTTTTTAATCAAAGAGTTGGGAGAATTTTAATTGGATCGAGTGGCGTGATGAGATCCTGGTCCAAGCTTCCATTTTCTCTTGTTTCTTTGCTTGGGCCGGCCTGCTTCCTCTTGCCAGACCTTTTTTTTTTGTGGGCAAAGTCTGGACTAGTTTCTTTGCGTGGGCTGGGCCTGTTCCTCTTGTTCCTTCCCCAGTCACAGCCCGAACTGGTTTCACTTAAGTGGCCACGTGAGGTCACGTGACCCTAGTTATGTTTTTTTTTGGGTTTTTTTTTCCCCTCTGCTTTCGCATGCGGGCCTGGGCCAGGAAGCTCCTTTCTTCCTTCTTTTTTTTTAATTCAAGTTGGGCTAGGCTTCAATTGAAAGAACATGGACCCCCCTGCTTCATTTCACTAAGTGATCACGCCCTTCTCACGTGCCCAGGGCACTGTTCATGCTCCTTCTTCCTTCGACAGCCACCAACGCCCTAAATCTGACACCTCTCTCTTTGACCAGCCACCAAATACTCAGCAACCTAGTCTACGCAGCCTTCTTCTTTCCTCTCCTCGACAGCCAGAACACATAGCCCTGTTGCTACACGTCGTTACTATTCATGGCCACCATGATCTTCGCACTGCTGCTCGACCCTAGAGCCCAGACTCTTCAGTTGGTGCTGCTGCTGGCCAGTCAGTTGAAGACCTTCCCCAATCTCTGATCTTGAATCATCATTTCTCCTCCTTGCTGGAAATCAAAGGTACGAACTTTCTCCATCCTTCCTCCATTTTTTTGTTGTTTTTCTTTTTTACTGGGTAGAATGTCGTTCCCTGTTTGATTCATTTTTCTTTTTCTCTCTTCGAACCAGCTTAAGGAAGCAACCATTTTTACTGGTCTTAAGCAAGAAAAAAGTAATGCCTTTCGTCGACTTCCTCAGCCATACATCAACTCAAGGTCACCTTATTTCTATCTCTCTCTTTTGTTCTCTGTTTTTTTGTTTGGCCAAAACAAAGACTTCCTCGTTCGAAGGGAGATAAAGAACCTTAAAAATGGAACCTCGTGTGTGATGTAATCAATGCCCGGCATATATTCTCTTTTGATAATGGAATTTAGCCATATCCTGAGTTGATAAGGGAGATTGAAGAAGAGAGAGAGTGAAAGAAACATGGCCCCTGGTTTCATTCAGCTTCGTTTCTTCGCTCGGTGAATGCAAATGAAAATTAAATGCCAAATTTCACCAGAGTGCTGGCTTCCTTCTTTTCTTGCATATGCCTGGATCCATATTTTGGTCTTCATGCTCCTGCTACTTGATGCCTTTTTTTTTTTTATGGAATTTGGGGATTGGATTTTTTCATTTGTTGATAACTTGGCCTTATATTGATGCTAAACTTGATGTTGATGAAGATCACATAGCATGACGTGGTAAATAGTAGTTGCAAAAAAGTTACTTGGTCTTATATTAATGCGTGCTCCCATGATCAAAACTTGGATTTTAAATGATCAACCCCTTTTTTCCTCGATACTCAGTGAATCATGGGTTGCATGTTACTTGACATTTTATTGCAATTTGCAATGCTGTGTCTTGGCCTCGAAGGACTTCCCCCTTTGTTTTTTAATAATGATGAGCAATAAAAGTTATGACTCTGGCTGAAATGAATCCATAGGAAGTCCTTTTATTAGACTGGCGAGTCTTCTCACGTCTGTCTGAGTCGTTGTAACGCCGCATTCATTTATTGTTGCATTTTTCGCATATCGCAACATTATGCTCACGTGCTGAAAGATGACATTTTTCTTTTGTCGCTTATGCTCACTTGTTGGTAGATCGCTTTTTTTTTGGAATGCCAAGACCCCTTTTATTTTTATTTTTCTTTTTTTTTGGCTCTGTTGCTTGTGCAGGTTGAGAAGCTATTTAAAGAACTACTCGTGACACGGTTCGCTGCTTGGTCAAGGGCCTTGAACGGAACTGATACGCACAAAAGTGGTATAAAGACTTGAAGAATCACACTTGCGATACAGTTCGTTGCTTGACTTTGGGCCTTGAATGGAATTGATACGCACAGAAGTGGTATGAAAATTTGAAGAACCACACTTGCGACACAGTTCGCTGCTTGGCTTATGGGCCTTGAACGGAACTGATACGTACGGAAGTGGTATAAAGACTTGAAGAACCACACTTGCGACACAGTTTGCTGCTTGGCTTATGGGCCTTGAACGGAACTGGTGCGCACGAAAGTGGTAGGAAGACTTGAAGAACTATACTTGCGACACAGTTCGCTGCTTCACTTATGGACCTTAAACGGAACTGATACGCACGGAAGTGTTATGAAGACTTGAAGAACCACACTTGCGATACAGTTCGCTGCTTAGCTTATGAGCCTTGAACGGAACTGATATGCACGGAAATGGTATGAAGACTTGAAGAACCACACTTGTGATACAGTTCGCTGCTTGGCTTATGGGCCTTGAACGGAACTGATACGCACAGAAATGGTATGAAGACTTGAAGAACCACACTTGCGATACAGTTCGCTGCTTGGCTTATGGGCCTTAAACGAAACTGATACGCACCTAAGTGGTGTAAAGAGTGAAGAGCAGCTAGCGCGGCAATCAACAAACATTTTGATTGATTTTGCTCCACGCTTCCCCCTTCTTTAGCATTTATTTTGTTTAGACGCCGCTTTGCGTATTGATTTCTTTCTTGAAAAAAGAATTTAACTTTGTGTTTTCTTCTATTTTCAGGTGATTCATAATGGTGCAAGTCGCGAGGAGAAACTTGGCGGCAGAAAGGTGATGTCTTTGATCTCTTCTCTTTCATGCCCCTCTTTTTCTTAGTGTGTGATGTGTTTGATTGCACTTGATGATTTGCTGAAACTGCCTACGTACTTATGGGTACTTGCAATTCCCAATAAGATCAAGTTTTTATGTAGTTCAACTAAGCATCCTTTTTTCATTTGTTTTACCGTTCACAGTTTATACTCTTGCGGGTCAGGAGTAGTACAAAGTTTTTTTTTTTTTTTTTTGGTGGCTTGAGTGAACAGTTTATACTGTTACTCAGGAGTTAGCATTTTCTTGATATGCATGAATAGTTTAGACTCTTATTTGGGAGTCTTCTTTTTTGAATGTGTGAACAGTTTAGGCTCTTGTTCGGGAGTCTTCTTTTTTTGAATGTGCGAACAGTTTAGTCTTTTACTTGGGAGTCTTCTTTTTTGAATGTACGAACAGTTTAGCCTCTTATTCGGGAGTCTTCTTTGTTTGAATGTGCGAATAGTTTAGGCTCTTGTTCAGGAGTCTTCTTTTTTTTGAATGTGCGAACAGTTTAGCCTCTTGTTCGGGAGTCTTCTTTTTTGAATGTGCGAACAGTTTAACCTCTTGTTCGGGAGTCTTCTTTGTTTGAATGTGCGAACAGTTTAGCCTCTTGTTCGGGAGTCTTCTTTTTTGAATGTATGTGAACTTTGGTTTTTTTTTTTTTTTTGGTTGAACAGTTTAAACTCTTGCCCAGGAGCTAATCCAGCATTTCCTCAATGGAGGGCATCGACCTCTTGGCTCGTGTCGCGGCTGGAAAAAGCTTGCTCCTTAGTTCTTTCTTTTGAACGGGCCTTGGCCCTTTGGCCAGTGAGAATTAGGATGCGCCTCTTTACTTTCAGCGAGTCATCCACCTTCACATCCAAAGTGGAAACACGCTTCATGCGTGAAGGAATTGAACTTTGGACTTCATTTGTTTTGCCGAGACGGCTGAACGCTGAATCGCTTTTTTGTGAGGACAGTGCGATTGATGACATCTCGCCTATCTTGATTCTGGCGAAGACCGAGGATTTAGGTTGCTCATCCTTCTTCAACCTATGGAAGACAAAGGGTTTCGAAATTTTACCCTTTCCAATCCTTTTAAACACAGAAGGGCATTGGCACGGCGTTGACGGCTGCAACCTATCGAACACCGTCGTTTTCGGGTTGGTCTTAGCATTTTCACCCTCATTATCATCAACTTCTTCAGCTGTGATATATTGCGCGAGGGCTTTCTTTTCCTTACGTCGTCCCGAAATCCTCACAGGCTGGGGCGATACGTAGCTAAGACCAACTTTAGGTGTTGCGGCATTGCCCCCTTGACTTTATACGACCCTTTGCGTGCCGTCAAGTCCGTAAGGCTTAGCTTCGATCTCATGCCCCCAAAGACGTTGGCTGGTTGAAGTCATAACTGGACCTCTTCATTAACTTGCACACATTAGGATCAAGCCCATTGTTGATGCACATCTTTGACAACTCACTTTCTTCTTGGCCAATTTTCTTGGGTTCGTCTTATAAACTGGAAGCACACTCTTTTCTTTTAAAACGCACCAGCTTGCTTCATTGACCTTGCGTTCAACCTTGGTTGCACTTTGAGGATTTATACATTTGAAGACTGGCGCCGTAGAATCTGTCGTGACATTTGCTTGCTTGATGGACGAGACTGAAATTGTCTTATCATTCTTTTCTTTCCATTGTTGTTGTGGCGGGATGCTGCCATCACCACTTTCTTCAGGAGAGACATTCAGCTCTTCATTTGTTTCGTCATCGTCAATTTCGAAACATGAAGTTGTATAGACAGCCACACTATTAAAGAAGTTTTTTGTGAAGCATTCTCCTGAGCCCTCTAGTACTTTAGCATGATGCACTTCTTGAGTGTAACACACTTTTCAAGAGGGTGACTAACGATTCTATGGTATCGACAGTATTTGGGGTTGGCGATCCTCCCAACTTCTTCTGGGCGCTTTGGCTCGGGCAATTTGATGATACCCTTTTCGAGTAAGTCATATAACACGCCTCACAAATCTGAGTCAAGAAATGGATACTTTTTTTTCTGAAGTTCTTTCAATGTGGGACGCTTATTTGTCACAACTTTGAACGACGAGCTCTTCTTGCCCCCTAGTTTTGGATTTTCCATAATGCAAATTGGCTGACTTGTAGAGGTGGACATCGCTTCTTTGGTCGTGCCCTTAGAAAAGTTAACATTCTTCTCGAACTCAACTTTGTCCCTCTTTGATTCAGTAGAATAGAAGGCATTGGCGCGACGACTAGCTATCGTCACCTAGATGTTATGCGCCTTGGTCGCCAATTCTTGAAAAGTCCTTAGCTTACTCATTTGCAAGACATACAGTAAATCCCACTCCATGCCCTACGCACATATTTCAACAGTTAAAGCCTCTGACAGACGGTCTTTGCACTCAACACTTAGTGCGCGCCAGCAGTTGATGTAGTCAAGAACTGACTCGTCCTTCCACTGTTTTGTATTTGTCAGCTCAGTCATGCTGATAACGCGCTGAGTGCTATAGAACCTGTTGAGGAACTCTTGCTCCATTTGTTCCCAGCTATCAATGGACTCTGGCTCCAAATTTGTGTACCAGTCGAACCCAACCCCTTTTAGAGTACAGACGAACTGCTTTACCAGTCGATCTCCCTCTGTGTCAACATTGCTGCAGGTTTCAATGAAGTGTGCAACATGCTATTTGGGGTTGCCCTTGCCATCGAACTGGTTGAACTTGGGAGGCTGATAGCCGTGGGGCATGTGTAGTACGTCAATCCTCTTTGTATAGGGCTTTGTGTACAAGTGGGTCTTGTGAGACCTTCCTCCTAGCTGAGCCTTGACTGCGTTCGCTATCAAGCTCTGAATCTGCTCAACCGACATTGAGCCTAAGGAGCAATCCTTCTTAGCTTTGCAGTCATTGTCAGATTTTTCGCTGTGATGTGACTCTTTGTCAGAGTCTTCAGCGCCCGAACTCTTGTTAGAAGCTTCAGAGAACTTCTTTTCCAGCCTCTTTGTCAGTTCAGCAATCTGATCGTTCTGGCGCTTAATTTGGGCGTTCTTCTCTGCACTCTCTTTGGAGAGTCTATCCAAGGTAGCCTTCATACTTGCCAGCTGCTCTTCAAGTTTGGCAGCTCCTGTCATCATGACTGGCATGATGACAGTGTCAGAAGATTCATCTTCAATCTCTGACATGCGCGCCCCCTTTGGCGAGGGTGCAGAGGAGTCACTACTATAGTAGTCTTCAACCTCGCAGACTGGAGATTGATGGCTAAGTTTTTGAATTTCATCCACCCAGGACGACGCCTTGTGTTGCATCTTTGAGTCTTGGAATTTGGATGTGGGCGACACAGTCTGCCTAGCAGCGGTCGACGGAGCAGCTTTTGCCATGCTCCTGGTCTTCATTGTATGAGCACGCTTGCTAGAAGTGACGCTCGCTTCACAGGATCTAAGAGAGAAAGATCTCATGTTCTTCTTCTTCGAAGCTTGCGTGGTGACATTTCTTGTTGCCATGTCTCTATCAAAGATGATGTGCTTGTGACTTGAAAGTCTTGATTTTTAAGAGAAAGAGATGAGAGGTAGAGACGTCCCACCGAGCGTGCCAAATTTATAATCACAAATTACAAAGATTGAATTTTTATAGAATTCAATTGATTTGAATTGGGTACAATATTTATAAATACAATCCTCTGATTCTTTCTCTTTTAAGGATGGATTTTCCAACCTTTCAATAAAGAGGGTAGGGGACCTATTTGTAGGAAAGCCTCCCTCTTGAAAGTCAAGACAGGCCTTGACCTGGGTTTTGGGCTTTGACCTAGGTTTTGGGCCTTTTCCAACAGGCTTTACCCTAAACTGCTTTGACTTTCATTTGTTTGACTTTGACTTTGACTTGGGAGTCTCCCGACCTTGTACTGAGCACCGATTTGGAAGTCGCCTCGAGCGTTGACCAGACGTTGACTTGAGAGTCGATTTTGACGTTTGACTTGTAAGCCGACGTAGGTCTTGACCTTTGACCTTTGACTTTGACTTTGATTTTGATTTTGATTTTTGACTGCGCCTTGACTTGGACGTCGTTCGAATTTTAGGCCGTGACTTGACTTGGTAGTCGTCTTGAGCCTCGATTTGGGCTTTTACTTGAATTTTGACTGAGTTCAGACTTAGGAGTCATCTGGGCTTCATCTTGGATTTGACTTGTGAGACTGTTTTGAGCTTGACTTATGAGTCTTTTGGGCCTTATTAAATTAATTAAAAGGGTTGGCCCAATTAACTAATTTAATTTAATTTTGGTACGGCACGAATAAATTTTCAGTGCCTACAGAAGGTCTAATCAAAAATTAATTGGCAGTGGATAGAGTGACTTATTAGCTTATATACGTACTTAAGACATCTTAATTTGGATAGACTGATGTATAATTATACAAAATGCTTAAGACTTCTTCATTTATAGCTTAAATACGTGCTTCAGGCTTCTTAATTTGTATACACACACCGCATGTGCCATTTGCACTACTAATAGGGATCAATATGTGCACATAATTAACCAAATAGGGACAATGATAAACGAAAATCAAGCAACTCACTTTAATACTATGGTAAATTTTATACGAATTGGGCCAAAGAAACAAATGAACAATGCATTGAAACCTATGTGAGGTTGCAAACCAAGACCAATATAATTAACAATACATTGAGGAATCTCGCTCAAAGTTGATAATGAAACTCGTAACCATTTTAAACATAAAAATTCACCCCATTTAAAGCTCAAATGTGTGATGAAAATGGATCTTAAATAAGTATGGGGCACGTATTAGAAATTAAAATGGGTACGGGCACGGGTATGGGTACAAACCTCACCCGCTTCATACCCGCACCCTGCTATATCCGTTCTCACAATAGCATGAAAAAAAATATTATGGTCTAACATTTTCTTGGTTGAAGTTCAATTCGAGGCCACCTAGCACAGAGTTACCACAACTTTGAAATCTTGTAATGACCCAGATGTGTATCGTATTTGCATCTGGGTTGTTACATATGGGTATTAATCTCCTTTCTATATATGAATCTAAATAAAACCTACAAATGCGCACAACCCAATGGGTAAGAGTATGATTTCTGAAACATATGTGGTTGTAAGTATCGCATAACCCACACCATACTCACCCCATTGCTATCCCTAATCTCGCTAGCTTATATTCATCCTTATAATCTCTTAATTTATCAATGTGGGGGCAACCCCACTGTCAAATATTCCAATATCCACCAACTTGTTTGAATTGTCGATTAGTGTGAAAAGTGAAAACTTGTGCACCTTAAATAGGAGATGAATTTGGTCATGAGTACGTTATGTCATGCATTTTTAACATAAAGTGTTGGTCCTCTTTCTACATCGCGTGGTTTTTCCACATCATATTCTTGGGGTTGCTTTGTGTTTTTAGGCCCTTTAAGGTAGGGAATGAACCACTCACTGTAATTGATGAAGCACCCTATTTGCTTTTGCGCATTTGTAACTTCTGGTTTCTCATTGGAGTCCTTAATTAGTCCCACCGGTTAGTGTGCCTTGGCATCTCAAGGTAGGTACTCTTAGTCTTGCAAAGCATATTCCATCTTGTCCACCTCCTCACAAAGGTAACAACCCCCCCCCCCCCCCGGGGCAAAGATAAAAAAGAAAAGAAAACACCCACATGGTTAACTGGATCAAGACATTATGCTTTTTGTACACCATATCTAACAACAAGCAAAAAAGAATTTCGGAAAAGTTGGGCTGGAAATTCATGGAACTAATGTCACCTCATTCAAAATTCCATTAAAAAAGAATTACAGCTTCATATAATATGAAAAGGGCATTTGATATCAATGGAGTTTTGGTGACTTAGCAATTTCAATATTTTTATATATTTTTAAACTGAGAGTCAATCTTATATTTTTATTTTATGAAGGAAGAGCAGCATAACTTATTGGACTCTTATACATGGTAGATCCAATGAGTTTCGTATAGGTGGGAGAAATGTGGACGATGGAATTCAATTTCACATATCCCGTATTGAAATGACATTTGATATCAATTGAATTATATGATCTTAGTAAGAATAAAAATTGCATATAATTACGGCGCTAGTCTTGTTCATTTCAATATATATCTTAACTAAATGAGGTTAGTCTCGCAATAAAATCATGTGATATAGTCCTATTGATGTTGATTCAGATGTGACACCTAAATGCATGTGAAGATATGATAAAGCTAAATAATATTAGGAGCATGTATAAATTATATCAATGATTGACAACTAAATGTTAATCTCAAGTGCGACAGTCAAGTGACCAACCATACGTTGGAAAGCTTTGCAGTATAGCTAGCTAAATCAATGTGAGAACGACTGGTGGGTCCCACTGAAGCAATCCAATAGGAAGGGAGCTAGTTTGTACAGTTGACCTCGTCGGCAGGATTCGCTCATTGTTTGTGTTGGAAAAGCGGTCCAGCTCGCTCGGTGGCCGACATAAAAAAGACACACAAAAGAAGATCCTCAATTAAGAGGTTCGAGCACAATTCACTCCAAACTCCATGCTAGCCATGATTTCCAGGTGAAAAATCCAAAGATGATCCTTTTATCAATACTTGATAAAATAAGTCAAAACACATAATGTGACTAGTTGCTAAGATGAATAAATCGGACTTTATATTCTTTAAAGGGACACTACATAAAAAAAAAAAAAATGAATCTAAAAAATAGAGAAACTGGTATGTGAAAACATCTAAATTAAACACAATAATCTTAATCAAGCATTGTAAATTAGATCTGGTAAAAACTAATCTGATATGATTATTGATTCGGACCGAATCTAAAATTATGTGTGTTTGCATAGAAATTTTCAACCTGTTTAATTAAATGAGTTGATATATTTAATCCATTTAATCAATTGGGTTAGCTTCAAATTGAGAATTTTCGATATAAAAATTATCTTTTTAACCGATTTACTTATATAGGCTTCATAAGCCAGCCCCTTACTCAATTTCATTTATTTTTTGGGGTGATTTTGAAGATGTGGTCTTAATTGCCCATCATGTATTTATGGGGTTGTTGTTCTTGTGGAATGTGAAACACTATGTATGCTATAAAATAAATTTTAAACACTATGTTAGAGATCAAAATATCAAATTGCTAGTTAATGTATTGCTAGGCAAGCATGTCATATTTTTATTCTTTTTTTTTTTTTACAAAGGTAAATAGGGGTAAAGTAGGAGTTAGGTGTCTCTTCTCACAAGAGTACGCCCCACTACATCATCAGCTAGAATGGATCGAAACCGGGGTGAGGATGAGCCGTCAAATGGTGAGAATGTGGATGAGGATGTCACAGAGTGGCCAATTTTTGCTAGCCAGTCCGCAACTAGCTAGATTGGCCTCCCGGAATATATGGTTGATGATAATACAGTTTGCGTTAGTCAACCATAATCGAGCATCTTCAATTATCATTGATATTTGCTACAGTGCATGGAAAGTGCCCTTGAGAGCTTGAATGACAATATTTTTATCACCTTCTATAGCAAGCATGTCATATATTCATATGTTAGAAATCAAAATATCAAATTCTTAGTTATTCACTTAGTTGTTATCTTAAAGTGAAGACAAAGTTTTTGTTGAGTAGCAAGAATAGGATTTTGGGCATCAAGAACAAACTTTTGGGGCTATAATTATGGCCTTCTTTTTAAATTTTAGAACTAAAATTAAGACTTTAATTGTTTAAAAAAATAGTTAGATCAAGTTGTAAAATCTGATGTAATGTTACTCTGACTTTCAAATTTGATCTTGTTTGACCCTATGTGAACTCAGTTTTTTTTTTTTTTTAAATCAATCTCAGATGAAAATTTTTTCCTTGAATTTCGATTAAATACATTTGATCAAATCAGACATTCCTATGCTCAACCTCTTCGCCAAAATATAGTTGGCCCACGAACGATCTTAACTTCTTTGTGAAATATGATCAGTTTCATGAACAAATACATTTTAAAAGTCTCATGAAATAGAACGTTGTGATTCACCAAATGTTGTTAGAAGATGTAAGTCAACCTTAGTTTGTGACTTAAAGGAAGATACAAAGATAATTTATAATCTCAACCTTAGTGCTTGAGGATCATCCTTTCTTTGGGGTCATTGCATTTGCACTCACATATAGTACAAAATTTAGCTACAACATGGATTTAGGGCCAAATTTGATACAGAATTTGGATATATTTTGAACTAACATTCTTCCAAGATATTGAGACCACAAAGGTGCATCTATCTCTGGTTATCGTAGTACTCATATATGAAATCCCTCTGTATAAACTTAATGTCAGAGGTAGCCAACAAGATTGGTCATATCAACATGTGCGCTATCACTGCTTGTCTGCCATCATTTGCCAATTTGTAAAAGTTAGTGGGATAGTTACTATAATTAATGTGACGTTTGATTGAATGTAATGTAATTTAATCAATCTGTTAATGTAATTATAATTACATAATTTGTGATAATTATAATTGTAAGGTAATTGTTATTTACAATACTTTCTTACAACCAACAAGATAATGAAAACACAATTATAATCTTGTTTGCTTAACAAAATTGTTTACATTCGATAAAACATTACCTAAAAAATTAAGAAGCAACACTGCTAATTCCCAAATGTAGTTAGCACACTCTCATCAAAACCCTATGTTATTGGATAAACCTTATCCACAGTTAAATTTATAGAACTGGGCCTGAAATAAACAAGCAATACACTTATAGAAGCTTGAGTGAGGTTCCAACCTAAAATTTGTTGGCAGTGGGTGAAGTGACTTATTAGCCTTATACATATGCTTAAGACTTCTTAATTTATGGCTTATATACATCCTTAAGACTTCTTAATTTGTACAATCCACTCTAATTCTAAATTAAATTTTGCAAGAATTGGGACAAAGAAACAAACGAATAACGTATATAGAAACCTATTAGAGGTTCCAACCTAAAATTAATTGACAATAGGCTGAATGACATTGCTAACTTATATACATGCTTATGATTTCTTAATAAATCAATGGGACAATCCCACTATCAAATATTCCAATATCCACTAACTTGTTTGAATTGTCCATTACTGTGAAAACTTATGCCCCTTAAACAGGAGATGAATTTACTCACGAGTACATTGTGTCATGCATTTTAACAGAATTTATCAAATATCCTTAATCTCACTAGCTTATATATATCCTTATAATCTCTTAATTTATCAATGTGGGTCAGCTTCATTATCAAATATTCCGATATCCACTAACGTGTTTGAATTGTCGATTAGTGTGAAAACTTGTACCCTTTAAACAGGAGATGAATTTAGTTATGAGTACGTTGTGTCATGCATTTTTCTCGGTCCTCTTTCTACGTCACTTGATTTTTCCATATCATATTCTTAGGGTTGCTCTGTGTTGTTTAGGCCCTTTAAGGCAGGGGATGAACCACTTACTGTAATGGGTGAAGCTGCCATTTGCTTTTGTGCATCTGTGACTTTCAGTTTCTCATTGGAGAGTCATTAGTCCTGTCAGTCACTCAGTCGGCCACTCTGCCGTAGCTTCTCAAGGGAGGTAATCTTAGTCTTGCAAAATATATTCCATTTTGCCCACCTCGTGACATGGATAACCCCCCCCCCCCCCAAAAAAAAAACCAAAAAGCAAAGAAAAGAAAAACACCCACATGGTTACATGGACCAAGACAATATGCTTTTTGTACACCATCGGCTCCTTCCTGGAACGTGCATGTTGCCATGTAACAAGAAGCAAAAAGAATTTTGGAAACGTTGGGCTGGAAATTCATGTAATGTCATCTCTCATTATTTTAACCGATTTAATTAATTAGGTTAGGCTCAGGTTGAGAATTTCAATGCAAAGAATTATCTTTTTAACAGATTTAATTAAATAGGTTTCGCAAGTCAACCCTTTACTAAATTTCATTTATTTTTGGGGGGATTGTAAAAATATGGCCTTAATCGCTCATGTGCATTTATTGGGTCGTAGTTCTTGTGGTATGGGGAACGGGCTTGCATTACGATAGTATATGGAACTCAAAGATTGACTATTTTACAATGCTTCATAATCATGCTTCACTTGAAATTTTAAATAGATAAGTGGGTAACTGAATAGCCTAAACATGCATTGTCTATATTAAATGGGTAAATGGTAAATTTTAGACCAAATCTATTTAAAAAAAATAAAAGAGTGCATGTTTATTCTTTTCAACCGTTTAATAAATGGGTCATATTCAGATAGTGCGTTCCTCAACCTATTTCGACACGAACACAAACTTAATCCAACATACTCTATTTTACAGCTCAACTATAAACGCACAATTATCCTTATCAAGGATGGTCATGGGGCACCATACATTATAGGTATTGTATAGGTATGTATCTCCCCCACCTTGGTGAGGGTTAGGGGTTGGACTTTAGCTTTTTTACAGCGTGATTGAAAAGTGTTGTCTCTTAAATTGTTCAATAGCTAGTAGCTATTGTCATGAACTAAGTAATTCTCCAGTTATAAGACTGGACATTGAAACTTGAATGCTTTTTTTTAGGTTGCGAATGATATTTTTTGGAAACTTGCTCCTCTTTGGTTTGTGATTTGGAGCATAGAGTGCTAGACTATAAAATCTATTCATGCAAAAGGTACTTATAAAGCTCTGATCTTCTTAGTAACCAATGATAGAATCCTAATTCGCCAGGCCGTAAAAGTATTTTAAAAAGTATAAATTTTCTCAACAAAGGTATCATCTAAAACATAGCTAAAGGAGGTCCAATTTCCTTTTAGTTTGATAACTTGATAGACAATGGGAAATCTAACAAACATAATGGGAATAGATGAAGAAGCATTGCCCAGCCTGATGTGGAAGTCAGTGACTTTATTGCACAATAGTCGCAATGGGATATCCGCATCTTAATTTGGTGCCCAATAACCACCCTATTATTGAGAAAATTCAGGGCATGTGTATCCTTATTCATGAGACAAAAGACTCATCCTGCCAAGGATTGAATGGCTTATGTGATTTCCCCACAAAATCAACCAATTTGGCAGCCCATAACGTCCAACCTCATGAAACATCTAAATGATCTTTCAATTGGATTTGAAACATTGATAAAATTCCTAAAATTAAAGTCTTCATATAGCAACTCTGCCATAAAACTCTGTCACTAACATCTACCCTTTTGAGAAGGGAACTCAGTGCCGATCCATTTGGTCCTTTATGCCTTAGTAATGTTGAATCTTCGGAACAATTATTTAAAGACTACTAGATAGTTAACAAGGCTGAAAAGTTGTCGATAGATGTACTCTTTTACCCTCGTTTCTTTTTAAAAATTATATTCTTGGACATTTAACTGGCCATCAATTTAAACTTTTAATTGATTGAAATAATTTTACATATGGTTTCAAATTTGCTGATAGATGTACTTTAATCCATCTTGATATTGACTTATTACAAGACCAGAATCAAACACTAGTCTCTCTTGGGCAAATCAAACACCGAAACCCTAACGTATTCCCCAATGAGGTAATTAAGAAGGGAGATTGCCCTCCAATCCAACCGACTGGATGATTGCAAGGTCATCATTGGCTAAGGAATGGTCAAAGCCATCAAATTCATTATAGATGAAGGTGGAAAATAGTGTAAAAACTTAGAACTTCTGCCATTTTTGAGTTGTATAGATTTGGTAGTATATACAACTATATTCTATGGTGTCCAATTTAAAAACTTTAAAAATTCTTATACAAAACCTTGATTGGGTAATTTGTACCAGTTAACAAATACATAGGATCTCGTAGTCATTTATAAGCACCCTCTTACCAGATTCGCGAGTGAGATAAGAAATAAGGCTGTTAATTAATCCTCTTATCTCTGACTCTATCCCATTTTCCATATATGTATGATATATGCATATGAATATGGATATGTACATTTTCCCACGGCATACATGCGTCTCTCTCTTTGTCTATTTTTATATATATACATACATATATATATATATATATATATATATATATATATGTACATAATATATATATATATATATATATATATATATATATATGTATATATATATATATAGACACACACACACACACACATATACATATACATATATATATTATATATGTGTGTGTGTGTATATGTATGTATATATGTGTGTGTGTGTGTGTGTATACACACACACGCACGCACAAATATATATATACATGTGTGTGTGTGTGTATATGTATGTATATATATGTGTGTGTACACACACACACACACACACATATATATATGCATATGTGTGTGTATGCGTCTGTACGTACATATACATATACATATACATACATACATATATATATATATATATATATATATATATATATATATATATATATATATATATACATACATACATGCATATACTTACATATATATATATATACACACACACACACACATATACATGCTTGTATATGTATATGTATATGTGTGTCTACATACATACATATATATATATATATATATATATATATATATATATATATATATATATATATAGTATATATATATATATATATATATATATATATATATATATATATATATATATATATATATATATATATATATTGGTGTGTGTGTGTGTGTGTGTGTGTGTGTGTGTGTGTGTGTGTGTGTGTGTGTGTGTGTACATATACATCAGGCAGAAATGCTGGTAGAGGTAAGGTTGCCTACAGCTGAATCTCCCCAAACCCCGTGAAAGCGGGACCCACACTGAGAGGTGGTGGTGTTATTGTTGTTGTTGTTATCGTATATACATATACATATATATATATGTGTGTGTGCGTGTGTGTGTGTGTGTGTGTGTGTATATACACACACACACATGTGTGTGTGTGTGTATGGGTTCAAACTCTCTAACAGTAGTGTTTTTCCCGTCACATTTTTCTGTTAGCTCATTATTATGTATGTTACTTTTTATTTCATCTTTTTTCCTTATTTTTCACCATTGATTTTTGATAATTGGGTGGAATTTTCTCGTGTGAGAAAATTATGAGGCATGATTTTTTTAGAAAAAGATTTTTGAACCATAAAAAAGAGTATGTTCATGAAAACAATCGCATGGCTATCTCACATAATTATTGGATTTCTTTTTTAGCTTTCTCATCTCCAACGTTAATTCTTGTTCATAATATTATGAATGGGCCTTTGTTTGATATTTAAGTGAGAAATTTTTTTATATTGTTAAACTTTCATTTCATTGGAGATTGGCATTATGACTAATGTGTAGATGATGTTAAGCATGTAGTTAATATGTAAACTGTAAGAAGAATTAGCACTAACCTGGATGCGGAAGCGTATTGTCGGTAATAATCCACGATAATAAAGAAAATCAGGCGGCTACCAGACTCGCCTTAATAATCACGTCCTAAACCCAAGAACCCGACGTATGGTGGTTCAGCCGTGAGAGAGAAATAGGATGATACAAGAGATGTAATATCAATGTCTGTCTTACTAACCCTCTACCACCCCTTATATAGTTTGGGGTGTGGCTAGGGTTGTTGCCCTAGGCAGCATAAGTGGCCGTTGGGTCTAAACTTATTAGGCCTTACTAATAGCTCCCACTCGGCCACTTAGGCCGTAAAACACGTATTCTCCATGTATCACAACTCCTCACGCTTCATACCAGGAATAGGACGTGCGACCAAAAATAACCAATAGTATTATATTAAGTTACCATCCAACTAACATAACACTTTTACGAAATACGATACCCCAAAAATATCCCAAGACATCACCAATGGCATCTCTAATCCCTTATACCTGATATATCATATGATTATGTTCTCAACATAATCGCCCGGGCTGATATGGTGATGGTGGATAGATTTTTCCTTAAACACTCATGAAACCTTATCTTAACTTTATTGCTTTCCTAATGTGTTCTCGCTGAACCGTATACATCGTGGTTCTTGAGAATCACATTAAAGTAGCATCATTAATCTTCGACTTAATATCATAGCTTTAAGTCAAAGGGTTATCGTCCATAGGGTTACATAGTGACAAGTGATAGGGAATTCAATTGTCACCCCACATATGGGTCGTCTTATAAGCACACACAGTATGAGATGTGTGTCACGGCATAGCTCCCACTTAGCTGGGTTCGTCACTCTTTATGCCATGCGAATCGTCAGTCTAGATTTTCACCCAAAAATCTAACCTGAACCACTAGAACAACATACTGAATATTGGTCTTGACACTCAAGATTCGGCTTTTAAGGCTTCAATATGAAAACTTATTTCATACTCGACTCCCTCGAGTCTCATCTTAGTTTTACTAAGGCGATTATATTCATTCTACTCACACACTTCCAGTGTGAGTAATCAATATTGCACACCTAGTGCTAATATGATTCAGTCTCATCCTACCCGCTACTCAAGTGTCAGGGTGATTGCCTGTGTGACTAGGCCAATCAGAAGCCCGTGACATTTCAATATGCCTAACGTGCAACAATTAGTTATGAGCATTTTGCCCATTTGCAAAAGAAACATATCCATCACGTAATAGGACACGCCTAACTGCCAAACCTTATGAATTCCAAGACTCAACCAATGAGCTTTCAACGTATCATTAGGTATGGCTTTAGTTAAGGGAACATATCACCTTGTTAGTGTATATATACCTAATGGCAATGCTTTTTGTCTCTATAGTACAAGACACACAATCTATCTCCATAGCTAACATTATTGTGCAGCTTTACTTCTTTGCGCACTATGACATGGCTCTCCCACTCAGGTTAAAGGCATGTCCTGAGGTTGACTTAGACTCATCCAAGTCACTACCCCAATCAATATTTGATTATCCTCTTAACTCGAGGCCTCCTCCTTGATAGCAAAAGACAGAGTTATTAATACCACGAAGGTAGCATTTGATTCTCTTGATGACTTGCCAACCAGCAAATTTTGCGTTACTTCGATAACGACTTATCAAACTAACCGCAAAGTAAAGTGGGGTCATGTACATAACATGGCTTACAATAAGCTTACTATGATACTGAGGTTAGGGACTTTTGTTCATTATCTCTATTTTGTTATCTGTTTTAGAATATTAAGCAAGACTCAAGGTTCGACCCTTCTCAACTGGAGTATCCACGGGCTAGGGATTATAAACCCAAAATCATTCCAAGACATTTTGATGCATGCTTCTTGGGACGGCTTTGGATTTATTTCCACTCCCAGGACATACCTGGTTTCACCCCTGTCCTTCGTCTCAAAGACATGGAATGGCTACCTTTTAGTAGCTTTAATCATCTCTAGGTTGTTCCTAGTCAACGGTATACCATCAACGTGAGGAATGTAATCCCCATGTTGATCTTTCGACATATACAATGGTATTCTGAGACCATAGAAAAGCCAAAATGGCTTTATGGAATCTAGAGTACCAAAAATTAGAAGATTGATTAAGATCACATATGGACCTTTTAAGACGACACACATTGTCCCCTTATCCCTTTGATACAAAATCAATGGGTTAGTCCATATAAACCTCTTTCTCAAGATCACCATTGAGAAAAATAATCTTTACTCCATTTCGAACTCAAAGTCCAAATGGAAAACTGGGGTTAGGAGTATCTGGGCCTGAACTTATCAATTGAACTATCCATACGATATTTTATCTTGAAGACTTACATCGGAGTGGAGTTTCAACGAGTTCTCAAACTTTGTCAGTGAGTCCATCTCTCCCTTATGACATCTAGTCACTTTTTGTGATTTAGTGAGACAACCGCCTCTTGATAAGAGGTAGATCCCTAATCTCCCGATGGAGTGCATAAGAATATTCTTAAAAAAATCGTCGAGGAATTCTTTCACGCTTAGTCCTTGGGATCCTGGGACCTTCATTATTTGTCTGCCTAGGTGATAAATCCCTTCCCCTTTCTCTAAGAGGTATGGAACCCTAATTATGAAGAGAAGATTACTCCCACTATCCATTGGAGGTGGGATCCTGGATATGAGGACTAATTGCATGTTCAGGAATAACTCTCCTCAACAATTGGAGATTGAGGACGAATATCATTTTTCTTGACAGACAAACCTTCACTATTCTTACCAAGTAAGGAATGTGTACCATCCTCGGTGACTTAGTGAGAACTCAAATCCTCCCCCTTACCGAGAGGTTGTTGAAGGTTTTATTGTAATGTATACAAATTTAGGTCCTTTTAAATTTCACCAAATACTAGGGAACTCATCCTTAAGAAAATCGACACTGCGTGATTTAGTTTCACGAAGAAAGTATTCATGATCTCAATTGGTTCGAAGAGTTTTAATATTTCGTACCAATTGAGTCCTACTACCCCTATAAAGTATATGAACACATCGAGTACTTGATAACGGTGGGATAGTAGGTACATATACCTATATAATGAATATATGTAGCTCCATGATATGCTTTCATATTCATGGACCTGCAGATGTCTAAAGTGAACGAACGCTAAGGGATTTGATGGACTCGAAATCTTACCAAAAAATTTCCTATTGCTTTACTAGCTAGGCATAACTCACATTTTGCACCTTAAGCCTAGTGAGTTGGTCGTACAAGGCCATCTTTAGCTAGTCTATTAACTCTATCTTGACCCTTATGGTCAAAATGAGCACGTCTAAAATAGATTCAAAAATGAGGCAAGGATGGAAGATGTTCTATTTCGTCCATTGAAAACACCTTTCAATGTGACATGGCCAAATAGATCACCATGCCATATGATGTCTAAGATATCTAGACGAAAATTAAAGAAAGCTAATCTTAGGAACAGAAGACACGAGAAAACATCGCACCCCAGGTATATAGAGAGCATCGGAAAGAGACAACGTAGTCCCTTCAAGGAGCCTCGAATGGCTTGTCCTTAATTCAAGGACATCTTTTCTATTGTCGTTACCTAAAACGACGATTTGTGAATCTACCGTGTAGTGGTGAAAGTTCACAAAAATCAACTCTTTCCCGAACTATGTGCTTGGTTCCTCCCGTATCTGTAATCTACTAAGGATCACAGCTAGCAACAAGTGTTTGGGAGCGCACACATTATCCAGGAGAGGCTGTGGAAGGAAGTACTTTAATCAACTTAGGACAATCCTAAGTATAAGATGTCTAATTTCCACAATCATAGCACTCATATGTGTTATATGCTTCTCTTTATTTCCTTAGCCCTTTTCCCTTTCGCAATACCAATCTTAGGTCCAAAACCTTTTGAGGGAATGGATCCGGACGAACCTGATGCTAAGCTAATCCCACGCGTACTCAACAGTGGGATGACTTTCAATTCCCTCACTAGATCGACATTGATGCAATACGACAAAGTATAACATCTTGATCAATCTATTCTCGAACTACTTTTAGTATGTTTTTAAGTTTTCTAGATATTGTTCATTAACAGTACCATCTTTGTTATCCTATAAGACCTAGAACCTAATGAGTATCCTAACATTGTACGTTCATTCAGAACAAACTGAATCCTCTAACATTATGTATCATAGTCAGTGCTATCAAGGTCTTTTGTTGGTAAACAAATTACCAACCTTATTACCATATCTAAAAGGTATATATTCAGTAAAGGGGACATTAGGTATATTTTCAAATAAATAAATTATCAAAAACTCCATTATCCATGTCGTATGATCGAAAATTTCACTAAACTCATAATCATCTCATACAAGCATGAATTAGAAGTTTTTATAACTTATTTATCACAATTTTCCATAAAACAAAATTTATGGAGAACATTATGGTTAAACTAATTAACGTTTTAGAAATATCACGAAGATATCCAACTTTATGTAAACCAAATTTACATGAAGTTATCTCATTATTTATAACTACTAATATGTCATTTAGAACTCTATCAATGACATACCAAACATAAAACTTAAATTATTATATAAAACGCATTTTTATAATAAAATGAATCTATAATGCAAAACATATTCAAAATATAACATGTTACAAAAGAAGTTCATAAAAGGCCCAAATAGCATTATATAAAACACATTTATATAATCATATATAAAATGAAACTTATTCAAATGTTATTCGCAAATTATAAAACACATTTATAATGTTACGAATTTGAATTTTATGAAACCAACTCATAAAATACCGCTAAATTGCACAATTAGCAAGTAATATGAAACGAATCCACATTCATTAATTTAGGCAAGGGAAAAAGGTGCTAAAACAATTAACAAATTTATTACAACTCATGTAATTCATATATATATATAACACATTTATATAATACTACAAATTGGTGATTCACACGAAACATATCCACGCAATCGAACGCAACATAATTTGTAACATGAAATATATCCAAATATTAATCGTAATTAATTATATATAGAACAGATCCATATAATATTATAATTTGGATGAAACGAGTTTATAATAAGGCTCGCAAATCAAAAAAAATGTATTCATAATATTGCAAACTTAAAATTTATGAAACAAATTCATAAATAGATCAAATACCTTACACATCCAAATAATAACATGAGAGAACTACAAGAGTGACAAAACAATGAACTGATTCATAATTGCTCATATTTTGTATAAAAATATTGAATCATGAAACACATTCATGTAACGAGATATTATATAAAACGTATTTATATAATATAATTTATGAAACATATTCATTTGTTGACCAAGTGGGATCTTCATATCACACAGATGTTTATTGAACTTTGAGTAAAACAAACTCACGTCATATATACTAATTTTACACATGAAACAAATTCATATAATTTTAACCCAATTGATCGATAACAAGTTACTCAGCATGAAAATTTCAAGTCGACACATATATAAAACGAATTTATATATGACATTAAGCGTATTAATGTTTTTATAACGAAATCATATATTTTGACTTATTCAAAATCTCAATTCAACGAATGAATTAACTACATGAAACTTTATTAACTTGAGTATCATTATAATTCAATTAAAATCATGCTATGACTAATGATAATAATTAAACAATAATGGCTGAAAAATAATTTGGCTCAAAATAGTCGAAAATAGTCTGACCCATATCATTGAATCGTGGCAAGAAGCAAATCGACCTAAACAGACAGTCCAAAAGCAAAATTTTGGGCCCAAAAAAAAATGGCCCACTAAACCGGGCCTCTCCTTACCCTTTTATTTGAAGATTCAGCTCACATAAGGAGTTGAGGGGCCTTAACTTTCTCTCTCCTCTTGGTCTTTCCCCACCCCCCAAGCCCTCTCTCTCTCCTGCTAACTCTCGACCTCTCTCTCCCCTCTCTCTGCTTCTCGATTCTTCGCCATGCTTATGGAGCACTGAACTCCATCGTTCGTTGGCCATGGAAGGCTCTCTGCCTTTCGAATTTCTCTCTCTTCCTCACGCCCCATGTCGCCACCCTCAACCCCGTGGTAGACGACATGCGTTTGGCTGAGAAACCCATGTGAGGAAAACCCCCCACCCGCCGTCGAAAGCCAAGGATAACCCCACCAGCGTGTAGATCGGCCGCAACTGAGCCGGAAAACACTAGCCGGCATCAAACGCGCCTCTCACGCGGTGGCGCGTGACCCACACGCGCCATCTATCTGGTGGATTTCGCGGTTCCTTTGCCGGACTTGGGTAGATCGGCGATCAAGGGTGCGGTTGGAGGAAGAAAGAGAGTCAAAATCTCCTTCGTTGGCGGTGCGTGACTCACACGCGCCACCCCTCCACGGCGGTTCTGATGGGTATGGCTTGGTTCACTTATTTCCGTTTTCTCCCCCCTTTTTTAATTTAAATTAGAGCTGAGGTCGAGAACTAGGCAGAGGGGTTTCCAGTTTGATGTGAGGGAGATGGGGTTTCGTCTTTGTGGCGTGTTGATGGTTCCAAATCAAAACATGCTTGCATATCTAATCACATATTCAGTTTTATTCATGAATTATCAATCGAATTAATCAGGGCATGATTTGCATATGAACCCATGAAATCGCATAAGGGATCATGCTCTCACGTTTTAACAGCATGATAGCGTAATACTAATAACGCTTTAGCATATTAATCCAAGATTAACACATAATCTCATAAAGTCATGCTTGTCAAACATGTTAAGCGATCTGGGTTACCAGACAATCATGAATTTCATTGATGTTTATGGAAAACACAATTTCTTCTGTTTCTTTCAATAACCATAATCAAAAGAAAATATGCCCACTCTCAGAAGCATGAAATATGATGTTTATGTTTTTGGTTTATGATAATTGTGCTCAGAAAATATAAGGGAGCATGCTAGCATAGTATCAACAACATTCTGTCAGTCAGATCTGGATTGAAAAACATGCCTTTATTTGACGAACTTAATCAGAAAGGTTTAATCTTTGGTCAAATTCATAAAAAAATGTTTGACAGAATGTTCTCACATGTTTATGATTTAATCTCTTCAACTAAAGATGCGGACTTTAAGTTGGTTCTAAATATTATAACGACATGAGCATGCTGTTAAACTATTAGATTTGCATAATTACAAAAATTAAGCAACAAAACGGGGAGGCCAGCATGCTTTTGTTGAGATTAGGGTTGAAAGATTATCAGTTAGTCGGGCCTAATAAGTTTAGGCCCAACGGCCACTTATGTTGCCTAGGGCAACAGCCCTAACCACACCCCAAACTATATAAGGGGTGCTTAGAGGGTTAGTAAGACAGACACTGATATTACATCTCGCGTATTCTCCTATTTCTCGCTTTTTTTTTTTTTTGTTTGTTTGTTTTACCATGTTTTTCCCATTCATGGGTTCGTCGCAACTGATTATGCCACTAATTTGTAGTTTGAACATGATAGCATAATTAAACTGAATGTAGATTAATTAAAACAACATTTAATTTAATCCGTCATGCTTTCAAAATTAGGCTGCTTGAATAAATATGTTTTTATGCCTTAGTCAATATTGCAGCAGATTTAATCAGTTTGAATCACTGGTTCAAAAAAAAAAAGAATTTCAATCTTGCGGCACACTGATTGCACAAAGCATGTACATCCATGAATTTGGATTAAAAACGCAAACTTTTGTTGATTCTAGGCATGCAAATTCTGTTAAACAGCACATTCATGGGGAATCTCGACTAAAGATTCCATCTTTAAGTTGGGTCTGAATGTTATAATTGTATAAGCATGTTTCTGAATACGCAGGTTGCATAATTACAAAAATTAAGCAAATAATTGAATAAATAAGCATGCTTTTCAATAAATCGTGTTTAGCAGATTTATTAACCTTTCAATCGGGACTAATCCGAACAGTTTAGGCTCTGATACCACTGTAGGAAGAATTAGAACTAACCTGGATGCGGAAGCGTACTGCCGGTAATAATCCACGATAATAAAGAAAACCAGGCGGCTACCAGAGTCGCCTTAATCACGTCATAAACCCAAGAACCCGACGGATGGTGATTCAGCCGTGAGAGAGAAATAGGAGAATACGAGAGATGTAATATCAGTGTCTGTCTTACTAACCCTCTAAGCACCCCTTATATAGTTTGGGGTGTGGCTAGGGTTGTTGCCCTAGGTAACATAAGTGGCCGTTGGGCCTAAATTTATTAGGCCCGACTAACATAAACAAATAATTTGGTTTCTGCAAAGAATTTCGGGTATTTGTAAATGAAGTTAGTACAAAAATTAAATTAATGGTGTCTTTTGGCTCTGTATATGATATAAGTTGAACAGATTATTTTATTTTTTTGTTTGGGAAGAATGGGCAATACACAAGATCGAGGAATCTAAGCAACCCTCCAGACCAGGGGTCTACCTAGATGCTCATCAAATAGAATGGAAGAAAAATGAGGGCTGGCTATCTACCTATAAGACTAGGGAAGGAAGGGATCAAGTGTCCCTAGGGAGCCATCCAATGAAAGGCCTGATTAACCCCTTTCAAATTATGTTTTGGTCCTTGTATGTCATTGGTGATAAGATCAATCTTTCATGGTGGTTAAAAATAGTCCTGAGCTGCTTATATGATCAGTTTGCTGTCACCCTCAACTTGGACATAATGTAATTCAGTGCTTGTTGTCACCAAAATTACTCAAACCGGCTTGGATTAATTTCCCTGTCCATTCGAGTATAACATATATACCTTATTGTAGCTTTGTCATGAGAACTGATTTTGTTCTTTCGTAATTCTCTTCAGACCATATAATGGTCCATTTTCGTATTTGGATATGGAAAACCATTCTTAAAAATCATGGACAAACTTATGTTGGATTTGTTGTTGATCCTCAATCTCCACCCCAAAAAGGGTAGTACGTTAGCACAAATGATCATACTTTTCTTTTCTCAAGAACTAGAAACCTTACGGAAATACCTAGAAGAGCATCTATCACCCTCAGCAAGCCAGTTTTTCCTTGCATGTCTTCCCTAGTACCACTTATTGAACATCAACCTCTATCCTCTCGAGTATGATGAGTCATTCATACTAGCTATTAAAATGAAAGCTCATTGAGCGATCGAGTAATTTTTGTTCAACATGAATCAGCATATTTGAGTTTCTTTGCATTTGTATTTAAAATTTCTAAAAGTGAGTTTACTCCGCTCCTTGACCCTTCTTTTGATTCTTTTAAGCTTGCTAACCACTTGGAACACCTTGGCTTCCTGACTTTTACAGTTCCAGCCCTTAGTAACCATGGTGGCAGCTTCTCCATAGTGGACCTTATTTGGTAAGAATCTAAGTATATTGTGACGTGACATGCTCAATTAGGTTCTGTCTCGAGGAGAATGCATGTAGCTATGATCAGAGAACAAGAATAGGCCATAATTGATTGTGGCATTAGCATAGATATTCATCCAATTCCCTATGTTCAGGGCACTCATAATTAAGAATTTCCCTGATAAATATGTTCCGAGTGAAAGTCGCCCTTCCACCGATACACATACAACATTAATCATATCATATCATATGTATAATATAACAGTGAATGGTATGAGATGGTTAATGGTAGATTGACAAATGTTACATTATCATTGGCTGTCTTCTTTCTTTTAAAAAAAATTCTTTAATCCCAAGTGTCAGAATAATAAGGATTTAATGCGCTCTTTTAATACTAACATTTAAATGTTAAAAATAGTTATAATAAATAGTTTTGAGACATCAAAAATATCTACTACAAAATGGTATAAGACAATAGAAGTATTAATAAATTATTATAATTATTTTTAGGTAGCACACATATATGAGTGACATAATTAAAATGAAAGTCATAAATTCACTTCTCTATTTAACACAACTATGTATAGATTATAGGATCATTTTTGTGTTAATATTTTTCTAAAATTTATGCAAAATCTGATATTAAAATCCTGAAACAAGAATATTAAAAATATGATGTGCAAAATAATAAATTTTTATAATTTCATTAACTATTGTAAATTTATTTATGTTTATTTTAAAATTTTATTTGTATCTATAATTCTTTCATATTGTAGTACATCTTAGATGTCAGCAATGATTAAAAAAAAATTTTCATTATTATTAAAATAGATATCAATAAAAACCTGTGCGATGCACGGGATTCACCCTAGTCTCGGATAAAAATTGCGTATATACTTGGTATTTTCAATTATATTAAGTCGAAACTATCTTATATAAGACTTATTATGAGACAAACATCCTTATGGTAGCTTTCAATAAGAACAACGGATGACTAATAGTTTATCTATGGGTGATTGTGATGAAAATTAATATAGAGAAACTGTTAGTCACCCAAAATTAAAAAATTACTTTAAAACACATTACTAACCATCTGAAAACTTTCAAAAAGTCATCGATAAAAAGTTCATCTCATAATAACTCGTGTATGAGGTAGTCACCCAAGAATTTGTGTTTCAAGTGTTATAACCGTGCCTCGATCGTTTTTCCTCTGGGGTGAGGAGTTCATGAAAATCCCTAATTAAACACCATGAAAGATCAAAGACAAAGACAAATGGCTGAAGTTTTCCCCAAGGCTTGTTGCATCCCAAGCTTGGGCAAGGCTATATAGTCTTGAGATGACGGACTCACTGTTACATTTTCTCTTGAACATAAAGGTCAATCAGAGGGTCCTCATTTGCCAACACATGAACTTCAATATTGTCCTTATTCCTTAAGGCCCAGATACCTCTCGCATGATTTACTAGTGGTATGAGTTCATGACAATCAAAGTTTAGCTTTTTGGCGATGTTGGTGGCATTTTTTCAGTAATTAATAACAGTTTTCAATTATGAAGAGTATATCTGCTCTATGGACACTAGTAACACATCGAACTTTGTCAATGATTTTCCCTTTCTTAACCCGCTTAGTGTTCCAACTCATTGCTTTCACTTAAGAATCATGTAATGATGAAACAAAATGCAATAAAAACTGACTCATTACCAACTTCCAAAATGCTAAAGATGAATGGGAAGATGAAGGTAACATTAGCAATTGCCATTGGATAGTCGTACGTAAATAATAAAAGCTAGCAGGATTGTATCTGTTGTCTTGAGTGGAGATGACAACAGACCTGATTTGAATCGGATATTGAAACATCTAAATTCGAATCTGATTAAGTTTCGGATGTAAAAATTCGATCCGACAGACCAAATAGAACCTCTAATCTACTCTGACTCAGAATGGATCGAAGTCAGATTTAACCCGATCACAATTAATTTCTTTTTCTCGCAACAACTTTGGACTACTTTTTTCATTTAAATGTATTATGTCCACTTGTCAATGTGATAACATGCACTTTTCCATCACATCAATCGAAGATTTGAACATTTAATACTAAATTAGGGGAGACTGACAAGTGACAATGAGATAAATGAAGTCGACGGCCTCGGCCTAGTCAGCAAGGGAGTGAGGCTAGGAGTCTAAAGCACATAAAGAGGGTGAAGGGGGGGGGGGAGAGTTGAGTAAGCGACCAATGGGGTGGGTCTGTGGGTGTTAGAGACTTAAGATTAAGATTGGAAGGTAGACTCCAGATTTGTAAAATTTAGATTTGAATTTTAGTTTTTTGACAAAATAGTCAAATCAAATTAGAAAATCAGATCAAATATGATCTTCACTCTGAATCCGTTCTGAATCAGACTCGGATTCGGATTATTTTTTCCGAACTTGGACTCAAGTTTATTTTTTTTCCGGATCCACTAAATCGACTTATTTTGCCTTGAATCAGATCAGATGTACCTTGGGCTTGGATGTCATTCCCATCCCTAGTCTTGAGTTAGCATATAACTCTTTTCAATCAAATTTCTATGTGAGGTTTTATCCCCAAAGGGTTTGGTCCAGATTTGGATATTGGAGATACCAATATAAGCTCATGCTTCCCTAACGTCTTCACTTTTTACATTAAATGACATATTGCTTAAAACCATATGCTCCAAAGTTGGCATATGCGCTGTGGGGGATGAGTGGTTCTAGGTACCCACCCTCCAAACTGAGAACCGGATGCGGAATCAGTCAAACACATTCCTCATTTCCTGGAATGAGAACCAAAACCACAAGTTCTGATTCCACTAATTTGGGAACCCGAACAGTAACCGTAACCACCGGTTTTGGTTCCGATCTAGGGTGCCCGCACCAACGGTACACTTTTTCGAATTTTCGTATTTGGTACTTATTTATTGCCCCCCCCCCCAAAAAAAAAAACAACCATAACACAATGGGATTCATTTCAAGATTTATACACTATAAAACATCGTTTTATAGCTAATGCCTACCAATTAAAGGTAGCAAATTACATTCATTAAGATGTGACGTGAGTCTTGTTTGTCCATTTATTAGACAATATCAAAAATAATAAATCGAGTTAACAAATTGTTGTGAAAGCAAACATAACAAATAACAACGAAAGGGAAAATATTTTTTTGGTTTTTTTGTTTGCGCTTTATAGAAGATTGGATTTCGGACATTTTATTATATAAAAGATTAACTGAAGAATTGGGTCTATATCTTAGGTTCTGACTTTTTTTTTTAATCATAATCGGTTCTCAATTCCAGTTCTAGCTAGGTTTTATTTTGGAAACTGGAACTGGAACCAGTGAGATAGATTCGTTAATACTTATAAATTGGAGTTGAAACAGTTTGACTGGTTTTGATTCTGGAACCGGCCCGTCAAATATGTTCACCCTAATACACTGAGCTCATAGTAGAAGGTTACAAAATGGTTAAATTACTTCTAGCACAGCTATATACAATGGATGCGTGATATGTATTGCTATGAATATGTTGAGTAGTAAGCCCCCATTTAGTTCTAGTATTCAGATCCAATCTTGTTAACCGTTGAATACATGTAACATAGGTCGGGTCACCAGAATTACTACAATGAATATCAATAAGTGTAAGACACAGGCATCTAGATATGTAAAGTAATAGTTGTAAACACTGACAATGACACGAGATTAATGTTTAATTTAATTTATAAGAACAATTACAAGTCTCAACAGGGAAGCAGAGAGCAATGCTGCTTATCCTTGACTAGCATAGGGGTCCTTCGATTCTCAGCGAGAAGTGGATGTTGGACCTCGGGAGGAAGGGGTAACACACATTGCATTGAAGGCTTCCACACCGATAGTAAGACAATAATGCATAATCAGGACAAGATTAAAAAGAAAGTGGAAGGAACTATTCCAAAACCATAGAAGCAACCTAGGACACAGAAAACAAGAAAATACCATAAAGCAAGATTGTTATCGCCAAATAGGTAAAGACAACCTTAGAGCACATTACTACAATTCTTAGGGCAATGCAGAACTAAGAGCTACGCTTTCAATAGATTGCTTAATTCCTATTACCTAAAGTAATAAGAGCACTTATCCTGGGTAGCCTACCCAAAGCAAGAGGCAAGTTTAATACCATAGCAGTCAAACCAGTGAAACATAATGCTGATGTGAGAAATACTATACAGGAGGAGAACTCTTCTTTGTCTTCAACAATCCTGTTCTTAAAGATTTAGAGAACATAGTGGTGCCTTTAATTAAGTAGTCAAGATCCAAGAAAACATAATCCCTGCCACCCTCTTACCCTCCTCATTGTCCTCCATGGTTATAAGGAGATCTTTGTTGTCAAAGTTAAAATCAAAAGGATAATCTTTTACCTTCTTGGGTCAATTAAGACGATATTTTAGGTAAATAGTAGAAGGGGTTGACCAACGTTAGCAACTGGAGGAGTAACAGGGCAGGCTCCTTAGATTCAGAAGAAGAATCAAGTCGATTCTCTTTTTGATTGAAGGGCAGCGAAAATGAGGCTCTTTGGAAGTCTTGAGGTTGATGCTAACTCTAGTTCTTCTTTTGGAGGAGACAAGTATCCACCTATCCGCCAAGGAAAGGGTCAATGAACGGCTAGGGGAGATCCTAGAACTACTAGGAGGCAAGATGGTATGACTTTCAAATTTTCCACGACAACCTGAATCTTAGATTGCACAGGAAGCTTAGGATGGGCCTTAAGGGTATGGGTCTCACTTCTAAATAAGGTATATAACTCATGAAGACGTCCATAGATTATAGGAACAATCATACCAAAGTGGGCATTGGAAATGTGGAAGCTACCCTTCAGGGGCTTAGTAGTGTTTATATTGACACATACTCTAGCAAACCTCCCCTTCTGCTTTAGGAGGGTATCTTGATCCAGCTAGATGACTTTCTCCACATGCTTAAAAAGGTGAGTAAGAGAATTCCAATTTCGAAACTCCAAGGCAGTCATGGGATACAGATCCACTGGTAAATCCTCCCTATTTTCGATCTGGAAAAATGCTTCCAAGTGCATAGCACTAAGTTCAGCCCATTGGTAAGCCTGAGTCTGCCTCCATAGATAGGCTATTTGTCTTCCATATTCGCAAACTAGCCAAATAAAAACATCTCCAGAGCTAGTGTTAAATAATCAACTCAAAAGATAAGCATTTGTTTAGTGGTTAGACAAAAAAATTTCGATATTTAGATAGACATTTATTTAATAGAGATTTGAGAATCACAATTAGTTTGTACAGGTTAATGAGTATTCATTTAGGGTGCAGATAAGACGCTTGATTATTTCAAATAAGCATTTTGGTTAGTGTTATTATAGTTGATTTTGTAGATGTGAACAAGTATTTATTTGATGTGTAGATTATTAAATGAACATTTTGCTTGTTTATAGATAAGCATTGAAATCGTGAATGGGAAAAAAAGTTCAATTAAACCCAAATAGCTAGTCAGTCAAAATAATGCACTCGTAAATGGAAAAGGAAAATCTCCATTTGTTTGATTAAGGAAAGAAAAAATGAGAGAGAAAAGAAAACAATGTGCAGATATGACATATGTTGATGAAAGAAGAATGAACTATGTTTGACTTTCAAAAAAAAGAGAAGGATTGAAGTATTAAAAATTAAAAAAAGGAAAATAATACAGTATTAAAATTTCATTAGAATGATAAACAATGTATGCAATAATTAGCTTGGACAACAAGACAATATTTTTTAATAAAAAAATAAACAAAAAGAAGCCAAGGTATTTAAAAAAAGTTGAAATAGGTGATGGTAAGTTTCGAACTCCTCATCCATCCTAAAGCAGAAAAAGTTTTACAATATAATTCTGTTTAAGTGAAGGCATAAACTTCTGCTTGGCACATAAAACCACTGTGTATTGATCTGATCTATGTTAGCCTGCATAACACTTCACTATCTAACAAACCACTACTCGGCAGAGCCAAAACTATAATGTGAACATTGCTGCTTGAGTTATGATAACTCCCTTTCTTAATAATTTGCTTGCCAATTAATTTTCTTTCTTATTTTTCATATTTACTACTTGTAGTAGTAGTGAGTTTTGTGGAATTAATTTAATTTTGATTGTTCATTTTCTTATTTAATTTGGGTGGTCAATTCTGTGAAACTGATTGCATTATCTCTCCCTTTTTTGCAAGCTTAATAATTTTGCGTAGAAATGGTCAGATGAGTACTCCTCTCCAAGGGAGAAGTTGAGGCTTGGACAATAAGGACAAAGGAAGAAGACACTTTGATCCCCATCCTCAATCCACCCTACCATCATTTATAATGACAGTCTGCATTATAACCCAAAAGAGAGAGAGATTTAACACTTAAATTTTTACAAATTTACACATAGTTGTCATATTTCAATTATTTTTCATATCATCATATTATTTTTATTTGAACAGTTATAAAGGAATACTGAAAGTAAAGCCCATAAAGGAAACTTACAAACATATATTAGTCAAGCCCGAAGACATTATCTAAACTTTTAAATTTAAAAGATATGAAGTTTTGAATAAATCTATTGGAATACATGTAATAGAAGTCGTGGGTTGTCGAACTGAAAGCTCTAAAAGCTCTCTCAAAACCATCCGAAAAGGTCCTCTTAAATAGAAGTCGAACTGACAAAGAGACACGGGAGCGATGGTGAAAATGGGTTGTCGTGGGTTGGGAAGAACTGGTTGGTCACAACCATGACCATGTCATGGCGGTCACAATTGCCATGGCCATAAGCATAACAGGTCGTGACTGGGCCACAGGCTATAGCCATGGGCGCGATTGGCCGTGAGAACCCCTAGATTTGTACCCTGTAATTCTTTGAGTAGCAGGGTTAGTCCAAGTGGTGGTGATGGCCACCGGCAGCCGTGACCAACTCCCCTCTTATTGCTTCTTCAAATTTTCTTCTCTATCTTTGCTCTTTCTTTGCTCTGCCACATACGGACCCCTTGCTTCCATTGTTTCATCTCTAAAAGGTACCGTCATTCTCTTTCGATTAGCAATGTTGTGACCTTAGTTTTCGTTAACTTTTGGATCAAGGTTATTTCCTACAAATTAATCAAAAACCAAACAAAAATCCTAGAAATTACAAGTCATTACGAGAAAAACTTAGGTAAATAAGAGTATCAAATATGATATTTCGAGATCGAATGAATACCCGCACAGCTGTCTTTTGCTTATCCCCAAGCAAAACAAAAGAAAACTACGTAAGAACGTAACTCACTTTTGTAAGAATCACGGTTGCATTAAGCATAGAGGTGTGCAAAACCAGTTAATCGGAGTTTTAATTAACCGGCTTTTCAGTTCAAAAAAATTCTAAACCGTAACTGGACTGAAAATTTTGATTGACCATTTTTCGGTTAACCAAAAATTTCGGTTCCGCCAAAACCAGAACTAAAAAAGTCGGTCAACTGATTTTTCGGTTCGATTACCAGTTAACCGTTCACAAATAATAAAAAATGTATACTTTCTTACCTAAATTTTTTATTTTTTATGTTTAAAACTTTTTATAAAAAATTAAACTTTGGTTACCATTTATTCATAATAAAAAGTGCACTTTATTACCTAATTTTTTTATTTTTTATGTATAATTTTCTAAAAAACAAAATTATTGTTGGTTCAGTTAACCGCCAATTAACCGAATTTTCAAATTGTCCAAAGTGTAACTGCGTCGTAAACCAAAATTTTTTTCGGTTCGGTTAACGAACCGATTCTTTTGAAACGTTTGCTCGGTTAGCCGATTTTTCGGTTCTGTTTTTTTAGTTTTTCAGTTTTTCAGTTTTGGGTTTTTTTGCACACGTCTAATTTAACGTATTCAACATGATCTTTAAACCCCTTGGTTCCCCTAAATTTATAAGTGAGGCCTCGTGAGAATTTGCAGAAGATATGCCCTTAAAATCCTTGAGATATTTTTGGATTTTTCAAAAGTAAAGCATATATATAAGGCAAAGGGGAAAATATGTACAAATCTTAAGTCAATTTTATCACCCCGACAACCTCGCAACCAAATCATATACAAACAAACAATGAAGACACTTAGGCTACTAGTGCACCTCGACTCTCATGTTTCACCCCACACAACACAATGAGGTGTTATGTACACCTTGATACTCCCTGCAAAGTGTATTAACTTTTAATGCTAGGCTAAAATCGGGCCAAAAGTTATCTTTAATTGGTTAATAGACTTCTCTTTATCAAAAACCAACATCACCCTTTTTTCCCACTTGTCTTCTTATGCTCCTTCAGCCGAGTGACTAGTTCCTGGCTTATTAGGTATTGAATTCCTGAATGAACAACTTAGTACATATTTGAACTTCTTCGAGGCTTTGTTTGGATTTACAAAGTACTTATTCGAGCCCAAATAGAGGTTCCGAACTCAAGCTATTTGTCACACTTTTATTTTCATCCTTTTTATTGGAAGGGAAAATCAGTACTCAACTAACCAAATAGAGTGTCCTCAAACCCTAGTTTCCACCAACTAATACCAAGAGTCAATGTTCAAGTATACAATGTAGTTACAATATCACATATGTGAGATGGAGTTATTATGAAAAATCAGAAATCACACCATAGACAGGTGTTCTGCTATGTATATTCTACATATATACAAGCTAGCAACCATGCCGTTAGAGATCAAAAGCCAATCAAAAAGTCATAAAAGTCCCCAAAGCAACCAAAAAAAATACAAAAATTGAAAATATATGTAAGAAAAAAAGGTTGCACGAAAATATATACAAAATGGTATATGACATGCCCACCCCATACTTAAATCTCACAATATCCTCATTGAGAGCAAATAAGTCACAACCAGCCATAAAACACACAATATCGACAAAAAGGCCTCAAGACACATATATACAAAACTAAGAGACCGTGGAAAAGAAGAATGGGATACATACAAAGTGAAAACAAAAAGATGGGAGATGACTCACAACAATCAACACAACACATATATATATATATACATAAACCAACAACACAACGACATAGCCACAAAACAAAACATGAAACACTAAACCAACACAACAAAACATGAAAAAATACACACACGACACATAATAGTGAATTTAGCCATCAAGTGGCTCAATAGTATGCTAAGCTTCACCTCAAAATTTATCACCAACAAAATCGTAACCTAATAGCCACAACTAAATGAAAAAAAAATAAAAGAAAAGAAAATGTGAGAGATGGAGCAAGTATACCATGCTAGGTGTTGGGTGCACCTAAGCTACCTCCTCCATAAGATTGTGCTACGGGAGATTAGATGAGCATCAACCAATCCTCCTAGTATCTCAAGACATAGGCCTCAAGCTTATATCTAGTCAAAGCTCTCAAGTGCTTATTATGTGTCGTTGCATGCATGACAAAATGGTGTAAGAGAACACTAGTAAAGATGTAGCAAATATAGTTAATGTCCTCACAAACTTATCAAATGTCATAGAAAAATCAAAAGCATGAACAAAAAAGGTGCCCCACATCATTTTCCTAGGCATGTCCTCCAGGTATGTGCGATAAGGATCAAATGAGGGATTATACTTTCTAATATAACTTGAGGACTCGTTAAATGAATGTAAATCAGAGAGGGTGGTGGGAAATAAATGGGATGAAATGGGGGCCGAATTAAGTAGCTTAGTGTAAATGGGGTCTATATGGTTAATGCTAGGAGTGACACCAACCACCACCATCACCACATAACTTCTCAAAATGAGTCTCCTGAAAATATATCCTAATCAAGGTAAGTCCTTTAACCAAGCAAGCAAATCATCCTCAAAAATACTAGCATCACCCATCTATAACCCCATACATTGAGCTAAAGAGAAGGGAGAAGTAAGGAAGATCATTCATAAACAGTAGTATCTCTAGGTGTGCTACAAAAAGATGGAGCAACAAAAGGTAAAAAAGTCAATGGAGGGTCAAATGCTTTCTCTCGGTAGGTCAAAGGTATATCTACAATAAAATCAGGCTCTAAGAAAAGGTAAGAGTCGCAATCATTGTAGAGACTAGCCTCAAGCTAGAAGGTAGATTAGGGTCAGTCTCATGCAATAAGTCCCATGTAGTCCCTCATCTAATTAAGAAAGTGTCTATGTTGTTAATTCAATGTCTCTATCATGGCATTAAGTCTAGCATAGCATACATCAAAATTCCCACAAAAGGGTCATGAATTCATATCATGGTCAAAATAGTGGCAATGAGAGCACCTAACATAAGATAAGAAGGATGGTGATGACATAGGTCCCTAAGTTGATCTACAGTTGGAAAGGGAGCATGCAAACCATAGGGAAAAAGGAAAGACTACACAAAAGAATCATTAGCACTCTTAAATTGCTATTGATACCAAGCTAAAGACTCAAACAAGTCCCTCATGTGATCAACATTTATAGACAAAATACCAACATAATACATGAATTGAAGAGTTGCACGGATCTCATAGTTATCCCCTCAAGTAGAATATTGCATATTTCCATCATATTGTGCATGACTATCATTCCATCTAGACAAGCATTGCCAAAAAGCTCCATCTCAAATTGAGGACAATGGAAAATAGCCATTGCGTTTCAATTTTTTTGGATTTTTTTATTAAGGACTAGCCCGAATGCTCAAGGAAACTTTAATATTGAAAAGCATAAACTCCCCAGCAACGACGCCAAAAACTTAATATGGAAGAATTTAAATTTTAGATTTATAACCTTAAGTGCAAAAATTATCGCCTAGACTTGGGGTATCGTCCACAAAGAGTTGGGTTTTAAGAACTAAAATTTACTCAAGTATTTAAAGCTAGGCTAAATGAAAAAAGAATTAAAAACAAACGAAATTAAGCTAATAAACCCAAAAAGGGGGTTTGAGATTGTGATTTGGCAAATTAACGAACCAAGTAGCCAAGATAAGCCCTAACTTACCAAACCTATACCGACAATTAGAGATCATCAGTTGCACCATGTAAGACTACCCATGCCCTCTTTCAAGGGTCATGGACTAGTCTAATTGGCTTAACCTCCTATTTTCATGGGAATAGCCTAATTAGACAATGAGAATAACAACCCTCAGACTTAGCTAGGTTCCAGACTATTTTCATATCAAAATTCTAACTATTCTCTCTCCCCTACACTAGCTAATTGACCTCATCTTTCAACATAAATTAGCTGCCCAAAGATATGAATGAAAGCTCTTTCAAGCAAACATGTGGCGGACATATGAGAAAACTTTTAATTTAAAGCAAAAATTAGGTGCGATTGGCGTAATCCAAGACTAATTAGCCATCCAAGGGCTAGTTACAATCCAAACTAACCAAAACTAGCTACTAATCATCACAAGGACAACATAAATCTAAGTGTAATGAAACTAACAAATAGGCAAGGCATGGGCTAGAGAGAAGAGACGATAAACCCCAATCCAACAAATTGATTAGACATGGATTAACAATAAAAACTAAACGTTTAATCTAAACAAAATCAACACAGCCACTAAACAAACCTAATCTAAGCAAGCATAAAGTATGAAATATAGATAGAACGGGAAGAAAAAAACTTAGTCTAAATTGCTCGAATGAACTTCAAAAATCTACAAGTTTGAATTAAAATCAACCCAAATAAATCATAATTTGCTCTACCTAATTTATTACCCCCTCATGAGGTTTTTAGTGGCTAACCCTAAAGAAAAAGCTAACTCCAAGAGAAAAAGGCCCTCCAAAAGCTCTCTCAAAAACACCCAGAAAATTCCTCTTAAACACAAATTGAACCGACAAAGGGACATGGGGGTAGTGGTGAAATGGGCTACCGTGGGCCCGTGGTGAGGTTGGATTAAGAAGAACTGGGTGGTCACCTTCTAGATTTTTGCCCTGTAATTCCTTGAGTTGCAGAGTTGGTCCAGGAGTTGGTAATGGCCACTGACAATTGTGACCAACTCCCCTCTTCTTGCTTCTTCAATTTTTATTTACTTATCTTTGTTCATTTACTCTACCACATGTGCACCCCTTGCTTGCACCATCTTATCTCTAAAAGAGAGCATCATTTTCTCGATTAGCAACATTGTGAATTCAATTTCCGCTAATTTTTTTATCAACATTATTTCCTATAAATTAATCAAAAATAAAATAATAATTTTAGAAATTACAACTCAATCTGAGCGAAATTTGGGTAAATAAAAATATCAAATAGGGTTTTTGAAATATAATAATCCCAACTTATGGGGTGGTGGAAGATAATAAGTTGAACTTAAGAAATTCTTGTCAGTGAGCTGTACTTTGAAGGGAGTTACTTTTTGGTATACCACTACCGAATCAGACTCGTCGGAAAGGTGACGTGGCGGTGGTTGATGCCTATGTATAACTAAGAAGCGAACCCAAAAAAAAAAAAGAAAAATGGGAGTTTGACGTTGTTTATCCTAATAAGGTTAGTTCACTATTTAATTTTGAACACATAGGCTCTCTCCTTCCTCATTCTCTCTCCTTCCTCAGTCTCCCTCCTCTTGAAATAAAAGTTCCCACTCAACGTAATTAAAACCTGCAAACAGTAAAGGACACTAAATTTCTCCCTCTCTCTCATCAAAAGTTCAAAATTAATTGGAAAAGTGGAAACCCTAGAGTTGGAGTGTTGTGAATTGGGAGCAAAGAGTGATGAGGAGTGGGCAGCCGCGAGGTCTAAGGTTGGTGAGTGTAAGAAACAAAAGGGTTCAGGAAGGATTGATAATACTGAACAGGTGGGCAAACAAGACATGGCTGCAGATAAGTCTGCTACTGGTGGCATTGAACAAACGCAATTAAGTTCAAGCTTTCATAGTAATTATGAGTCTTTTAAAGCTGAAATGGATACTGATGGAGAGACTGATGGAGATGTTCCTAGGTTGTTAAGAAAAAAGGAGAAACCAGTTAAGGTGGCTGAGCACACTGATTTCAAAAATTGAAATGGCAAGTTGTAATGACTTTTAAAATAGTTCAGGGGTTCAAGGATGCAATATCAAGGTTTGCAATAGTACAGGGGTATGACTTAAAAATAAGTATCTCTGACTCAAGAAGCAGAAGGGTATGTGTAGTTTGCAAACAGGGCTGCAGATTCAAAGTGTATGCATTATGGGATAAATCCAAAGCTGCATAGCTTGTTAGAACAATAAACAACGACCATGTTTGTATACAGAACGTGGTGAAGAATAGACAATTGAAATATACATGGATTGCATCCCACTACTTGCTTTGGTTCAAAGAAAATCCAACATGGTCTGCCAAAGAGTTGGTGAATGCAGTTAAAAAGGATCATGGGGTTGTTATAAACGAGTGGACTGCTTATAAAGCAAAACAAGCAGCTTATGAAATGCTGCATGGCTCAATGTTTGACCATTATTGAAAGCTGGGAAGGTACATTGAGGAGCTGAATAGGTCAAACCCAGGTAGCTCATTCATTAGTGAAACTGATCCTAAAATTGTTAAGGACATCCCTATGTTTCCAGAGGATGTTTGTTAGCTTTAAGGGGCTCATGAGGGGCCTACTTTCAGGGTGTAGACTTGTGATATGTATTGATGGTAGTTTTATGAAGACATTTTTAGGAGCCGGTTGACTGGCTGCAATTGGCATGGATGGAAACAATCAAATGTTTTCAATTGTATTGGCTGTTATTGAAGATGAAAACAATGACTCCTGGGAGTGGTTTCTTCAGCATTTGAGGGACTGCCTTGGAGGTACAAATGGCTTTGGTTGGAGTTTCATATCTAATGCACACAAGGTGATTTTCTTCTGCTATAAACTCTTTTTGGGTTGGAGTTCCAAGCATATGACTTATGTAATTTGGATATCAGAAGTGTATGCTTGAGGCTTAATGTGCCAAGTTTACAGTGACTTGTAAACCTTTTTTGCTCATTTTGTTAACATACAGTGAAAGTAATGATTATTTTGGATCATTACTTGCTCATTACTTGCTACCAAGCACAATATTATAACGATTATTTTGAATCACATGCTTTTGTAGCAAATTATTTCACCATTTTCATTCTTTTCATTCATTCAATACAAAGTACAACTATCCAACCACATTCATCTACCCCAATAAATAGCTACAAAGCTTCAATACCAACTCCTTACATCTGCCCACACCATATCATCAATTTTCCCTGATCAGAACTACCACAACTAAGAAAATAGTCAGATACATCCACATTTTGTGCTACCTCCACTTGTTTGCAGCTATAAATTTTAGTGCCATGAGTTCCTCGTTCACTGCCTTCATTTCTTGTTCAACTCTTCTCCTCTTCTCCTTCTCTTTAACAATCTTGCTTCTTAATTTTGCATTCTCTTCTTTCAACATCTGCAGCTCATCAGCATTCATTGCATTCTCTTCATTCCATGTGAAAAATCCACAATCTTCATTAACCTACAAACACACAAAAGCAACACATCAATTGCAGATTGCACCCAATCATTAAACTCTAATTTTCATCAATCCACTAATGTAACCCTATTTGATTTCACTTACCTTCTACAATTGACACCTAAAAAACTTTCTCCCCCTGTTTGGGGTCTTCGACAGTTTTGATATATGGTAGTTAAGTCATGATAACACTTCACAATGTCTAGAATCGAGCTCTTACTACTTGAATTTGATGTCTTCCTAGAATTCGATAACCCAGCAATGTTTGTTGTTCCACTAGACATGTTCACCTCTTGGAACAGATCTCGACTTCGGGCTTTCTTTTTCTTCTTTCTCTTCAAAATCCCCTTTTTTGCTTTGAAAAGGAGGGAGACTGAGACAGAGATTTCACAAGGAGAAGGAATGGGAGAGGATGGAGACTGAGGAAGGAGAGAGAATGAGGAAGGAGAGAGCCTATGTGTCTAAAATTAAACGGTCAATTAATCTTGATAGGATAAACAAGGTCAAACTCCCTTTTTTTTTCTGGTGTTCGCTTCTTACTTACACATAGGCATCAACCACCGCCACGTCACCTTTCCGACGAGTCCGACTTGATGGTGGTACATCAATAATAAATCCCTTCAAAGTACAGCTCACTGGTAAGGATTTCTTAAGTTTAGCTTATTATCTTCTACCACCCTATAAGTTGGGATTATTACATTACTAAACCTCGATCAAATATTATGTTTTGGGATTGAGCCAAAAAAAAAAAAAAGGTGATCTTGTGATATTATTGTCCTAAGAAAATGAACTTAATTACACATAAGAAAAACAAAATAACAGAATAGTAGATTGGGAAAAAAATGAAAATACGATTACAAAATTGTGCAATAACTCATTTAGCTGCCCCCCCTAAAAAAAGGACAATAACTCCCAAAGTTTTTCTCGTTCAAATAGATTGTATCCATCATGAAGATAACATGGCCATAGATTGTCTAGCTAAGTTTGATTTTCTCCTACTTTTGTACAGTACTAGTGTCATATCCCTTACTATGCAAGGACTTGAGTTAATTTTGTTATTAAACAATAATTAAAATATGTGGCTATTCAAATACTTATGTAGTTAGATTTTGTAAAATTAAATTTCATTCGCAAAGTAATAACATATAGTGAATCCTAGTCTTTTTTTCTTTTTCTTTTGAAGGTTAATAAATCCCAGTTAATAACATTAATATTAATTAATATGAGTCAACTAATATCCATTAATTACAACTTGTCAATTCATTGTTTTATGCCATATCAGCTTGCCACATGTCATTCATACATGATTTGTATTCAACTTTTAATATATATATATATATGATATGATAGTCACCTATTTATCTCTTTCTTCCTTTGAATTACAGTATATTTTAATAAAGGATAATATTGGTGGATTCCTTGAAAGAATAGTCACCCAATGTTCTGATGTTATATCTAGTACCTGCCGTCCCCCCCCCCCCCCAAAAAAAAAACCCACCACCCAAAAAAAAAAAAAAAAAGCGCACGAGCGCTACTGCTCTACTGTACTGCTGATCGCTGCTCTCTGTGCGCGTCACCCCAAAGGTCCGCCGTTCTTTTTTTCCCGCCAATTCGAATGTCCGCCATGCCCAGTATATAAACCCTAATTACATTTCAGTGGTTCGATTCCCATTTTCCCACCACTGGACTAAACCCTATTTCTCTAATTCTTTCTCCTCCTGAAACTTTTCTGTGTCATCAATGGACGACGAGCAGAGCAAGCTCCCGGAGCTTAAGCTCGGTAAAATCCTAATTCCCGTTTTCTTCTTCCTTATGTGTTCGTTATTCCCTTCAATTTTAATGTCTACTCGGTGAAATTGGTTGTGTGCTGGTTTTAATCTGTATTTGGGTGATTTTATTTTTAATCTTTTTGCACAATAGATGCGAAGCAGGCACAAGGGTTTCTCTCTTTCTTCAGAACCCTACCTCAGGTGAGCGAAATTGTTCCCATTTTTATTTTAATCTTCGGAGAAAAGCACGAAATCTAATTTAATTCCATTTTGCTTATTCTTCTGTCTGCCAGGATCCTCGGGCCATTCGGCTGTTTGATCGCCGGGTCAGTCTTGATTTGTTCAGCCGTTTTATTGGCCACTTTTATCAACAATGTTGTGTTTTCTTGCTATTTAGCCTGTCCTAATAAGAATTATATTCACTTCTTTACGCTCTTATAATTGATGCTTCAAACATGGTCCATTTGTAAGGTTGAAAGCATATAGCATGGGAAATGCATCTTTTGAAATGTTCCTAAGCCGAGTATGTTCATTGGTAGAAGAAAATTATAAGGCAGTGAATCATTTAAAGGATTGCTCTTGTGCTAATTATTTTGGATACAGAATCGATTAGACAGAGAATTATAAATAAATCGAATAGGCATATAGCCACTTTGGTAAGCTATTTAGCTTTATTGCTAATGTTGGCTTTCTCACTCTTGAAGGAGTCAATTTGGGCAATTTCTTTTAGCTTGGATTAGAGTGGATAAAGGGAAAATGCTTTTATAGATTGTCCTATAGTTTATGGAGTGATAGCTCTCAATGGTTTCTAAAATTGGGTTGAACGAATCAACCTCTCTACACTGTAAGATTACTACGTTTGAACCCGCCCCCACTTTGCCTGAGTTTTTGGAGTTTTACTTTGTGCTAACTATTCTAAATCAAGTTGGGTGCTTTTGGCCTTTTGTGTCAATGATAAAGGAAAGCAAAATAGGCAAAGCACTGAAAAAAAAAATATGGTTATCTAAAGAAGGTTTGTTCCATTGTTTCCCACCTGCACATAGAGTTAAAGGTGGAGCCTTTTTTACAATGTGATGCTGAGGAACAATAACTAATTAAGATGTTGGCAGATGATAGCGAACCATTGAATTTATCCCTGCAAAGTTACTTCGAGCAGTCAGGCTCCTAAATCCTCACGAACCAGTAGCCACGTAAACAAAGCTAGCAAATCACAATTAGGTTGACTTAAAGTATCTTATTATGAAAGTTTGAAATGTTTTAGGTAGAGAATTGTTCCCATAAGACATTCTTTTTTTTGGGGGTTTTTTTAATTGGGGAAGGGGGGGTGTTTTGAGGTTTCTGGGTTCACTAGGTACTACTGCCATAACTTCACTTTTTGTTCCCCTTTTCTTTTCTTTTCTTTCTGCTTCCTTGAGGTCCTTTTTTCTTGTTTTTTAACAACCAGTACTTGTTAGATAACTGGTCTATTACTCTGCTGATAAAGAAGTTTACATCTGAACAGGACTTTTTTACTGCTCATGGAGAAAATGCAACTTTCATTGCAAAAACCTATTACCACACTACAACAGCCTTGCGACAGTTGGGCAATGGTTCTAATGCCCTGTCCAGTGTAACTATAAGCAAAAGCATGTTCGAAACAATTGCACGAGATCTTCTCTTGGAAAGGACTGACCACACCATTGAGTTGTATGAGGGTAGTGGTTCTAATTGGAGACTTGTCAAGAGCGGAAGTCCAGGAAACCTAGGCAGTTTTGAAGATGTTCTATTTGCCAACAATGATATGCAGGATTCTCCAGTAACTGTAGCTTTGGTACCAAGCTTTAAAGAAAATGGGTGCACTGTTGGACTGGGTTATCTAGACCTTACTAAGAGAGATGTTGGATTGACTGAGTTTCTTGATGATACCCACTTCACAAATACAGAGTCAGCTTTGGTTGCGCTTGGTTGCAAGGAATGCTTACTCCCAGTGGATATTGCCAAATCTACCGAAAGTAGAGGGTTACTTGATGCATTGTCAAGATGTGGTGTGATGATCACTGAAAGAAAGAAGTCAGATTTTAGGGCACGGGATTTGATGCAAGATCTTGGCAGGCTTGTCAAAGGGTCAGTTGAACCAGTTCGTGATCTAGTTTCGGGATTTGAATTTGCATCCTCTGCTTTGGCCTCCTTACTATGTTATGCAGAGTTACTTTCAGATGAAACCAACTATGGAAATTTTACCATTAAGCAGTATAATCTTGGCAGCTTCATGAGGTTAGATTCTGCTGCTATGAGGGCATTAAATGTCCTGGAGAGCAAAACTGATGCAAACAAGAACTTCAGTTTATTTGGTCTGATGAATAGGACCTGTACTGCCGGGATGGGCAAACGGTTGCTTCACATGTGGCTGAAGCAGCCTTTGATAGACGTAAATGAAATTAATACTCGGCTTGACTTGGTACAAGCTTTTGTTGAGGATGTAGAAGTTCGTCAAGATCTGAGACAACATTTGAAAAGAATATCTGATATAGAGCGTCTAACACGCAATCTTCAGAGGAAAAGGGCTGGTTTACATCATGTAGTAAAACTTTATCAGGTTGGAAAAATCTTGTTCTCATTATTCGTCTTCTTGTTATGTTTTTTAATGGCAATGTGCTGGGCAATGGTCAAGCTTGTCCCTGGCAGGTGCTATAACTTCTATAAGTAATGAGGATCAACTAGAATGTTTTCACAACGTCTCAAATGTTGCTTAAAATAGAGCTGCTACTAGCTAAATCTTATAGTCCTTGCTGGTCTTTGTCCTGTAAACTAAATTAACATACATAGAATCATTTGATTGGTCTCGTGATCGTATTTATATTCTTGTCATGGTTGGTTGCAGTCGAGTATCAGGATTCCCTACATTAAGGGTGCCCTTGAAAGATACAGTGGACAATTCTCTGCATTGATAAATGAAAGGTTTCTGGAGCCTCTTGGGGTTTGGACTGACAATGATCACTTGAACAAGTTTATTGCCCTTGTTGAAACTTCTGTTGACCTTGATCAACTGGAGAATGGAGAATACATGATTTCATCTGGTTATGACTCAAGGCTCCTTGAACTGAAAGATGAGCAAGAGTCACTTGAGCGCCAAATAGACAGTCTGCATAAGCAAACTGCAGATGATTTGGATCTTGCTGCTGACAAAGTCCTCAAGTTAGAGAAGGGCACACAATTTGGACATGTCTTCAGAATCACAAAGAAGGAAGAGCCAAAAATTAGAAAAAAGCTCACTACGCAGTTTATTGTTCTTGAAACACGAAAGGATGGGGTCAAATTTACAAACCCAAAGCTCAAAAAATTAGGGGACCAGTACCAAAGGATACTTGAGGAGTACAAGAGCTGTCAGAAAGAGTTAGTACAACGAGTGGTTCAGACTGCTGCTACTTTCTCTGAGGTATTTGAATTCATGAGTTTTACACCTGCCTCCTTGTCAAAATGGCCATTTAAAGGAATTGTGGTTGTGCAGGTATTCGAGTCATTAGCTGCATTGCTTTCTGAGCTGGATGTGTTGCTTGGTTTTGCTGACTTGGCAACAAGTTGTCCTACCCCCTATACAAGACCAGAAATCACTCATACTGTAAACCAATGTCCAACTTCTCTATTACTTTTCTTTTCTTTCTTCCTCTCCTTAGATTTCACTAGATACCAAGTGATCGTAACGTCAGATTTATCATATATGTTACCGTCATCTTGTCCCCCTCAGGACGTGGGAGATATCATATTGGAAGGAAGCAGACACCCCTGTGTAGAAGCTCAAGATTGGGTGAATTTCATACCAAATGATTGTAAACTTGTGAGTCTAGTTCTTTTCATTAAAGCTTTGTGTACAGTGTACTAGTTTAAGCCCCTAATTATTTGCTTGCTTCCAATTAAGTAATGAAATTTCTATACACCAGGTCAGAGGAAAAAGCTGGTTCCAAATCATCACAGGACCCAACATGGGCGGCAAATCCACTTTCATCAGACAGGTGCTACATGTTCCCCTCAAGTGATAACTTATTGGTTCTCATTAATTTTGCTGCATTTTCATGTCATCTTGGTCCATGCAATCAGGCAGATCAATTATGTGCAATTATTTCGTGAAAACTATTAGTCAACTTCCTGGACAGTTGGAAAAAGCAATTTTGGCCAAAGCTTGAATTATGGTGAACTAAAGCAAAATGCCTCTAAACTCTATTTTGTTTCATTTCTATAGAGTAGTAGGTGGTTGTTCGTTTTTTATCCAGGGTCATTGGGTTTTTATCTGGGGTCGAACGAAGCCCTCATCTATTATTCAACTCAATTTTCAACATCAATGTCATAATGGAAAATGTAATCACTGTTATCAATTGAACTAAGATGGTAACACTAGATTTCTAACACTAGCAGGATATTGCCTCCTTGTGTATGTTATTGCTGTTATATTGCTGTGTCCAGCTAATAAATGATTTGTATTTCATTATTTGTCCAACTTTTTCATTTTGTCTTGGGAGAAATGAAGTGCATTCATCTGAACCTTTCTACCTGCAGTGTTGCAGAGCACCCATGCCTCCCCCCACCTCAGGAATAAGAAAAAAGAAAAATGTAAATTATCTTCCTTAAACTATAATTTCTGTGATGGAACTCTTCTAACCGTCTCAACTCAACCATCAAAATATTCCATGTAGATCTCGTCCTTACTCCATAAGCATAGAATGCAAACATACCGAGGGATGTACTGTGCTGAAGACTTGATATGGCATCTAATGCTAATGTGGTTGCTTTCCGTTCTTGATTCCTTTTTTATTCTTTCAGGTTGGTGTGAACATTTTGATGGCTCAGGTGGGATCTTTTGTTCCTTGTGACAAAGCTAGCATTTCGATCCGTGATTGCATATTTGCTCGTGTCGGGGCTGGGGACTGCCAAGTGAGTTCTCTATGCTGTATGGAGGAAAATGCGTTTCTTCATAATGTTGGCATACTATAGAGGTTGCCTAATTTTATTTCAGCTGAGAGTTCGAAAGAAAGTATCAGTTTTTTGTCCTCTGAGATGGACAAAGTGCATGCTGGCAGACTACTTGCAATTATTAATTGAAAATTGAAAGACAGTGTTGGATCTTTGCCCTTTGAGAGGGGAAAAGTACTGGTAAACTACTGTAACCCCCCCCCCCCAAAAAAAGAAAAAGGAAAAAGAAAGAAATAGACAAAGATTAAAGAGAAAAAGAAAGATGAGTCACATTAGTCAAAGTAAACTTAAGTCTAAGGCATTGAACTGCATCAGTGATGGAATTCTAGTGGGTGGTATAATTGGAAGAGTTGTAGAATTGCATGGATCCATCACCTTGACAGCTTTTATACTGAAAGCAAGCTTTTTACTATTTGTTGTACTCTTCAAGGTGTGGAAAATGACAATGAGAGTAACAATTGTAACTGGTTGGATGTCTTTATAACCTATGGCATTTTTTTGGTACCTCATAGCAAGACATCTGTGACATTGCATTGAGTGTGCTATGTATTATCTGGTTGTATATCATCATATTTTCTTCTCTTCTGCAGTTGCGAGGAGTGTCTACTTTTATGCAAGAAATGCTTGAGACTGCATCAATATTGAAGGGTGCAACTGAGAAGTCACTGATAATTATTGATGAGCTGGGTCGAGGGACGTCCACTTATGATGGCTTTGGTCAGTTAATTTCTGCATTTCTATTAGTGCCTGTGTCCTTCATGAGCTACATCTGAAGGCCTATTTGTGTCTTGGTTTAAATTTTGCCAACTGCATTCACATGGAAACTTTCATTCTTATGTAGACTAGAAATCATCATGAAGACACAGGAACTTCATGCTATTATCTCCTAGATTTGTAATATGCGTGTATCCATTTTAAACTACTTTATGGATTCATGATTTGTGCATCTGCTTCTTGTTATAGTCAGATTGGGTTCCTTGTCTTTTACTGGGTCTATTGATAGCAACACATCTGCACCCCTCCCCCCTCTTCGGGGGCGACAAAGAGAGGGTGAAAAGAAAAGAAAAGAGGAGCCTTGCTGTCTTAACGACTGGATATTCCCTTTCTTATTCCTAACCCACATGAATTCATATCTAAATCAAGGCATTTCAAGCTGCTTATCTTGTAATTACCAAGTATGCTCAGATTGATCATGTTATCCTGTGATTTGGCACTGAGCTCTTATGGTGTTATTTTTGCTTTGTAGCTTTCCTTTTGAGTATTGTTTTATTAGGTTCTTTGTCGTGCTGTTGAATTGAGCTGTGTCTAGTTTTAGGTTCTGAACATTAATATAAGCTGAATTTATGATAACATTGTTTCTGGGCTTCCTGTGACATTCTGTTCTTCTCAGCTTTTTGTGGGAAAATGGATATGCGACACCAATAACCATCAGGCTGTTTTGTGTAGGCTTGACTTTGCTCTTCTATTTGTCTCTGTTTTGGCCATTAAGCATGTTACAAAATTCTTTTGTCCGTATCTTAATTTTTCTGATGAGCCAAATCATGTTCATCAAAGATTATTGAGTCGCGTTTCCGTTGGTACAGGTCTAGCTTGGGCAATTTGCGAGCACATTGTTGATGTAATCAAAGCACCTACTTTGTTTGCTACCCACTTTCATGAACTGACAGCTTTAGCACATGACAATGAGGGGGGTGAGTCTTCAAGTAGAAAGATGGTTGGAGTAGCAAATTACCATGTGAGTGCACACATAGACTCATCAACCCGCAAGCTAACTATGCTGTACAAGGTACTCCTTATGCAATGTCCCTTTTTCTTTCTGTCTCATCTACTTTTTGTTTGCTGTTTCATTGTGAATTACTCATATTTGGCGCTATATTTTTTTATTCTTAATCACTAGCATAGTGCATCTTAAAATCTGGCTCAGCTGTGGGCTGTTGTTTCACTTTTCTCTCTTTTCTTTTTTCCCCTGTCCCTCAGGTGGAGCCAGGGGCTTGTGATCAAAGTTTCGGTATTCATGTTGCAGAATTTGCTAATTTTCCTGAAACAGTTGTATCTCTAGCTAGAGAAAAAGCTGCCGAATTGGAAGATTTCTCCCCAGCCACAATCATTGCCGATGATCCTGCAAAAGAGGTATTTTTTGTTTTTTTCATATGACAATCTCATTGTGTTTCCCAAGTCATATAATTGGCTTATTGCTTCCAGTTGAAAATTGTGTCTGAAACCTTTTGAGTTTCTGGAAGATTATCTGTTCTCTACATCCATCAATGAGATGATTGAGTGTCTGCAACTGGTATTTTTATAATTCACAATTAAAAGGCTTATATAGTTATATGCATGGATCTACCAATGTATGCTATACTCTGCACTTACTCCAGGAACTTATCCGCAAAAAGATTGTCTTGTTTCTTTGAGCTTCAGGGGGGAGGGGGGAATCCAAGTGCAACTGCATCGGCATTGTTTCTTGGTTCACTGTCCTTGAAATTATGTCTCGCTCTGATTTGTAACAATGTCATGCCTACAAAATCATTAATTTGTTTGGAAAAAATGAACGCCAATTGCAAGTTAAATTCAATCGTGGTTTGCTCCCTACTCACCAGGATGGATGAAAAACAACTCTGGGAAGAAATCCTATTTATTGATGAACCCTCCTCCCTTCTTACTCCCTAAAAAGAAAAAAGCCAGAAAATATGCCCAGAGTTCCACCTATGCAGGGTGTCTCGGTCAATGTATTGGCAAATAGCCAGAAAACGGCCGCATTGGAAAGGTTTTGGAGTTGGGCGATCCGCGTTTTCATGTCGCGATATGGAACGCAATTGCCATATTAGAGTGATTTTACCGTTCCGCGACCGAAACCGAAATCGCGACCGAAACCGCATTTTGAATCCTTGTTGGAGCCTAAATTAAAATGCTTCAAATATTAGTACTCCAAAACAAAAGAACTGAAAAATAGTTATTGCTATAGTTCACCATATACTAAAGTTGAAAAATTGTCCAGACAGTATGTGGGGAATGGGTGATGCGAATATCGACACTTTGATATTCATGCAGCAGCAGCAAATCAACAGGTCCTTGTGCTTAATTATTTGTGTCACACATTCCAGGTGGGATTGAAAAGGAAGAGAGAATTTGACCCTGAAACCATATCCCAAGGTGCATCTAGGGCTCACAAATTCTTGAGAGAGTTTGCCGAGCTTCCATTAGATCAGATGGACTTGAAGCAAGCATTGCAGCACGTGAGCAAAATGAAGAACGACTTAGAGAAAGATGCTGAAAATTGTCAATGGTTGAAGCAGTTTCTTTAATTCAATCAGGCAAGATTGCATCTCCCTAATTTTGCTTATATAGTGTAGATGCATATTATTCGTCTATTTATCATCTAAGAATCGGTGGAGCTTTCTGTTAGCCTTATTCAGCTTTGGAGCATTTCCTTCTGTTTGGGAAGGAAAAAGCTCGGGTTTTCGGAGATGGTCCCTTTTTCCCTAGGCATGGGCGGGATCGTAAATGTAAAGTTAGGCTGCATGAATGATGAATGATGAATCTGGCTTTTTGGGCTTCTTGGTTTGCCATTGTAGACGGTAGAACGACAACGTGAATCTTGTAAGTAGATGCATATGCTATTCTGTAAAAAAGGAATGTGCAGTGTGTTGGTTATCATGTTCGCGTATTACCTCCAAGAGTTCACTAATTTTATGAAAATTATTAACAACCTTCTCATTTACCGTCTCTGGACACATGTAACAATTAATTCAAGGATTAAAAAAAAAAATATTTGCTAGCGGTCCTCAATTTTTATTAAGGATCAAGCTCAAGTCTTGAACGAACTTAGTAATACATATACCATGCAATTGTTAGATCCTGTTCGAGCAAGAGGTTACAAAACAATGCTATTGTATGGTCATACTTCGACAACTCATGTTTTGGGTTCTAATGGCTGCTATTTTTGGAGCCTTAATAATGTACGCTAAACTGGTATGTTTGATTCTATGGAATACCAATGTGGGAATGCTAAGGGATATGTCAAGAATTTTTACAACTCAGGAATAATGTCAGGATGAAATAGGAAATTTCAATGAGTTCTGTGCTTTCAAGTCATCTTATTATGTTGTACTTGTGTATCTACCTGTGCATATATTAAAACAAAATGAGACTAAATGATTCAATGTCATGTTTAACACTCATATTATGTGATGATGTGACAACTTTTTGTAATTATATGATAATTTTATTTGACAATAGATAATTTCTGTGTAATAATGTTTATTAAATAAGTGCATATAGCATCAACATTTACGTGACCCCTCATTTAATATCGAAAAGTTAATTTTAATGATGACTATTGTGTTTGAATTTTAATGATGACTATTGTGTTTGTATTTAATTTTTATATTTATAGTTATAAAAGTATGTACTCCCAATATCAATAAATTTTTGTTTTCAACTGCTGTTTTATTATACCATATTTGAGCATTGTCTTGCTTGAAAATTAAATTTTTACCCTAAGTTCATACTTTTGAACTTAAGGTGTCTTTTTCTTCAAAAATTTTCTGAAAATCAGAGACTAATTGTCTTCGATGAAGCCAAAGTTAGATAATTTTATAATTATATAAGAATACAATGTGTTACATTTCGAAAATTACAATATGACAATTAACTAAATTTCCGGTGGGGCCTCAAAGCATTTGAAAATTATAGTGGGCGATCTAATTTAATAGGATGAAAATCGAAAGAAATTGGAAAATTAATTTTCTAAAGAAAATTGGATCAAGTTGGAAGTGCCTATGTAAAAGCTGCGCATAAGCATAAAAGGCATCTACAAATTTGTACTAATACATAAAATCATAAAAGCCTAGCCCCCCCCCCCCCCCCCCCCCCAAAAAAAAAAAAAAACAAAAAAGCATGCAAACCATAAAAAAATAATTATAATGTATCATAACTATTTGTTTTGTAATTATACAATCAATCGATGGTATGTTAGTTTACACCCTTGACGTACCACTATTATTTATTTCATTATTATTTGTTTTAATTTTTATTATATATATTTGACTAGCATACTTGGCCCCCTTATAACACGTGACATTGGTATCGTCATTTTAAAAATCAAAGAGCTTGTTATTCCTTAGCTTAGGGTTGTGTGTGTCTTGGCCAAATGATAGCTTCATTTGACATGATTTAGAAGCCACAATTGAGGCCTATATTAGGCGAAAATGATAGGGAACCATTTTGGTAATGATAGCAATGGGTCGAGTTTAGGTCAGGTCCATCTGAATTCCTTTTTTTTTTTAATGCTTGGATCCAGACTCATTCCAAACTTGTTAGATTTGGAAAAATGGGATCCAAACTCAAACTTTGTAAATCTAATGGGTCCACAGGTTCTTAGCGGGTCTTTATCATTTTTCGAATTAATGAATTTTTACAACGGGGTTCTAATGACCAATAATTGGATTTACAAGATATTACATTTGATATAAAAATAATGCTCCTTTAAAGTGAGAGATTTTGATTGAATAGGTCTGAGAAAGTGATAGATGCGACTAAGCAAATGAGAAGAGCACACTGAGTTTGAGGACAAGGAGCAGTTGCCCTGAACGTGAGAAAATGGAGCAATCCAAGGCAGCGGAACTCAAAAGATTTTAGTCACTTAAACTTATGGTGTAGCCCACTTTCACATTTTAGTCACTAAACTTACGATGTAGCCAATTTTTGAATCCAGACCTAACCCAATGCCCCCCTCCCTGCACGAAACCCAAATCTTGTTAAAACTAATCAGGTCCCATTTGATTGGATGTAGACCCTTTAATTTAGGAGGGACTACTGGGTCAACGCCAGCTACTAGACCTACTGTCATCCTTATGTTTTTGGAGAGTAGATGTACCACTTTGTATCAAGTTATTTTGGGTGGAGACTATGTAAAAGTACTCTTCCAACAAGAAGTAACACTGTCATTTGTTAGGTGAAGTTCTCTCCTTTGGCTTCTCCTACACCATTTGGGAAAGTAAGGAGGAATCTCACATCCATATGACCATATCCTATTAGAGAGTCTCTAAATTTGGTTCAACAAATTTGGTAAGGCGGCAAATTGGTTCACAATTTTGGGATTGATTTAGATTGATATATGATGCTATTTATGCACCTATGGAAGGTACGGGAATGTAAGAACTGAGGAGCTTATCGGTGTAGAGCATGGAAATGTTAAAATGCTAGAAATTGTTCTATTTTTAATGGCGAATTGGCGATACAGAGATCAAAACCTTGCTAATTTTGGGGAGAGATCAATTTCTTTTGTTTGAAGGTTTAGAGCATGAAAGGATCATGATGATCATGATGCTCCACCTCTACAGAGTATGTATGCAGACATCTTTTCCTTCGAAATTTCTTAAACTCTTTTTTTTTTTGGGATAGCAAAGACTAGTTATATTAAATTCCGGTCAATATGAGCATACATTTCCTCTAAGGCCCGGGTCATGACTAACTCTGGAGCATCACTTGACCATATTCTCTCATTGTAGCACCATGGTTGCTAATGGGCAACAGCATGTGCTATCTCATTCCCTCCTCATTTAACAAAACTAAACGAAACAAAATTAAAATGTTTGGTTACATCTAGAATATCACGAATAATCAAACCGAGGGTTGTCTCCTTCGACACTCTGCTACTGAGTTTATTAATAAGGGGGAGGCAGTCACCTTCAACAATCAACTTGAGATGGCTACAATCACGAGCTATATGGACACCAGATAAGCGTGCACGAGCTTCCTCAATAATTGCACCAGCCAAGTGAGAACCTTGCTTCACCCCCGCCAGGACTACATTGCCCTGGTGGTGTCTGATGATAAAACCCTAACCCCATCCAGCCTCTCCTACTCGACCTCCACCAAAATTGAGCTTCAGCACCCCCGTTACTAGTGGCTTCCAGTGAACTTCATGTGGTAGCCTCGAGACAGCCTCCTCCTCCTTCAGTTCACGGTACTGTTTAACTAAGCTCGCAGTTCTATGGCCCAACAAGGCTAAGTTGTGATCGGGGTTCTGGAAGACGAACCTGTTCCGAGCGTTCCAACACTCCCATATGACAGCCACGACGATCCCCAACTCATCCCTATCGAGGCAGCTTGCCGCCAACTCCATGCAATCCCTCATCGACCGAAAATGCGTTCCCCATAGCCGTTCTTGAAATGCGGTCCCCATCCAGATTTGTTCCGCCAAAGGACAATGGAGCAGGATGTGAACATCAGTTTCAACCTTTCCACCACAAATCACACAGTTCATATCGGCTGAGGGGCTCCTCTTCGCAATATTGAAATGCATCGGCAGGATGTCATGGCAAAGGCACCATGAGAAAACCCTAATTCTTGGTGGAATTTCAAGGGTCCATGTGATCTTCCACACTGACGATTTGCAGCTGGACGGTCCTCCCGCATTCAAAGTCCATTGGCTTATCTTCAGGTGGTAGGTCGACCTAACCGTGAAGCTCTCATCATTAGAGTAGTGTCATATAAGCTGATCATCCGACCAAGCAAGACTCAATGGAATGGTAAAAATCAGTTCAGCATCACCTGGCAAGAACATGATCTTGATAAGATCCTCTCGCCAATAGCCTTGTTCAATGTTAATAAGGTCACACACCTTAGAAATGTTGGAGTGTCTCCATAAGGCATGATGGGTTAAAACGTATGTAGCCGCGGAATCCATCTACTGTGCTAGATATTCAGTGAGGTCCCATTGCCTACTAGCCACCTTAACCCACAAACAACTAAACTTTTTGCTCCAATGATACTACGCCACGTGAAGCTCGGGTGCAACCCTAAAGAAGCCTCCAGAAGATGACAATTCGGGTAATATTTTGCCTTGAGAATTCTAGCCACCAGGGATGTTTCATTTTTCATTATTCTCCATAACTGTTTTGCCAGCAACGCTTCGTTAAAGGCCTCTATCTGCCGAAATCCCATACCCCTATCTCCTTTCTGTTTATAGAGGCCCGAGCCCTTCATCCAATGAATTGTCCTCTCCTCCTGTTGTTGGCCCCACCAAAATCAATTAATAGTGGCTTGGATGGTACGACATAAGTCCATTGGAAATCGAAAGACGTTCATTGCATAGGTAGGGATAGCTTGAGCCACAGCTTTTATCAGCACTTCTCTACTTGCTCAGGACACCAGCCAATCCATCTAAGAGGATAATCGCTTCTTAATTCAATCAACAATAAAGAGGAAGAGCTTCTTCCTGGATCTTCCCACAAAGGTTGGGAGACCCAAGTACTTGTTATGCGATAGAACTTCCCGAATATCCAAAGAGTGGGTGATTTGCCTCCGACTACTGGCCTTGACTCCCTTGCTAAACATGACGTTAGTCTTGTTGAAATTAACCGCCTGACCTGAGGCCTATTCATACTCCAGCAAGATATGCTTGACTCCTTTCGCTTGTCCCTCCTCTGCACCACAAAAAATAATTGTATCATTCGTGACAAGAAGATGAGATATAGGAGGAGCTTCCTCACAAATCCGATACTCATAGATAACTCTCTCCTCCGTTGTTTTTCTGAGGAGCCCCGAGAGACCTTCAGAGCAGAGAAGGAATAGGTAAGGTGAGATAAGATCCCCCTATCTAATCCCTCGACTAGGTATAACATGACCACAGGACACCCCATTAATTAAGAAAGAGAACGATGCTGTCTGCACCCATCGCATAATCAACGCGACCCATTGGGCTCTAAATCCCAAACGTAGCATGATCTCCTTCAGAAAAGGTCATTCCACCCGGTCGTAGGTCTTTGACATATCCAGGTTGATAGCTATCGCGCCTCCCACTTTACCATCACGATGCATAGCATGGAACAGCTCGTACGCGATAAGGATATTGTCTGTGATTAGACGTCCTGGTGTAGAAGCGCTCTGCATATCCGAGATGATAGCTGGCAACTAAGTTTTAAGTTGAGTTGAGAGGACCTTGGTTACCAGGTTATATATCATGTTGCATAGACTGATGGGCTGAAAATCTGACATTGACAGCGCATTAGGCTTCTTCGGAATTAAGGCCACAAAGGTGTAGTTGAGCTTTGGAGGAATAGACTAGCCATTGAGAACTGCTAATACCGCCGTACACACGTCTTCCCCAACAATGTCCCCGTACTTCTGAAAAAAGAATGCGTTGAAGCTGTCTGGGCCAGGTGCCTGGTGAGGGTGCATATTTGACAATGCTTGTTCGATCTCTACCTTCGTATATGGAAGGTAAAGTTGCTCATTGATCATGTCAGTTACCCGCGGTTGAACATAGTCTAGCATCGGATCCATTGCCAGAGTTGATTTTGCACTGGATAGATTTGAAAAATAACTCATCATGACATGCTCAATAGAGGATAGGCGTGACTACATGATGCCATTGTCATCTTGCACCTGCACAATCCTGTTTCGTTGTCTCCTCATCATTGCTCGAGAATGGAACCATCGGGTATTCGCATCGCCATACTTCAAATAATCAGTCCTTGCTTGTTGCCACCACATGATCTCCTCCTTCCGACGCCATTCTCTCAGTTCCCCCAGCAGCGTCCGCCTCTTATTTGGGTCCCATGAATCCTTCAGTGAAATTTTCAGCTCTTTAATCTTTGAACCCACCTGGTCGAAAATCTCTAAGTTCCACCCACTCAAATCAATAGCACATCATTCGACTTTCCTCAGTAAATTGTCAATCGCATTCCCATCACATTGCCGAGCCCACGCCTGTGATATAGCTTCCTTACAGGACGGGTCTAAGGTCCACATATTCTCAAACTTGAATTTTTTTACGTAGCGTTGGTTGGTGCTCCTTCATGGATTGCATCGAAGTATAACGGGTAGATTGTCCGAGATATCTGAATCAATATAGGTTATGGTTGCATCGGGGAACATCAAGGGCCACTTCATCGAAGCACAAAGCCTATCGAGTCTTTCTTCAACTACAACCATGCCATCTTTGCATCTGTTCTATGTAAACTCATAGCCTTTGAAGCCCAAGTCAAACAGTCCCGCATCAATAAAAGCTTCCCTGAATGTGTCAAGCTGCTGCTGAGCCTTAGCTAGCCCCCCTTTTTCTCTGAATGGTAGAAGATCTCGTTAAAGTCTTCCCCCACAACCCAAGGCAGATTTGAGTGTGCTTAAATCTGCAATCATCACACATATTTTATGTTTATGCTGGGTTTTAGGCCACCCGTAAATACCAGTAAATTGCCACACCTCCTTCTCCCCCTCTGCAGATATGAGCGTCCATATGATTAGAAGAATATGATTGTAACGTCAAATTCACCGTTCTTTCCCAGAGTAGTGCAAGGCCTCCAGGTCGGCCACGACAATCCACGTAAACCCCATGATAGTCACCCAATCTCGGTCTCACGATTTCCATCTCCATGCAACTCCTTTTGGTCTCCGAGAGGAAGACCACCTTAGGTGAGGTCCTCTGCAGCAAGGCGCGGAGGTCGTCAACTGCCCGAGTCTCATCTAGCCCCCCACAGGTGAAACATAGAAGACTCATTGGTCTCGGCGAGGGCAACCTCCGCCGTTTCCTAATCACAATTACTGGAGTGTTTACTATGCAAATTTTCTTACAAGTCACAGCATGGTCATCTCCCTTCAACTTTCGCATGAACATCTCATTCCCTACAGTCACCTCCACCATGTCATCTATTGCCATATTTGCAAATGTATTACTATGGCATGTTTGCGTCAGTTTCTCCGCCCCAACCCCATTCGTTTCAGCAGTGTCAAAGTTTAGTTGTGTCTGGTCTTTAGTCTTTCCCTTTGATGATCGAAAAGCTAGAAACAGCCTCCGCTCCTCTCTTAGTTCTGTTTCGGCTCCTTTGCGCCTTGACTTTGAGGGTGAAGCCCGGAGCCATTCCCCATATTGATATATTGACTCTGGGACTTCAACTGAATACAATTCGCATCATTTCACCACATGCCC